>NW_019091406.1:1574181-1637342 GCF_001949145.1 Acanthaster planci
CCTTATAAATGCTTTATTATTATTATTATTAATAAAGAAACTACTGATTGACTCACATGTATGTCCACTGACCACATGCTTGAACTTCTGTTACTTAGATGTGAACAGGAATTTTTTAGTTCGAGTTGAACGGGCACTCTGCGGACTTTTGTAAATGCATGCCATGTAGGTTAGCTGTCAGAATTAGTCACTAAAGTAGTGTGTGCAGATTGGACCCAATTGTGGATTGGAGGAATTTGCGTCCATGTGAAGGACACTTTGTCAAAACTGATGTAGATATTGAATTCTGTCTTTTCTTTTGGGGTGAATTTGTGCATCTTTAAACCAATGTAACATTCGTTGTGGTATTTCGCAAAAATCATGCTAGCTGAAGACATGAAACGGCATCGACTAATCTTGTGGCCAGCTGCGGTGGTTCAATTGATAAAAGCATGTCCTAACGGAGAACCGCCCCCCCCTCTCCCGCTTCCCGATACACCAATGACTGGAACTCAGTTGAAAAATTGTAAAGAGCCTGTAATCGCACAGCTATAGAAAGATTTACATTATCCCAGCTTCGCATACTCGAGTCCATTTAGTGAAAAGCAAACATTCACTGCTCAAACACGGACCTCGGACTCGGTGGACTTTCATGCCGCTGGCTGAGCGAGCCATTGGACTCGTGACTTGAGAAGGAAGCAGTGTCATCATCCAGAAGGTCATCGGGCAGTGCGTTGGTCAGCAACTCACGCAGCTGACGAGGAAAAAAAGAGTAATCAACATGAAAACATGAACCTTGAGCAGGTGTTTATTCAAACCAGAAGCTGGCATTTTGGAGATATCGTGATAAGAGGAGTTGAACTTAAAGTGCAGGTAGTGAAATGTGATTTTGATGGTGACTGGTGAACCTTCTCCTTTCTTGAAAGCGTAAGTGAGACGTGGGGGAAAAGAGTGGTAAAATTCTCAGCACGATGGCACAGCTTCAGTAAGGCAGCGTGAAATACCACAAGTCCCCGTGGAAAATCACCGAAACTCAGCAAGCTGTGTCAAAATTAGGAAGTACACATTTATCACAGTACTAGTACATATACTATAAGTCAAAGTGCAACATGATTTATTCCAAGGCACATGTACATCTTAAATGGCCAACAGATGTTATATGACATCACAGGCTTTTTAAGGAAATGGGAAAGATTATGAAAAATATTGAAAGGTGTTTTAAAATGGCATAATTTGCCAAGCTTATGATGGGATTGATGGAATGATAAATCCTCAAGGCACCTCGGAGAAAAGGAGACTGCTCTTCTGACAGCTGACATAATGACACATGTATCTTAACTGTTTGCCACACAAGGACACCCCCCATAAAAGTTGTTAAACATAGTACAGATTTATATTCTTTAGATGACAAAATCTAATCAAATAAGGTTATACATGTACATGTACATGTACCTGGTACATTTAATTGACACAATTCAAATAGGAAATACAATGTAGTTACAATAAATTAAAATCAAGACAAAACAAGACAGGACCAAAGGTGATATTTCCACGATTCAATTGACATTTAAAAAGTCACCAAAAAAATACACAATTGAACACAAATTATGAAAGGGCAAGCATGAAAAAAAAACAAACAAACCCCAAAACATAAGACCGAAATCGATAGAGGACACATTATAGCATGTGCCTGTAGGCGATGCATCAAGGCAGTGTACTACGTGTAGTTAATAATTACACACACTGTGGCTTCAGCTGTGCAAATTTCATCAGCCCTGCGAATTGGGAGTTTCTGATGTGCGATGGTTTCAGACAACATTTCTCTTATTTCAGATACCATTTCCACTGTTTTGATACCCTTTAACTGTCTCTTTGCTCTAATGCCAGTTGTAGAAGTGTTTGGGGAGATGTATTGTACATCGCAGCAAGGAAGGCTTGAATCAGTCTGAAGGAGGTGATCTGGGAAAGGATGCTGGTTTTAATTTGGGATTACCCGGACTAGATGTACCCGTAGTTATTTTTACCGGCTGACTTCCTGTAAAACCTCTCCAAATCCAAGAAACGGCCAGCCCACATTCCAACGTTTTGTCCAAAACTGGGATATCAAGTTCCATTATCAAAATAAAATTGACCAAGTAGTGACTTGGCTAGGAGCTGTTGAGTTTTGATTGACGTAGTCGGGCCATCACTGAACAAACCTACCGACTTCTGGGCCAACTTACCTGGCGGAGTGATTCCCCAATGTCCTTCAAGTCTTGCAAAGAGGAGACTTCCACATCCCCCATGAGACAAACTAGACACATAATTCCACCTGACACAACACAGCAGCTGGCTTACTTCTTTCTCCGTCAAGCAATCCCGAGGACTTTGGGATCAGTTCAAAATAATTCTCTCTTCTTAGACACGGAACAAGTCATCGTATATTCTTTCAGCCAATATCAAATTCATCAGCAGCCTACCTAGGTTTGGAGTGCATGCATAGCCCTTCAAACACCCTAGCTGATGGTGTATGTATAACCAAATAATCCCTGAGTCCATCTCATTTTCATGGGAGATTTGTTTTTGAGACACAAATCCTTCCCTTGCTCTTGTTCCTCAGGCCCCCAAATCCATGTCTCCTTGCTGAATACGTAGCCATGCCGTGCAGTATCAACAAGCCATCTTGTCACAAGAAACACTGTAGATTTTTCCCCCCATTTTGTTGCTTTTCAATTATTCATAAAAACAAGGGCCCTTGATAAAAGATTAATGGCTCTCGGGTCTTGGCCTGATGCCATGGGGAGATAACAGGTCCTGCTAGTTGCTACTGTCGATCCGAGCATAACATCTCAGAGGGCATCAAATTATTACAGGTACCGGGATGCCAACTTAATTGGATTTTTTCGGTTTGGTGGTTAAATCATCTGCTGGATCCCGGCAAGTTGTATATGCTTGACACAAACAACTGCAAGGCTCCACAGAATCGTTGCAGTAATCAACCCCGCAGCTTGGGGATGTCACAAATTGTAAATCATATGATTGGCCTTCTTCCTTTCGTTCATAGTCTTTAGATCTCCAGTCGTCTGTTGGGAATGCTAAGTTTGTAGGACATTTGAAGATGCTCTGTAATGAAAGAGATTTATAAAAATTACACATCTGAAAAAGAAATCTCATTAGAAGCTTGGCTCTGATTAAAACAAAACACAGTGTACAAGTCTTCTATTTTTCATCTTCTTTGTTAATACCTTGATTGACTTACCGGTTTTTAGTCTGAATAGAGTGGAAAATTTCTTAGCTCAATCTGCAATGACACTACCGACTCATAGGGCATCCCGGAAACAACCAACCAAACAACCCAACAAACAGCAAACTAACCTATAAACCGAATCAACTGACCACTTTATATATGTGGTCAGTTGGTTTGGCTTGAGATACAATGTAATTAGGAAGCACGATCGCAAAATCTCCACGATTCTTTCTGAAAGGTCAATTTCATTTTTGAAATGTCAGTTCCATTAAGATTGATCCAAATCTGAAATTTGTAACTGGTCGAACACATAACATAGCCAAACTTGATGGGCTTTTGGTATTATGGTGAAACATTTCCCTGTCATAGTGGAATGTGTATTTTGTCCCTTATCCCATCGGGGATTTAGTGCCGGTGATTCAGAGATAGGCGCATGTCTGAAGTTCATTCTGTTGGGGGTGGCTTCATTCTTTATGGCGTGCAGTCAAGAGACTGTGTCAGTGGGTTCAGGGAATCGAGGCACCACGTCCAGCAGGAAACCAGTACTGTGATGAGTGTACCCCCAGCTCCACACAGCGGCACACTGCAAGGCGGTCATACCTAATTCCATACTTCCTTCACAAGGATCTTAGAACCACTGCGCCTCAGTAGTCCTACAGACCACTTTTTTTTTTCTAATGGGTAAGTTTTGAGTTTTTCGGTTTCTTTTTAGGTTACTTGATTTTTAACAATCACTTCAGTTTTATCTATTTGTTTTAGCTCTAATTTGATAATCCAGAACATACAATTAAACATGTAATTTGCCTTTTCAAAACTTACTGTAGTCTACTGTCTTTGAAAGCCTAGATTTTTGAAAAGGAAAGATATCATTACATATTTGATGACACAACCTGGCGTAAGATAACAAATAACCGGCCATTCAGCTGAGGGGGCAAAAAACTAGAGGGTAAAATATTAACTCGGTCAATTATGCGGGGAAGAAAATTACCATGAAAATGAAATGTGTGCTCTAAGTAACACCTGCACTGTCAAGCTGTATCACAAGGCTAAAAATTGAATATTTTGAATGAGACAGATGTGGGTGACACAGGCATTTCACTGTGTTGGAAAAGGAAGGTTGGCTCTGAGAGGGAACACGGCATATAATTAACTGTTTTAGTTAATACTCACCGGAATTTCAGGTAAAATTACAAAAACACTTTTCTTTATTAGCTTTTCAATTTCCAAAGTTCTCTCAGCCTAAAGGAAAAATACATACAGTCTAAAGGAAACCTACATACAAGAAATTTGCGAAACAGGTATTGAAGCAGATTATTTTGAAATAGTTAAAAGGGAGATGCAATTAATTTCTTACTAAAACAAAGCCTTTGATAACATGCACGCTCTTGTGAAAATGGGGCAATCAAATTTAGCAAGCATAAATTTAGAGCAAACTTTCTTGAAGGAAACCCGATGCAATGTACAATAACCAACATCTATTTAAAAACCATTATGAATTAAACTAGATTAAAGTAATGCAGCTTATAACTAGAAAAAAAAAATAATCAAAACACACTCACCATTTCAATGGATAAATTTTGTCCGGGCTCATTGCTCCAGCAGCATCATATCATCGTTCTTTACCGGTCCACTCCCCTAAACTTAAATGAAGCATGGCAATGCCGGTATCTACCTACTCTATGCCGCAGCACTTCCAATCCATTCAACCATGAATTAGAGACACTTCGGTGAGCACCAATAACTGATGATGCGGCCCAGCGGCAACATCATCCAGGCACGACCCCGCAGCATTTGAGAGCCGGGGCCCTGGAGCCGGCCCATCAATAACCAACAATGATCCGAGCGGGTGACTTTAATGCGGGGGCAAAGTACGGCAGTTGCTGGCTGGCACGGTGATGGGGCCATTCTACGATAAGTGTTTTGGGCCAGGCTCTTTCTATTCGGACCACTTTCATCTTCATCTCAGCCAAATGCGCTTGCCCAGCTTACTTAGCATGTTAATCTAGACTGATATGATTAGTGAAGGTGACAAAGTTCATTACAGAATAGCAAGTCAGTTTTTCAGGGTTGTGAATTTCGGGTTTCTTGTTCAAATCAAGTGTAGGTAGACCTGGAACTACAGTACATGTACAGTAGTTGAATTTTCAGTGATTATGGTTGAAGTAAAATTTGTGATAAAGTTCACACACACTGTGTATTTTATTGATTGGTACATGTAGTTGTCGACATGCAAGTGGAAAATTAGAATAAAAATTGAATTGAGTTGCAGCACACCTGTATGTGTACATGTATGAATACACATACATGTACTGGCATGTACTGTACATTGTACATATAGTACATGTACACGTGTATAATGAAGTCATATTCTAAGCAGGTTTTTCTAAGAAACTCCTTTACTTTCCTTCTCAGAAATGAACTACTTACGGCAGAACATTAGAACCATTCCTTTGACTGTTGAATTTTTTTCTGCCAAAACACAAAAAGGGGAAAAGAAGACTAAACTAAACAGGAAGAGTTCAGAACCAAAGCTAAAGCTGATAAAGAGGATTCCCTTCCAGACTTTCAGACACGCTCAAACAACACTTGAGGAGAGTTACAGGGAGAAAACATTCCAGCAGGGGACCAGACTAGTGAATACCTGAATACCAACAGACCACAGGAGACTAGTCTCACTCCACTGGACTCTTCTAATTAACTCTGTTTGGCGATAACAATGAACCCAAATGAGTTCCCAGCCAGGGCTTTTTGTGGAGATCCGGTTGTCGCTAATTACCTCCAACAATTGCACCAATGCAGAGAGACCTTAATCTTTTAATTCTAGCCTTGCAGTGTAAAGCCAGTAGTCTGAATGGACGGGAACTGCCAATTACTGAGAGATGACATCATTAGCCATGTAGAGATCCCAAGCATCCATTTCCCCATCATGGACTGACTTCTGAATAAGCCTTCTGAATAAAATCTGGTACACTGTGTTGTCCTATTGCATATCAACATAACAATTTGAATTTATCAGACTAAAGACACTTTTGCTATGCGTTGTGATTCGGAGCAAGCTTTTGCATAGCGACCACCATCTCTGGAATGGACTGATTCCTTTGTGCCCTTCTTATCCATTGAAAACAGTGTATAGGTGCAAGGCGTCTCTTATGTACAGTAACTAAGCAAAAGCTTACCCCGAATCAAGAAGTATAGCAACAGTGTCTTTAGCATGGAGAAATTCAAATTGTTTTGTTGACGTGATTTAAAGAACTCGGTGTACCAGATTTTATTCAAATGTCATGTAACTCGCAATAGTCTAATTCACAGGACTGACCTTGCCCCACACATTTATATGTACATAATGAAAACCTGAACTGCATGAACATGTCAGGTTGTTGGGAAGCATTACCGAATCGGTGATTGGATCAAAGGATAAGAGTACAATTGAATACATGGAAAAATCAAAAGAAAAAAAAATCCCATTACAAAATGTACGAAACACTGATGACAAACACTGTGGCTCACAGACTCGTCTGTGTAAAGAATGCACTGCCGCCTCTTCTCTAAGACAAATTTTTTGTACATTTTCTTTGTGTGGTTCTGAGCACTGTTACACTGGAAACAACACCCTATGCACACATGTACAGTTGTTAGCCAAAATTTATGGCGTTGCCCAAATAAACCAGGCTCACATGGCAGGGCATGTGAGGTTGACAGCATGATTTAACCATCAGGAGATTAGGCCCAACTTGGATTAAGTTAAATCCATATTTTTCCAACTGCCTTTTACCAGGCCCAGAAGGATCCATTGAAAAAAGTAAAGACATAATAGGATTAGAATCTAGAAAAATGCAAAATGCAAAGTATCGCAAGACACAAAGTCTCTTGCTTTTATCTACTTCAGCAAACATATTTCACTTGCTTGGCAGTCACTGATATGCCTTCACATACATGCACTCCCCCAATATGAAGTATCTTGAAGAAAAAACATCCTTGGCAAAGTGGGACAAGCTGATCCTAGGTGTCGAGGCTAATCGAACAGGATTACACGCAGAGTGAGCCTTGACAAAGGCCCCGCCTAAACGATTGATTCCAGGATTACTGAAGTGTGACGTAAGTTGGGAGATGCAGTTACCGTAACACACACCTAGGGTAGCTCTGCTAATGAGTTTGCTTATGTCACTCTTTTGTGTGGCACAATCTGCCTGGTCAAAAGTTTAATCACTACGTCATACGAACGCATCTGGGCTCCCTGCAACAGTGTCACTCCAAATGAAGTGCAGAAAAAAAAAAAACACATCAGACGCCACAACAAAACAGCCATTACTATCTGCGAACAGATAAATTATGAATGCCACAAACTCAACATCTTTTAGATCGGGCAAGGACCTTAATACCACCGCTGCCTAGCGACCAGTCCTGACAAACTTTGGGGCAGAGAAATGTTTCACGTGGCATTATCTGAATATCAGCAGGGATCCGAGAGATTTCTTTCTAAACTTTCTTGTGTATTCAGTTCATGAATGAGTTGTCCAAAGATTTTTACAAATAAACTGTATTGAAGAGAACAAACACCTGGAGGTGCATACATGTACATGTAGGCCTACATGTACATGTTCACTATACATGTACATAAATCATGAACAGGATATCAGTGACGTTTTAGTGCTGACTGTGGATAAGTACCAGGGTAAAAGAGTAAGCTCTCCCATCCTGCTGAAAAGGTTCTCTGTACATGTACTTAGTCTGTTTAAGTCTCCAGATAACTGCTGTTACAAGACGGCAGTAACTTGCAGGAAAATGAATGAAAAAAAGTCCTGATCTGAGGCAAGCGGTTTGACCCACATATCTAAGGTATGACCAAAGGCATGATCATAATTGCCTGGTTTGTGTGATATTGTTTATCACACGCCAACATGTACATGCACAGTAGACCAAGTGATTAGTTTTTTGGTTGACTTGTTTCTTATTGTCTGCTTGCTGGAGTTTCATATGGCTGTGATTTTCGATTCAAGACAAGTAGTCGTGTACAGGGGTACTTCTGCGTGAACAAGCTGGAAAGTTTAACATATACAGTAGATTTGGCAAAAAGGGGTGAATAAAACCTCGTAGGTACACATAGGGTGGCCAAAACAACACCCAGAACTACTATTATCCAACAACTGGCACTCACCCAAGTCATTGTAGTCAGCTGTAAAAAAAATACAAATGCATCCTTGAGGGGTAACAGTGGGCAGGTCAAGAACCCGCATTCACAGTGTCCGAGGCGGAAAGATTTCAGTGCCTTGTATTGATTGGTCTTTTGGTTGGCTTTGCTGGGTGGGTGAGCCCCACTCAATGAAGGGTGACTTGAATCGAAAGCTTCAAGGCTTCACGGAAACCCTCCATTCATCTGTGGGCAGAATCCTGGCATCAGCCGCATTTTGCAATTTTGTTTGTTTAGTTCCTCCGCTGTATGTAAACATCCAGTTTACAATTGTTACAGTTTGCAGACTCCCATGATGTTTGAATGAGTTTCGGGATTAATTCTTTCCGGGGGGCAAATATTCAAAGAACCAGCTGCATACATGTAGCTGGAACTGGAAGAAAAAACATTATATGCTTATATTGACGTGGAACAGGTCTGCTGGGGATTCCACAAAATGTGCAAACATTTTGTGTAGCTGGGGTACATGTATATTGTTCCTGGTTGTGCGCCACCCAGTATAAATGAATGTCAAAATATTGAAACCCCTTGTAAATTTGGTTGCATACAAATAGCATGCATATGTGTACACCTGCTTGAACAACAGGTCCACTGGCTGGTCCCGGAGATACGGAATTTGACATGAATTGACCCCCAAGACTCTCTCAACAAGGACAAGGACTCGGGCTGAGCAGTGGTCTGTGGTCATCCCCATGGAAGGTTGACTGCTTTCAATAAATTGGTAAACTCCTGGATTCAGGATTATAATGTACTTCCATTGAGGAATGAGATTTTCAAGGGATGGGGATAAAAGTTTGAAGGAAGTTACAAAAACAACTATAGACCTATGTGCATGTACATTGTACTGTAGGCCTTTGCATACACACCCATACACTGTACCTGTTTTACATACAAAGTGAGGACTCTCCTTTGTTCTCCTGTGGTTAAGGAAACTTGAGGAAAAATGCTCTTATTTCTCCAACTTGGATAATTCCTTCGAGCTGGAGTTTTGATGATGATTTCCTGGACTGTTCCTCTTCATTTTGCTACAGATAACTTTGAACCCCAAACTGCCTCTGAAACTGTTTTTCAGAGAGAGGAAAACATTGTGTGGACGTGTGCGAGTCCTCACAACGCCATCATACCCTAGTGGACTTCTTTTGTGCAGAGGTCTACACTATGTATGCCACGCATAAACGTTAAACATGCATACATGCACACATCAATAGGAAGGATTTGAGAGAAACTATTAAAAAAACCACATGATGAAAACAACAAATTTTGAATATCTTTTAAAATATATTTTGTACAAATAACCGGTCATACTTGACCAGATGAAACATTACAGAGAGTCACTCAAATGGTTCTAGTGTTGCCTTTCTTATTCATCAGTACTTGTTATACCACGGTCGTAGATAGTGAATCTTTATTGGTCGTGAATCACGTGAAATGCTACAAGGGAGCATGTATCATTCAAGCGTTGAGTGCACTGGCGATGTTGCTGGCCACAAAAAGTGATGGATAACGGTGATCTTTCCCGCAGTTGATGTGTCGTGTCTACTGCATTGTAATAGTGTAATCTTGGGTACGAGGGTAGATAGCCGCGGTGGTTTCTGCTGTGATCGCCATTGCTGTTTAAATAAAATGCTCATGGTATTGTCTTTTCTCGTCTGCTCTTTAATCTTGTCAATACTTTTCAATTGAATTTGGTGTAAATAATGCCTGGAAATTCAACCACTTGACAAAAACTCCATTTATGAATCCCAGGTTTCTCTAATAAACCAGTTTGTTATAAATCCTACATGTAGATTTCTCCCCCCCCAAAAAAAAACAAACAAACAAACAACCCAACACCCCAACAAACAAACAAACAACCCAACAAACAAACAAAAACATACATGCATGTCAACAAAGAACATCACAATCAATAAGTTTCCTTGTAACTTAGTCCATATATCACTTATCTTGCAATAAATTATGCATTATTACACATCAGACCGCTCCAGTGTAATGTACATGTATGACCTGACCATGTTATAACAAACCAATTGTTGCCTGCAGTGACCGGGGTCCATGTGTTTTGTACACCCTCGGCTTTGCCTTGAGTGCCTTTTGCCCACCCCGGGTGTACAAACACCATGGACCCCTACATCGCAGGCAACAATTGTTAAATGTACAACATTGCATCTTGTTGATCACCATGTACATGTGCATCCATACTCTGTATGCTGTAGAGCACATACAATACATGTGTACATGTGACTTTCATGCCACCACTGCCAGGTGAAATTTGCGAGAAGTGAGTTTTGCCAAGAATCTCTGACCTCCACTGACTGGAAATTATATGTGGGCACACAACAGATGCAAGAGGGCGCTGTAACAAATACCACCTTCATCTGGTGGAAAAAAATTTAAGCCTCGGGAATACACATGTAAAGGTAGCGTATTCGTTAACAAAAAATCACATACACTACATTTATCACAATCATTGCATGCACTGCTTTTTAGATTCTAAAACGGGCTTCTGGACAGAAAAGGCTGTACCTGTGGAACTGTGGTAAAAGGTTACTATACGGCTGCAGGGAAGTGCTGTTGTTTTGATGTTTTGGGGAACAATTTACAAGCCTGAAAAAAACACAAGCTTGAAATCTGATTCAGACATGCCATCACTTAATTTGAAACATCAAATTACTATCTGAAAATGTTCATTAACCCTAACAGCCCTGAATCCTCCAATTTAATATGATTTTGCGCACACCCTAAGGAGTTAGGCTTTTTAAAAAAAGTAACATTTGGGGCAAATTGGTCTTTTAATGTTCCACTAGCAAATGGAGGCATTTCAGTACAAATCGGTGTGTAACTTTTATGTAAAGGCTGTCTGAAGCAAAATTATATAAAAACGTTATGTTTGTAGTACTAAAATCAGATCAGAGGCACAATCATAATACAAGTCATTTCCTCATGAGCCTTCAGTTACATGGATTATACATGTGCTTACAATGGTTAACATACATGTACATAACATCTCAGCTTTCATGTGGTATAAGCACAACATATTTCACCATGTGAGGGGGCTTCCCCGGACAGCATTATACATTGTACATGTACATGCAGGTGAAAAAAACACACTGACAACCCATTCCAAGGGATCCATGATGCACATTCTCCCAAGGAATTTTATTCCAATGGTGTCTTCTGGTGAGATAGTCGCTATTTTTGCAGGTTTCTTACCTCATGCTCCCTGCGGAGGTCCTCCTGCTCAAGCTCCGCCTCCTCTTGTTCCTCTAGGGCCTGCCCATCAAAGTGTAGACTGGTTCCCGGATTCATGTCTAGTCACTCAGTTTTGGTCAAACTTCACTGACTAGCTTTGACATTGTCAGCTTTGAGAAACTGCATGAGAGGAAACATGATGGATTATTGCAAACATGAGCAACATTTTAAAGAAAAGTTACCTTTAAAAATAGAATTGGGACCTCAAACTTGGCAAGGAAAAAAAATGAAACTTCATCTTTACTTCATGAAAATTCTTTCAGTGGAAGACAGAGTAAAGTTAGCATAATTTGGGTGTTTTTTTTCTATGCTTGGGGACCCTGTCTGGTACTAACATGCAAAAATATAGTCTGAACTTGACAAACTTAACATTGATATTTACACTCTATTACAGGTAACCTGGAAACAACAGAGGGAAATGGAGGGACGCAACAGACGTTTCGTAAGTTCTCCATTATGTTCGAATGTTTCGAGAGACAACTATTAATTATTTTTGCCTTCCGTAGAACTTGATGTCCAAGAATGAATATGTCGTTGGATTTTGACAGATTTAGGAAACGGCCGGTTGGTAGTTTTTTGTTTAACCTTTCATTATTCTCATACTAATTATGCGGAACCTTGAAAATGAAATACAGGTAAGAATAAAAACTTGTACTGTGTAGCCTTCTAAACAACAATCATTCTGGTGTTACATAACTTCACACAGTAAACATGAAAACTGAAAGTCAAGGCAGTGGATATCTGACCAGTTCACAGTCCAGATATACACTTACTTCTGCAGATTATCATAAGATTGTGCTTTCGTTACACATTGATTCCGACATGTACAAGGGATTTGAATGACTGTTTAGAGCGTTGGGAAGGTGATGTTACACAAACAGAAAAGAATCGTATACTAAGCAGTTTATTGCGTGAGTGTCAAGAAAACAAAGACCAGGTTTGCCAGCGTTGTCTAGAGAGAAAATATTCTTGGATCTGGAATGAGTCAAACCAAATTACACAGAATTTTTGGCTAAACAAGTCATTCCATGCAGTGGTAGAATGAGGCTGCCACCTGGGACAAAATCACGACAGCCATGATCATTCATTCCCAGAGCTATCTCATTCCATAACTCCAATTTTAAACTTTTAATAGGTAATGCAAATGTAACACACACATGTACGTGTTACAATATCTTTTTTTCATCATTTTTATGACCTGTACTTAGTTCACATATGGATATTTTTACTGTTTATTTTCACTATTTTTATTTTACTTGTATGATTCCACTGTAATACCCTGTAATAGTTTGCTCCGCTGTTATTGTTACTGTATTGAGGTTTTGTTTTAATATGTTGCATTGATGTTGTAAACCACTGAGCAATCTCATTTCATTTATGGAGTAATAAAGTTTTGAATTGAATTGTTGAATCTCACGATACTTGTTATTCCTTTCACGATTTGCGGCTCTAAGAGTTTTTTAGGGGAAAAAAGTCAGAAGTTGCACTTACATACGAATTCAGAGTCAATGTAGGTAGGGAAGTGGACCAACATTTGTCTTGGTAAAATTTATAAATATCTCATTCCAAAAATTCGGCATAGTTCAGTTGATGTGGCAGTACAACAGCAAAACAATATCAGAACCATGAATCAATCTAACATCCACTGCCTTAGGAAAAATCATCCAGAACTCTAAGGATCACAACAAGAAAACTAGGAAAATATCGAGCAATGCAAGTAGGAAAAATACTGGATACAAAATATTCAATTTAAAATGTGGAAGACAGTACTAATCAGTAGTACAGAATAACAGTGTGAACTTTTGGGTCACAGGTAAATGGTAGTTGGTACGGAAAGTTTTACATTCTGTCAATATGTCAAGGACTTGAACCACATTACGGTAACATTTCAATACCAGCTGTAAATATAATGTGTGACCACATGACTTAAAATATACACACGGTATTAGCAGGCCCAACCGCAAAAACTTAACTTATTACAATATTGGTATTAAGTATGTTTGGCACAGAGTACTATGACCTCAAAAAGTAGAAATAAACTTAAATCAAGGTTAAATGGCAAAACAAAGGCAACAAAAGGTGCCGGGGTATCCTGCAATTGAGCAAAAAAAAAAAAAATGGGCCTAGGCCTAAATGTGTAACAACTCATGAACCTCTGTACTTTTTTGACCACCTGTCACACCTGTTCTCATCTACATGTACATGTATATCTGTTGACACACTTTGATACATTCATGACATTTGGGACCCAGTCATGCCAGTTGTCATTTTAATTTAAAGTAACTTAGCGAAGGGAATCTGGACATGGGCATGGTGGGCATGCAATAGGAGCAAACATGGCAAAGCATGGCCATGGCCTGATTGTGGCGGCACACAGTGAGCATCAGGTGAGCGAAGGCTCAACTGCCAGTCCCTTGACATGGCTGCGCTGAGGCGCTAGCCATTGCTACTATCATGGAGGAAGGACACAAACGCTAGCTAGCTGCATTAATGCCAGCTAGCTGCATTACATGTGTAGCCTGTACAGTCGATTCTCGTTACAAAGAACACTGTTAATGTGTTACATGTATAACAAAATACTGATTTTACTTTCAGGAATCCCAATTTCTTGAATTGTTATGTGTTTCTTTGTTTTGTTCAATCCTTTATAACAAAGTCCTGGTTATTACAAAGTACCTGTAATTTGTCTGGTCTCTGCAACTTTGTTATAAGTTAACGAGAGTCGACTGTACATACTGTCTGACTGTAGGCCTACGTACATGTAGGCAAACGAAACCGCACCGACATGACGGGAGAATTTCCTGACATGTCTGAGGGTTGCTGAATTTCAAGCCAGCTTATTCTATGGCCAGCAAAACTTGTCTGGACCTGTGTGATCTTATATAAAAGAGTGTAATCACATCTTAACTGATTACTTGAAAACAATATTCACCTCACGACACTTCCAAGATTTTCGGGTCGCGCGCCATTTTAATTGGTTTCCTCCCACAATGCCTCTAGAATTTCCCAGAATGCACCAGTAAGAAGATGGCGACGCCCATATACATGTACCTGTCCATGTATACCATGGAACCTGAAGATTAGATTACGTTACTCTGAAAAGATATCATTTGGGGCCAGTTTCATAAATTGTTATCAAAACTGACATTCTGGTGGACAGATGAACTTCCACTTCAAGTTTCAGTCTAGGCCTATTCGGAAATCTAAGGATATCCTTGTGAAAAACGCAAACGTTGGCTGGTCATGCTGGATGGTGAACATATGCTGAAGGCTTGAAGCCCGCTGCTGCTGCGTGTGTGCCTACTTTATTAGGCTCAAATATCATAATTTCAGCTTGATGATGAGTTTCGACCCAGAGCAAGTTAATGAAGCTAAATTTCCAGGCTTGTCTGGTAGCATGCAGGACGAAAATGAATTTAGCCAGGGTAAGAACTAAGACTAAAAACTTAACTTAAGCAAGTCCCTGTTTATACATGTACATGTATGACCATTGACTATGTAACCAAAGTATGATCACTACCTCCATGGTATGATGTAGGCCTAGGCCTACATGGCCTAATTCTTAAAAGTTAAATCTTATTTGGCATAGGCCCCCAGCCCGAGAAAAAAAAAAGGACATCTTTCAATTCTTTGTTTAGCTTCCCCACCCGCTTCTCATATTTGGGGAGGCACTTCAGTTTTTCTTAATGTTTGTAAAATTAGTGAAAAACAGTGAAAATATCAACTAATTGATGGCCTACTCATGTCTCAACTAACTTAAGACTCTGTTGGTGACTACCGTGTTATCTCCAATTCACACATACCTATACGAATTTTACTGTGGCTGCAATGCCTATTGACAATTGAATTTATGGCAGTATTGGAAAAAAAACAACCCCACCTCCTTGTTTTGCAAAATCATGGATTTTCAGCCTTCACCATTTTAACCAGCTAAATATGATTAAATAATAGGCCTATTTAGCTGGCTACAAGTGAACAGGGCCCGTGTTGATGCATATACACGAGTAAGCTTTAAAGATTATTAACTTACCGCCAGATTTCAAGCAGGGTCTGTAGGATACTGGAAAGCTCATGATCATAAACCATCTGTATACATACATGTACATTTATCTGGAAAGCTCATGTGAAATGCTCCCAGCTGGGTTTGATTCCCAGCAATCACTTTTTCTATCCCCCCAAAATGAAGAATATTTTTCTTTTTTATTTTTAAATTAACTGCAACATTTAATTACACGGTATTTACATTAATTTTTTTCTGATTCGTTGCTCTGGAGGATCTTTTTAAGGAAAAAGTCCAAAATTGTAAAATGGTCTGATTCCCAACCTGTAAAATTAAGTCCGAATTACTATGTTGTCACAGAACCAGACTAAGATTTGTCACGGTAAGTATGTTCAAGTCCCCAAAAAGTTGCTCTGTACGTCCAGCTAAATATCATTTTTGCATATTAGACGCCGATGGCTAAATATCCACAACTTTTTCAGAAACCGGGACGTTTCACATGTTTTTGTTAACTAGGCCTTTATAACAAGGCTGTGTAAAGGTTAAAAATTAAAACAGGTAAACTGTCATTGTAAAATTCCCCTAGTTTAATAATGCAGAATTGCAGATTGTGACTGATTTTTATGGTCGCCATATCCATGTTCATTTTGAATTCATTATGATGATCTCATGTTCATATTGTTGACATATTAGAAATACATTGTATTTAAATCATCTCTTGTTAGTAGAGCTTGTGTTTGTTTCTGTTGTATGTTAAACAGACATTAATTCTTCAGAAGCTTGCATACTGGAGAATGTGCGGTGTGAGTGGCTCAAATGTAATTGACATGTGAACCAACTCAGGATTGAGGAAACTAAAATTGTGCGAGTTCTGAATTTACCTTGAAGATACACGTACACCTGTACCTACGTGTACAGTAGGTGTGTACAATGTACATGTACAGTGTATACTATAGTGATCAGGGAATGTCTGAAGAATTCCGTAAGGGCATCACTATTTCGGGTATCAGCCACCAGAAAGTAATAACATGCCCTTTGCCTCTACCCTTGTTCCAGATCCCTTCCTGCATGTTCTGTAATATTTTAGCATGTTTACTGTATGGTGTTTTTGCATGTCACTGATGATCATTTGAAATACAATGTACCTGTACATGTCCCTGTAATTAGCAATTGGCATTATTGTTCATTGCATGTAATTCATTGCGATCCGACTGTTGTGGCAATCAAAGTGTACTGTTTACGCATTCTTGACAAGATTGCACCATTGCTTATTTTAACAGTGGAAAGTAAAATTTGCAGTCCTCTTTCATTATTTTTGCCTTAATAATGTTTGCCACTAATAATGGTCAGTCTTATCTTCTTAGAGAAAAATCAAAGACGATGTACATGTATGTACATGTAGACACATTTGTTAAAAATAAATTTGATTTCAAGAAGTTCATTGCTGCGTATTGCTTTCATGCATACTGTAAGCAGTAAACATTTCCAAAAAAGTGAACTGATGCTCATTTAATGGACTGTACACGTACCTTTTGTGTGTCACCAGTTGATTTTTTTAATCATTGACAGGTTTCTGAGGTGCATTGAAAATAAGACAGGTACAGTTTGCCTTCAATGGCAACAAATGTTTGATCTTTTTAGTTTCTCTCCTGCACTTTCACTGTCACTTCTGATTTCCTGGTTTGCTTTCTAATGCCACACATCGTTTTTCCTGTATCAGTTCTGCCATGGTGATGGTGAAATCATTGCCAGGGATATACAGTGCATGTGTATGCTGTTAATTGTTTTCCAAGCTGTCAAATTTACACTAACTCAAATCAAGGACGGATCCAGAACCAGCGGGCGTACTTTGGGGATGTCAGAAATTTGGATTCTTTATGTGTCCTTTTATATGGCCATTTGGAGTGTTGAGGCTATATTTTGGAGCTTTGGCAAGGAAGGGAAAGGAAAACGAATAAAATAACTGCCTTTCTCTTGGTATCCCCTCCCCCATTTTTCACTCTGGGGGAATCCCCTGGATCCACCCTTGACCCAGTTTGGTTTTTTGTAATAAAAATGTGCACATCGTTTCACTTCTTGCTTACAGCAGGGTAAAATCTTGTGTGTGCTTTTCTTCTAACAAACCATTCTCTTCCTTCGGTACATCACTTTGTAGTTTTGGGGTACCAATGATTAACAAAGTATGACTGACAGTAGTAAAAGATAACCAATAAAGTGTCAAAACATATAATGCAACTATTCAAGCACTTAATAATAATATGATATGTGGTGCAACGTATGGAAGGTTTACGGTAGTTAGCCGTGGAAGTTCATCTCGTTTTTGATTGCATGGTTCTGAGAAGAACCAGTTATCCACCTTGAATGGAAGCACCCCCTCGTTGGTTGAAAAGAGCCATGTTGGTCAGTGGTGTTCATTTTGTTGGTAGGGGTGTGACCCTAATGCATGCATTTCACAGTCGTTCTTGAACCAGCAAAGTTCAGTTCCAACCAAAAGAGCCTCCGTTGCAAAGAAAGTTGCGCCCTCTCTTGGTCCAGCTCGGGGCTCCGCTCATTACAATTCAAACGGTGGGCTCTTGTTGTCATCAGGTCATCTCTTTCAATTCCATGGTGTTAGCGCAAACCTTCCATATAGGTACATGTAGTTTGTTTATGTCCACCGTTCAAACCAGCTGTCCCGTTTTATGTGCAGTACTTTAAATATAACATGAAAATCTCTCACCCTGAAACTAAATTCAAATGTGCATTTTGAGGCAAAAGCTGTTGTGAATTAAAGATGAACCATCTGCAACTTTGGCCAATCATAGAGGGTGGTAAGGCAATGTTTGAGAAAGAGGGGAGGGTCTATTAACTCAAGCTGTGGCCCTCTTTGAGATCTGGATACCCTGCAGAAAGCATCGATACTGAAACTAACGCCCTCTTTTTCATAATCCTGTATTGACAGTGGTATTCTATAAAAATCTACTCAGGCTTAGGTTTTAAACACTTGCGATGCACTTACACGTAAGTAGTAAAAAGCAGTAGTAACAGACCTGACAAAGCCTTCAAGCAAAAGCATATGCGTATATACATGTACATGTGCACAATGGTGGGGTGAGATATAGATGTAAATAATACATTTCACAGGTGCTTTAATTTCCAAGTTCTGTTGACAGAAGACAATTTTAAGGGTACAAGTGCATGTAATACTGAAATTTTTCCCCGTTTTTTGGCTATGAAACTTCTTCTTTTTTCCCCAAAGAAAGGATTTTTTTTCAATTTTCTCATCTCTTAAAAATCATGACATTGACAGTGAGAATGAACTAGAAAAAAGATCAGACAAGAGAGAAATTGGCCGTCCTGAATTTTTGGTGCACACAGATTCTGAATGCAGCGATCGGGAGCTTTTTAAGAGCAAAGACAAGAAGAAGGACAAGAAGAAAGACAAGGAGCGAGGTTACAAGACATTTGAGCCAATGGAGACCCACTCCGAAGATGATGACGATAGGTACCAGGCTGTGTTGATGAGTTTACACTTGGTGAAGTTTTGAGCATAATTAAAGGCACACATTTCTTTAATAAGGGAATAAATATGTGCTTGGCTGGTCTTCAACGTGTGTTTAAGACTGGCTCAGGAGAATGGACGTGCCTAATGCCCGAGTCGCTGGGTATTATTGGTGTTCATTCTCCTGAGCTGGTCATAAACATTAGTTTTTAGACCGACCAAGCACATATTTATTACCATTAATAAATGCAGTTTCAGTCAGAGAGTCAAAAGAAATCAGTATTTGTTCAATAATTTTATTTTCATTTTCCTGAACACCCCCGTCCATTTTATGGAATACTCGTTGTGCAAGTGGACCAGAAGAATCTCCTTAAATACATGTGTAGACTTGGCATGCACGTGGCAAGTTCTGCGTGCCACGGTGCACACAGACTCTTGACCGATAGGAATGGATGAATCTGGTATCTAGGTGCCAGCACATTTTTATGCAGTGGGCATTACAAAATGGCTGCATGCATTCACTATAAAATGTTAATACATGGTCATGTTGCATGTTGAATATGGAAACTGTTTAATGTATTTATGAATGCTAATTTATCAGAATTACATGTGCAGCTCATGCTGTGAACACTCATGAATGATTAGTTAACCCTAACTTGGCCCTTTTAGCTTAGACAATTCTCAGTCCTTCAAAATCCTCAAACTGCCTCTATTGAAATATTGGATACAGCTTCAATCCTCCAAAATCTCCCATTATTTCTTGATTATGTTCCTTGGAGGGATGACCACTGCCTCAATCTTTCAATATTCTCAGGAGATTCTTGTAACTATGTCTTTAGGCAGTGTGAATGGTTTTATGGAGCGGTATGGATGATACCATGTATATGTTATGAGCCAGACGTGAATTTATGTGTGGCAGACCATAACATGAAGTCTAACCCAAGACCTTGACATAGTGCATTTCCTGCACTGAACTCAGAATTTTGGCTGATTGAGGAGGGTTAGGGTTACAGCTTGCAATTTCACAACAAATAGTTTCCTAGAAACATTTGATTCAACTCCTTCACCAGGAAAAAATCTTCAAAACTTTCTGAAATTGTGGTCCTTTTTTAACATCATCATCAGACAAGGGCGTAGTGTGCCCGTGATCATCTCCTCAAATTACACACAACAGTTGTAGCAGGTCCTGCTCCCATCACAGCACGGTTTTAAACATGTTCATCCCAGAAGTCATTTCCCGATTCTTAAAAGTCAGCTGCTGATGGTGAAGCTTCATTTGGTGTTACATGGTACTGATGACCCAATAGAATTTTGTTTTTTGAGTCGCTCACCCGGTCTTGAAAGCATTTAGTCTGGTAGCAAAAATTCCATTAACTCTTTAAAAGGCTTGTGTTTGACAGTTGCATGTACATCTACATGTATGTGAGGCCAAGACTCAGTTTGTTCCGCCAAAATATTCTGACCCAAACAACAAGGAACATGACACACTTTCAATGCATTGTACAGAGGCAAAAAGAAACGGAGCAGCATCTTTCGATCCCGGAAGACCAAAGCCCCCAAGGAGAAACACAAAGACAAGGAACTGCCAGCCGAGGAGAAGCAGAGGGAGAAAGAGATGAAGGCCGAGAAGAAACGGAGCAAGAGCAAGGAGCGAGAGGCCAAGAAGGAGCGGAGCAGAACCAAGGACCGGGAGAAGTTTGGTCGCAAGAAGGCCCACACCATCAGCAACGTACCTGCAGCAAAACCAGGTGAGATTTTATTCATGTAGTTTTGGGGAGCTCAATTGGATCAGGAATAAGCACCCTCTTCTCACCAGAAAATATCACTTGTATTCATTTGCCAAGCAGGAATCAGCACATTCCTTGATGGGAGAGTATTGAAGTTTTTGGCTTCAACCGAAAGTAGCTCTAGCTTCCATGCTGCTCAGAATTTTTGGCTGTGAAAAGTTGCATCTTGAGGAAACCCCGAGTATGGTTAAGAAGATCACACGTGCATCAGTGAAACTCACTGGCAACTGGACCCTCTTCCACAGATCTGTGCAATATTGCCAGCTCAAGCCAGGTAAAGTCACAGCACAGCACAGGTGACTAGACCTGATCTGGTTTTTGATCATAGGGAATGCTCTGTGATTCATTTCCAGTTGAAATCAAGCCGGTGTTTGGGATACCACTAGCCGAAGCAGTCGAGCAGACCAAGATGTACGACGGCGTCGAGTTACCCAAGATTGTGCGAGAGTGCATTGACTTCATTGAGGAATTTGGTCGGTATTTCTCAAAGTGCAGGAATCTGGATTTCACTGACATAATGGGCACAATCTTCTTTGGACAGAATTTTTTTTCATTTGCCACTGTCCATGCATAGAGAAAAGTGGTCTTCCATATTAGCCTCAGTGTAAGTTGGAAATGATGATGACAACAAAAATTTTGTCTTCCTGAATTTAAAATTTTGCAGACCAAATTTCAAACCGCAGTCTGTCTCTGGGCAAGCAAGATTGATGGGCGGGCTCGTTCCCCTCAGGTGTGAGAGTGCAAAAAACCCAAATACACAAAATTAAACCAAAACAAAAAATCTCAAAACAGAGATGCTAAACCAGAATTTTTACTATCGACGTGGAACTCTTGACAGGTATGAACCATGCAGGCATCTACCGCCTCTCGGGGGTCAAGTCCAAGGTGGAGCTCCTCCGCAGCTGCTACAACCGGAATGAGGAGGTGAACCTGACAGGACAAGACCCAAACACCGTGGCCAGCCTGCTCAAGCAGTACCTGAGGGAGCTACCGGAACCCCCACTGACCAAGGCGATGGCACCCAAGCTGGAAGAGGCAGCCGGTAAGAGAAATTCACCAAGGCCTTTAAGCCACAAGAAGGAGAGAAGATGGACCCCTCAAGGTGTAATGTGTAGAGGGTTTCTGTAAGGGAACATGTGCTCTCTAGCACTCTCCAGTTTTAGAGGGGGTTGAAAACGTCAGAATCGTACTCCTTGGAAAGCCTACAAAATCGGGCAGGGACACACAAGCCAGTTCAGCTTTTGGTCCAGGCTGGAATTTGAATGCAGGTTGAAGTTGAGGAAAGTACCACAGAGCCCACCTGACTTCCCAAATCATTCGCTCTTTTATGTGGAACTTTAACTCAAATGCACAAGACTCCTGTGGGGTGATCCTTGAACCCTCCCAGATCCCATAGAATCAGGAGGTTTCAGAGGCATTAGCAAGGTTGAGGGACGTGGAACCCAGTATCTTCTGTTGCACATAGGTTTGTTGTCCCCATGAATGCTAATCACCTCACCAATTAAGCCCTTTTCACACGACGACAAAAAACTCGCAAGGTTTGAGAAATTTTCTCATGCGTGAGAAATCTTACAAAAGTGCTATCGTGTGAAAGGTCGGCAATGCTTGAGAGTGACAAGCATTCCCGGTGAATCCTTGAGATATTTTGGAGGAGGTCCGGACCTACAACAAAATCTTCCACTAGCGGAAGATTTCTCAAGCAACCCATGAGAAACAGTTGTGTGAATGGACGCACTGTTTATTGTACAACGTCCCCAGCGATAACCTACACAGTGCGCATGTGTAGTGCCCTGTCACCCCACACAGCATGTGCGCCCTTTTAGTCCGATACCTTTCTCTGTAGCGTCGTTTCAGGTATGTCCAGTGATCGTGGCACTGCTCGCTGGTGTGATCGGGAACATCTCCCGTGACTTCTTGCCACACATGGGTATTGTGGACCATGCTGTCCATTTTTGCCTTAATCGCGGCGTTTCCATGGCAGTTATAAGGCTGAGAGTCTCATCATACTCCCAGCCCTTTTTGGAACTTTTCTGCTTCTTGGTACTCCCCAAAACATCGGTTTCGGGAGAAAGTTTTTTCATCTGCAAGTTTGACTCTGCCGATGTAACGTCAGCCATTTTTCATCAGTGCTCTCCAACCTTTGACCTCACATTGTGCTGGTACTAGCAGTATTTGCCCTCAGTAAGTGTGGAGTTCACTGGCAACCTGTGGAATAAGCGTTCGCGTCTCAAGGAATGCTTGCAAAATGTTACACGGTGCCGTGTGAAAGGATACGATCGCGGTTTGTAAAGTAAACAATCCCTGCTCCGAAATCGTGCCTCAAGCCTTGCGAGTTTTTTGTCTTCATGTGAAAAGGGCTTTAAAAAAACAGGGTTGCACAGGTGGTAAGGGCAAAAGCTCTTACCTCTCACCGCTGCGATCGGGGTTCGATTCCCAGCCCTGGCCACATGTGATTTATGGTTGTTTTTTGTTTCTTACCGACATGCTACAAGGTTTTTTTTCTCTGGGTTCTTCTGTTTTCTTCTCTTCACAAGAATCAAGACCTTTGATCTCTGGCCGTTTTCCATATTAGTCGTTGGATGGCTACCTGAGTCTTTTCTGTATGCTTTCAGTGCGTCCATGATGTAGTTGTGTCCATTGCAATTCAGTCTTGTGTCTGCAAGCAAGGATGGTTAGTCTCCACCCCTCCAAATAAAAAACCCTTTCAACTCGGTGTCACCTAAAAGGGTTTTCAAATGATGTCCGTGTGTTTTGTAAGTGAACGTGTGGCTATCACAATCAATGTTTGTCTCTTTCTTTCCCTTGTCCAGCCATCACGGACATCAAAGTCCGAATTCCCCAGTTCCAGCATTTGATACAGCTCCTCCCAAAATGCAACTACACCCTGCTGTCGTGGATGGTGGTGCACCTGGCCCACGTCCTGCAAAATGTAAGAACTCGGACTGACTCGCTGGGGGACGTGCACCATTTCTAGAGGCTGGCAGTTATTATATATTTTTTTTTTTAAACTGGTCATAAAAGTTTGATTAAATTTAGATTTGAAGTTTAGATGAGTATAAACGACCTGGAAATAGAACCATTTATGCTAGGAAACCTTTCTAAACCAATGACGAAGTCAAAAAATCTGTTTTTATTGCTATTATAGGAAATATGTGTGTGGAAGGGATTGCCTTTAAACAGAAAATGACCAAAATTTTAGGTCTCTGGTGGAAAGAGATACTAGAATGTTATCTTGTAATGAGCTGATGGCAGAAGGAGCCATTCTTTTGGCGACTCAAAAGTGATCTTTGGAAGGAGCAACAGTTCTGACTCCCCTGTTGCTCCTCCACTCTGTTGCTAGGAAGCAGAGACCAAGATGACCATTCAGAACATCTCCATCGTCATGTGTCCCACGCTGCACATCAGCCACCGTGTGCTGAATCTACTCTTCACCTACTGGAAGACGCTCTTCAAGGGAGTGCAGATCAAGAGGTAACGCAATGTGCTAAAGGACAAGGGGAAAAAAAGACCGTTCTTTTGGAATGACGAGAACAATTAATTTTCTCAACATCGTTCCCCACTTGAGCTTTAGGAAGGGGGCCCAGTTGTCTAGTCTTCATATGGTTGTCACAAATCAGCCAGTCGTAAGTCGTCACATGATCTTTGGAGGGGAATAGTGACAAAGGCGTTCCTTTGCCGTCATTCTTCCCACGTTGCATTTTAGTACTCGTGATTTAACTTGCGATGTACTCATTTACAGTTCTTGAAAAAGATCATTGCACTTCTTGCTAAGTAACAGAGCAGAGACTCTGCGCTGGATGGTTTGTGAAGTGAAAGCTTTCTGAGATGTCTGGAGGTCTCAGACTGCCGCTCCCACAAGAACAGGTTGTTGCTGATCTAGCAGTCAGGTGCATGGGCAAATGCCCTCATTCACCCTGCCTCTTAACTATTACTGAATCCAACAGTGAACAACTCCTATTGGACTTCCTTGACCGGAACTGTTAACAACCGACCTCGTGTTATTGCACATTGGATTAGGCGCGCTGCATGCTTCACTAACTTGGATTCTAGTACATTTCAGCGGAGTTGGAGTTAATTGATATGAACCAATAGCTCTGGTCTGTAATTGCTTTGTGTGACTTTGTGAAATTCTGTCTAATGAATTTCGTGCGTGCAAGTATTGAGATAAATGTTTGACCCTGTCTGCTAACTTCTGCTTGTAGCCTACGCATTAGCAAAAGACAAAGCTTTGCAGTTATTTATTGAATGTTATAAATGATTTCAGTGGATTTTTTTTTATAAAATACGCATAAAATGTGTAGATGTTTAAACCATTACCTTGTCTATTTATTTGTATATCCAGGTGTCCTAAACCACTAAGATGGGACACAGCGGAAAATCGACTTGAGCTGCCAGAAAGCCCTTCGTAAGTCATTGTCCCAACTTTCCTGTTTAACCAGACACCTCTGAGAAGCTTTGGTTCATTTTGTTAATGGGTGCGCTATGGCTACTTTTAACCAAAAAGAAAAACTACATGGAAGTGCAGTTGTTACTTTTCAAGTGAGACATAAAGTTCTGTTTTTGTTCGCAGTGCTTTGGAAGAAGAGTTACAAAGACAAGAAGCAATCCTGGCCAAGATGCACGAGGATCTTAACAAGGGACTGGCTGACAAGGTAGGAATGTTCACAAGGTATCATCAAAGGTGCACTTACACTTGGGCAGGGATTGGCTAGCACTAGGGAAATATGCTGCATGTTCAGTTGACGTGAACCAGGGTTGGCTGACTGGATATGAATGTGCACAACATGTGGTGGATACTTAGTTGATCCGACGAAGGTAAAGCCGAACCTGATCTTCTAAAGTGCAGCAATTTTTTTTCCTTCACTACCAACCCTACCTGTTACACTCCCCACATAAAGCTTCAAATCGGATTTATTTCTGCCATTTTCTCAAATTAGCAAAATGTTTTTTCAGTTTTGGCGCTTAACGTTAAATTAACTTCCCCCCCTTCTAGTCAACAGAGGAGCATCTTTGGGAAGTGCAACGGATAGTGACCCAGCTCAAGAGAAAGGTAGGACCTACCTGTGTAATTAATTGTCAGTGTGAAGTTTTTTTAATGTTTTGTAGTCTTTGTAATGGGTTTGGCCTTTTTCTCAAGTTTGGACGGGTGTAGAACCCCAGCTGTCACTCACTCAAAACTAACGGTATAAAAAAATAGCACACCATGATCATTTCTTAGGCGCACTCTCTGGTCTTGATGTAACTGTGTAGAAGTAACTCATTATAATGCATTATAACACACTGGTAGTGTACTTACGACATCGGATGCACCTAATAGGCCCGCTTGAGATCAAAACTTTCTGTGATGTGTTTCTTCCTCTGCCATTAGAATGGTCTTTCCATGATTACGTTTTTATGTAGATAGTCATCTTGTTCGGAGTTAAAAAGACTTTTGTGTCATTCCAGTTACGAGTCAGTCGGAGAATCTCTGAGACAAGGATTGCAGCCATTGAGAAGGAAAAAGAACGAGAAAAGGAAAAGGAACGAGAGAAGGAGAAACAGAAGGAAATGGAAAAAGCCAAGGAAGCCAAGCCAGCCGGAGAACAGGAAGCACAGAAAGCAACCGAGGAAATGGAAGAGATCAAAACAGAGCCAGCAGAAACAGGCAAAGACAAAGAGGAAGTCAAGGCACCAGACAGGCTTTCCCAGGAGAGGACACCCAAGAAGAGAGTGGCGCCCAGGACACCGGCAGATGTGCAGCAGGCAGCAGAGGAGAAGGAGGGCCTGCCAGCTCATGCTGTAGAGATTGAGGACGTTCCGCAGGTGGAGATCGAGATCAAGGAGAGCAAGGAGGAGGCAGTCGCCGTGGTAACAGCCGAGGAGGATGGAAAGGAGCAAGAGGATGAAGAGGAGGCTGCACGGAAAGCTGAGGCAAAGAAACGCGAGGATGAGAACTTAGGTAGGATTTTTGGAATTTTTTATTCCTTTGTTTTTTATTCAAGTTTCAAGAATTCTATTTAATACATGCATGGGTATGTACCCTCATCATTCCGAAATGTCGGAGACACTTTTATGCTCAGTGTTATGTGAGATCTTGTGATGTAAAAATCATATGATTGCTTGGATTGAGCTTGAACTCTCCTGCTTGCTGGTAGAGACATCTTAATTTGACTTTCAAACTGTTTGGACTCAGACGGCAAGTTCATATCTGACAGAGTACTGGGTACTTCAAACCATGACGCATAATGGAAAGTTGAATGAGGGAAATTATAGGTCTTGTTATTTACAAATTGTTATTGTCTTGTTGTTGACAAATTGTCTAAAATGCTTTGTGCTGTCCCAAAGCTTGTGAAGCTTTGAAAGGGCAGAAGCTAACCCCATATCATATTAATATCTCACCAAAGCAGAGTTTCACTCAAGTCACAAACTTTGGAGGCTTAACTCAAGTCTTGATGGATAAATGACTTGACTCAACTCGAGTCACTATGAGCAAATTATCCAACTCAAGTCCCTCATCAGAAGACCCAATTTGATTGAAAGTTAATAAGACTCAGATCCCAAAAATAAGACCAAACTTCTTTGGGAAAAAGATTGGCAGTGACTAACAGTGCAGGTTTGTAATGTTCATGTCCTGTGTTATTATCATCAAGAGGAAGATGTGGTATGACCATACACAACCCAGAGGTAAATTTCAAAATGCCCAACAAATGACTTTCTCTGCTGTCTTTACTTATCATATTGTGTTCAAATATTTGTGACTTGGATTGACTTGAGCTAAATACTTGACTTGACCTTTTAGCATAATGACTCGACTCAACTTGAGTCACTACGTTACATTGCCTCAACTCGACTCGTGCCACAGTAATTAGTGATTCATTACAACTCTGCTGGCAGAGATGATCCGGCTGCTGCTGCTGTCCCAGGCCGAGGTCATGGCCGAGCAGGAGGAGCTCCTGGCCATCCAGACGGAGTTACTGAAGCGCATTGAGGCCGAGAAGCAAGAGGTGGCCCGGCTGAAGGAGGAGATAGCCCAGGCCCATTCCCACCACTACCGCTCCTTCTCGGTGGACAGCACCGACAGTCTCATGTCACCGGAGACCAGCAGTGACAGTGTATCCTCTTGAACAAAAGAAAAAGTCCCCAAGCCCTCAGCTCACCAATTCTTTATGCTGTTATGCCCCAACTACATGCATACATCTGTCCCAACTATCTTTTGGATAGATGTTAAAGCCGGGACGTAACATTCTTAACAATTTGACCATTCTTATTTGACAAAATCCCATCATGTGGATGGTTTGAAACTGCTCATAAAACACCACTGTTCTCTGCAACACATTACACTGTGTGCACCATATGCGTGGCAGTCTCCATGTACATTTATGGTGATACTTTAATAGAACTACATAAGCAATTCGCATTACTGCAAGTGTGGCCAGGGGGCTTATGTTACAGAGGTGACTTCTTGTGTCACAAAGGTGACTTCTTGTGTCACAAAGGTGTCTTGTGTCACAAAGGTGACTTCTTGTGTCACAAAGGTGTCTTGTGTCACAAAGGTGTCTTCTTGTGTCACAAAGGTGTCTTGTGTCAAAAAGGTGTCTTCTTGTGTCACAAAGGTGACTTCTTGTGTCACAAAGGTGACTTCTTGTGTCACAAAGGTGTCTTGTGTCACAAATGTGACTTCTTGTGTCACAAAGGTGTCTTGTGTCACAAAGGTGACTTCTTGTGTCACAAAGGTGACTTCTTGTGTCACAAAGGTGTCTTCTTGTGTCACAAAGGTGTTTGTGTCACAAAGGTGACTTCTTGTGTCACAAAGGTGAACTGAAATGCTAAAAAACCTCTAAAAATTTGATTCAAATGAAAAGGTATTTTTGAATGGGGATAACAATTTGCTATTCAAGTGTGATGTGTAAATCCAGCTAAGGGTCTGTTTCCCGTAACTCTCCTCATCTTCAGCTGAGGCCATTATCAGTGATTAGACTCCAAGCTAGCTTAAACTTTTCCCAGCACTTCATTATTCCTTTTTGTGGTTTTACTAAAGTGTAACTTTGGCAGGAGAATTTCTGCGTTTTATTCTCCATGTGATGAACGCACAGCAGTCACCCCCAGAACAGACCGCATGTTCTTGGTACAATCTATCCCACTTCTGACACCATCGACTTGCTCTTTGTCCTTAACATATCTCTGTTGCAGGATGATGACGATGACAAAGAATTGCAGGCCATCCTGAACAAACTCATTCGGGAGAACCAGGAGCTGGAGGTAAGAAAAGGTCGTTGTGCAGTGGGTCTCAAAAGTGGGTTTTTATTGTACATATGGTCCAGCTGTAATGACCCTAATTGGTTCCTGCTGAGGCGTGCAGGTATTTGATTTACTGTTGTTCTCTAGGGTTTTCTTGCCACTCAGTTGAGCTGAGAATGCATTCATTTTCTCTCAATTCAGAGCAGAAGCTTGAAGAACAACAAAACAACTGATCAGAATAACATACAGAAAGACAAAGATAACATGTAATTAACAAACTGTTAACTTGAACACATTTTGTTTCTTTTTTTTCCGTCTAATAGTCAAGACAAGTTTTGGATTTTCCAAGTTTTGGACACCAAATGTCTGACTAAGTTGTGGCTCCCGTGACTTTTGTTCATTTTTTCATTTGTTGTTCGTGTAACCAGACTGATTTGGCAGAACCACACGAGAGTGAATGAACGGAAGACAAATGATTTCCAACTCCCTGGCCAGGTTTCCATTTGCTATGGGTTCATTCGAGGGAAGACAGCTAGCACTTTTGAAACTGTCTAGTTTTTTCTGTGTTTCAAAAATGCAGCGCAAGAACACGCAGCTCAGCCACGACATCCACAATGAGCGCGAGGCATGCGTGGAGCTCAAGGTCCAGATCAAGCTACGGCAACACCCCTACTACCAGATGGAACCGTCCAGCATCCAGTCGGTCAAGGATGTGCAGGCCCGGGAGCAGGAGCTGCAGTCGTTTGTACGGACGGAGCGAGAGGTGGAGTCGGACTCGGAGGTGGTGGCGACCTCAGGGGAGGCCAAGCGGGGCCGACGGAAGTCACAGAGCAACCCTGATGTTGCCGGGCCGCTAATGCCGGCAGGGCTGGACAGAGGCAGGCCACAGACGGACATCAGTGAGGAGAATGGCTTGAGCAGTGCAGACAAAGAGAAGGGAACACCGCGGGGCCGAAGGCTTGAGAGAGAAACATCCCTCTGAGCAGCTTTTATCGGAGGAACAAGTCCTTTAGAAAAAAAGCGTTTAGTTAGCAAAGCTTGTCTCAGAACTGTAGCCATAAGCTAAGCTAGTGAACAAGTTGCTATAGTTCTTGAGCAAGACACATTGTCGTCGCAATTAATTCAAGCCAACCGACAGGTACTAAATTTGAGGCCAGAGTTTTGCCAGCAGGAAAAATCCCCTCAGAAAACAATCTTTGCAGTTTGAACTGTGTGTAAGTCTCAGAGCCGTGATCATCAGCTGAGACAGTGGATCAGTTGCTTTAGTTCTTGAGCAAGGCACGTCATCAAAATTGCTTGAAACCAATCAACGGGTACTACACTGGACAGCAAAAGAAACTTGCCACTTCTGTCAAAGGCCACACATAAAATTTCACCCCATAGAAATAAACATTTTTTGTACACAGGTATGCTGCAATACCCCTTACTAGTCACATGACCAAAAGCAAGTGATTATCTTTATAACAAAGAAGAAATTGACATGCACAGCAACTTGGTTACTGAATCAAAAGTCACACACAAAAGCACTCTCCACCAAGCAAAAGTGACACATGAATGAACAACATTTTTAACAACCAATGACAAAGTGAACACCTGTTTTACCAAAATGATGTGCATGAGTGGTTTCTGGATAGGGATGCCATCCTTACTGACTATGCGTACACATTATTAAAAAGTAATGATTGTGACTTCTTTATTTCGTCTTGTGACATTGATTTCTGCGTAAAACTTAAGGCTCATTCTGTTGCATTCTGTGACTTTTGATTCAGGAACCAAGTTGCTGTGCATGTCAATTTCTTCTTTGTTATAAAGATAATCACTTGCATTTGGTCATGTGATTAGTGAGGGGTACTGCAGCATACCTGTGTACAAAAAATGTTTATTTCCATGGAGTGAATTTTTATGTGTGGCCTTTGACAGAAGTGACAAGTTTCTTTTGCTGTCCAGTGTAAATCTGAGCAAAGGGCTTATATGGTTTATGTATGAGGCTTCAAGAGAGCATGTATTGATTAGCTTGAGTTAAAACAATACATTCCTAAAATAGCCTTGTTTATGTGATCTTCAAGAAAAAATAATGGCCTGATTGTCAGTTTATCAAAAATGTATAGCAGTGTACATGTATCTTGTGATCACTGGTCTATGTAGATGCTCTCGTATTTTGTCTTTGCTGAATATTCACTGAGCTAGGTGTGCATTGCATGCCCCATGAGGAGCACTGGGATCCCCGTGGGCAATTGCAACAAAGTAGTTTTGGGGCGCAGTGACATTTTCCTTGTCACACCACACTTCGTATTCCACTGTGTCGTAACTATACCAAGATTGCACTTTTTTGAAGAGAAAAAAAGCAAGTTTCCGCTGACTCGGTTGTCTGCTCAGCAACTGGGGCAGCTTGCGCTCATAGCGCCCCATAAGTGCCAGTCATTGTGCTTATCCAAGGGCATCGGGTTGGTGTAGTAGTTCTGTCTTCGCCTTCCACCTCTGCGGTCTGGGTTCCAATCCCAGCCTGGTCCATTTGCGGATTGGGTTGTCAGTCCCTACCTGATTCCATGGGCTTACCCAGAATATTCCTCTGGGGTTTTCCTCCCACCTCTAAAACTGTAACTGCTTCTCACTGTCTCCTCTCTACAAGTTTCTTCAGACTTGTGAGCTGCAGTGCCTGGGGCACTTTTGAGGAACTCTTTGTGTCAGTAACAGAAATAATTAGTAATAATAATTAAGCATTAGTAAGCAGTGTCCTAGCAAAAAATACAAGAGCAAAAAGAGACTGCACACAACATTAAGGGCTGTAAAGTTACTTCCAGCGCTCAATTTCATGGTGCTGCTAAGCACACAATTTTATGCGTAGAGAGACTCCACATTATTTCATGGCGACTATTAGGAGTAAGCGCGGCAAAAAGCATGCTAAAAGAAAAATTTGCTTAACTTAGTGACAAAGCAATGGAAATCTCCACACCATGATGTAGTGTTTAAGGTTAGCAAAAAAAAGTGCTTAAACCACTTTTTGGTGTCAAAGCATTGCCCCAAAAATTGGGCCCAGTGTACAAACTGTGCAACTTCTCCAGAGCTGGTAGCACTCTCGTAAAGAAAAAAAAAGTTACCTAAGATGACAGGAATCAAATAAAAATCTGGTACACAACTTATTAAAGCTTTAGGCAGAGGAGAAAATACGTTATATCCCCACTATCATTGTGCCCAAGCATGTGTCAGTTGTGCAGGCTTTCCTCCAGAATTTATAAAGCAGTTGTTACCGTTGTGGAGGGACACAGAACACCTGAAGGTTTAACTTGTAGTTTTACTGCACATTTTAGGACCTTGATTTTTGGTTTGTAATTTTTTCCCGCAAAAGGTAGATTTGTAACTGATACTTGTAAAAATCATACAAAAACAGTATTAACTGACAGTACAAGCATTGAACAAGTTTCAGAATCAAACGTCATGGTACCACAAACATTTCTATTTATTGAATTTGTCAATTACATAGTGTACATCAAGTCACAAGGCCTGTTTGGTGAGATTAAAAATAATTGGATGCGTCCAAATTGTTTTCAATTTTAAATGGCGCCGCATGGAGTGGTCCTGTCACAGATACGGGATTTGGACAAGACCATTAACAAAGTCACACTGATGTAAAACATTTACATCTATTTACACGTTAATTTTTTTTTTTTAGTTTCCAAGACGAATACGATTTGTTTGGTATCTTCTAGTCATTAGTCTAAATCTCTGTCACAAGATGGGGTTGGCAGAGAAAGGAACACAGAAGTTGAAAAAAAGGGAAGGCATTTGTTTTGAAGAAAGATTTACTCTGTTTATAATTAATGTACATGTATGTTATGTTCCTGTCTTTATCTTCGTGTCTTGCCACAATGTACACAACGTGCATACAGTGGGAAACATTAAACATGGTGTCAAAATAACTATTTTGCCGATGATATGTTCACTGAGAATTTTGTAAAAGTTACAACACGTATTAACTCAAGTGGTTTGTGCTTCAGTTTCAAATTGGCTTCATTTTAGCGTTCATCTGAAGTGTGACCTAGCCTTGTATCATGTATTCTTCATATAACTCCATCTTTCAGGGTCTGTTTGGAAGGAACCTTCCTGGATACTCCAACCTTCTCCACTTGTACAGGATTCCAACAGAAATCTGAAAACCAAATTCTACAACTTTTGCAGACTAAAATATAATAGTTTCCATGACATTTTTCAGAGAACCGGTCAAAGTATAGCCTGTAAAGTATTAATTTGTTATCACATCAAAAGTGGCCCAGCAAAAACAACCTTCCATGATCTTGATTTCCATGAATCTTTAATGACACTTTTCCTTGACAACAGGATTCCTGGACGCCCCATTTTCCCCAGTTTCCCATGGCTTTTCCACAACTTTTTCAGGACCACTTTTAATTAAGCAACACACTGAGTGGCTGAGCTCAACCTTACCCAGTCCTGAAAAAAAATCTCCAAAACATCCTGAGAGATTGTGAAAGATACAATTTCAGGTTGGTGGGGCTCTTTCAAACGAAAGGCATGCTCTAAACGTGAGCTGCTTTTAAACGCAAAAAATTTACAACTCGACGGAATTTTTGTGGACGACGTAAAGATACATAGACTGGTTCATGTTTAAGAGTGAATTATTTACAACTTTTTACAATAACTACGTTTTACTGGGACGGATACAGATATGTACAGTGTAAAAAAATTCACAAGATTTTAATGTTAACGCATGACAAACAAGGCACTTGATAACTTTATAAGCACACATCATGTTAACATCTGTAGTGTAAATCATCTTTTCAAGGCACTCAAGCATGTATCAAAGTTTTCTAGTGTTTTTCTCTTTCCTAAAAGAACATGAAAAAAACAACACAGAAGATAGGCAGGGGAACAGAGGATCAAATTCCTGGACATTTCCAGTAATTTACAATTCTAAAAACTAATGAATTTGTGAGTCAGAGAGCTTCAACGGGCTACCTTCTGAAGACTTTTGTTGGTCTACAGAATTTGTAAGACCTTGCAAACATGGCACTCCTTGGCGAGTGTATGTTTGGAGGATCTGAACATGACAGTTCACAAGTTTATGTATTACATGAATGCAACATGCAAATATCCTGAGATAGGAAAATGGCTACAATAGCCCTCCAAAGATCAAAGGCTATGGCTTTTGTTTCAATTCAGGAATCATAATTTATCACCAGATTCCAGAAAAATGAGTCTGAAGGTCATTTTTTCTGTAATATTTGTTCAAGAACAACATCAGGCTCTTTGTTTGGATATTTCACACAGTCTGGCATTCCAGTGTAAATGGACATTTACGTGGGAGAAGAATGCTGAGGGTTCCTAGTGAGTCCCATCATGAAAGGGTCTTTATGAAGGTCTGGAAATCCAACGTGGCTCTGGTAACTTTTTGAGTCACTTTGCTAGAACAGGACACGATAAATGCCATGTCAGTTATCAACAAGACACAACGCTGGGTGTCTTAGGCCTGGGAGGAGATACTGCACCACCTTTATTCAGCTTACGAGCCTTGGCGTCGGAGCGTTCCTTCTGCCGGCTCTCTTCTGTCTCCTGGTCCTCCTGCAGTGCCTTCTCCTTGGCCTTCTCTTCTTCCTCCAGTTGTTGCTGCAACTCTTTACGCCACTGTATCAAAAACGGAAAAAAAAGAAAGATTGGAAGCGAACATAAGATCAAAATGGTTTGGCTGTTGGATACACGGTTGGTCGGATTAGCCTTGCCTTTTAGCGTTTGTGGCGAAGGTTTAAATCTCACTTCACATGCAGTGTGCTTCCATGGCTTTCTTCCAGAAATCTCCCCCTTACTTGTACTTCCTCATAACTGAATATTACTTAATGTTTATGATTAAGACAATCGCTGAAGTCGTGATCAGAACTTGGTCCTGACAAAATCACAATGATGAAGGAAAGAATGAGGGAAAAACATAAACATGGCCAAGTTCGAGCGAACGACCACTTGTTTACCACTGGTCAAGTCTGCCTGGTATCGAGAATGTATTCGGAGCGGAGGTTACCAGGGACAAATTACCAGTATAGTAGTCAACAGATGGTCTCCCTCAAATTCTCCCAATGATGACCAGAATGAGGAGCTACTGATTAAGTGGAGCAGCCCTTGTGTACAGGCTTTTTGCTGTCCTTAAATGTTTCTCTGGCCAATGGCATGCCCTAATACAACTTGTCAAAATGCATAGGCTTCAAGTTCAAGAATGCATGGGGCATTCATTTGAGTGTGGTCAACTTGGAACAGCCTAGGGCACCTTTTTGGCATCATTATAGATTAAGGGCCGTGTTTTTGCGACCGCGGGCCAAAACGTGTTTCTGCCATGGTCACTGGTTGGTCATTTTCACAACTTCAGGAATTCCTGCATGATGTTACTGTTCAAACCACATAACGACAGCCCAGTTTTTCAGTCATAACCGTCACAGTCTCGACCACATCGTCCATCTACAGTTACCTGGTCTTCCACTATCCTCTTCAGGTCCAAATCTGTGCGTGTCTTGAAATCTACGGGTTGTTCATCTAATGCTGTCGCTAGAAGCAGCTCTTGCCTGAATTGTCAACAGAACATGTTTTTATTCAAATTTGAGGATCTCTCATTATATAATATCTGAACATCTGTGATACAGAGACCATACTCACTGCTGGCATTACAAAGCTTGTACTCATGCACAATGGACAAAAACAATAAGCTTTCCTCTATTATGATGCACTGTGCAAGCACTCTATTGTTCATTACTGATTAGTTTTCAGCTGAGGGCAACTTTGAGCGACAACTATTAGTTAGTTTGAGTAACACCGCCCGAACGATGGATGGTTTGGAGAACTTTGGACCAATTAGGACAAGGCTCCGGGGCATGGTCACACCGCTCATAATCAATAACCCATTCCATTTATCATTACGAAGGGAACCATTCACACGAAAATAATTGTACGAGATTTCAATGACCCTATATATGCTGCGAGATTCCCAGCTAACGGTGAAATGAGTAACGATTAGATCTTAAAAAATGGGCTGACTGGGATCGTTCGAGTGTAACTGAATTGCACATGCATATTGTTTAAAAGCCTCTGACTGCTGGTCAAACTATAGTTTGCCCCCAAACTTGCCCTGGGAATTGAAACTATTTTGTTAGGTTGGTTTTTAATTCCTCGGTCTCCAATCACTCACTTCAAGGACAGCCTGTTGGGCCCCGTTCTGACTGGCTGCTTGGGCTTGGGCATCTCCACTTGACGGCGGGGGGATTTCTTGGAAACCTCCACTGGGGGCGCCAGCGGCGGGAGGTAGGCCGCAGCCAGACCGCCCGCCAGCCTGGAGTTGAAAGAGCGCGTGATGAGAGCCTTCTGCATCTGGGTCTCAATGTGGGCTTCGACCTGCAAATGATGACGGCGCCAAATATGCCAAATTCACACTACCTGATTACAGGGTAAGCCACCGAATCATCTCTCAACTTCACATCCAATTTCCTGCGTATTTCCGGCACTTCCCCTTCCCCACACACTGGTGTGTTATTCCTTGCAATCTTGAATCATGTATTATATAAACCAAACAACTGCTGAGTTACTGTCACACACACCATTTGGCCATGTTAACAAATGGTGATGTAGAAAAACTCAGCAGGGTTGAAGTTTGCAGAGTGGGTGGCATGAAGTTGATCCTAAAAGTCTTCTCTGGGGAACTATTGACTATTTTAGAATCGGCTGGATATCGATTTCCTCCCACTCCTGAGAAACCTGAATTCAACCCATTATATCCAAGGCATGAAAAGAAATTCAGAAAGGGGCATGGACACAGTCTTGAGATCAGTGCTGGAGTCTAGCTGTCACAACAAATACAAGATAAGACGCAAGACCAGTCACATCACAGGTTACCATGGTAACAGGGTGAATCTATGACAAAGGGAATGCTTTTATTGCAGTTCATTTGCACAGCTTGTGACTTGAATCCAGACTGGAGGTCTTGTGCTGATGTTGAGGGGGTCCCGACTACAACACAGCTTGTGATGGTCTAGTCTCCCCTACCTGGCCCACTCTGAAGGCCTCTAGCACCCTGTGGTCTCGCTCCATGGAGTGACAGCGCATCAGGGCATTCCAGGCCACGGTCCGCATGCCCTCCTGTAGCTTCTCGGCGCTGGTGCATCGGGTCACCTTGACCAGGCCCAGGATGGCCGAGTAGCGGATGCGCCAACCCCACTGGGATGACTCTGGGGGGAAAAAAATGCAAGAAGCGTACACTGAAACTTAGACGCCATTCCACCATAACCTTTAGCGTGTTGCCAAGGTGCAGGATGCAGAGTAGAAGCCTCAAACACCTTTGAGTGTAAACACAGTCCACCAAAGTTGACCAGATCATCACCAGATCATCTACCTTCGATGTCACTTGCCGCATGGTCTCAGTGTCTGACAGGGTGTTCTTCTTAAACCACTCATTTCACCCAAATTACGGATTTAAGAAAATAAAATTGCATAACCATGTCCACAGTCCATCAAGCGGGTTTGAATCGATTTCACCTCTAATATCCCAACTCTCACCAGAACAAAGTCCTGTCTGTTGGCACTGATGGACATGTAAACACACATATACAAATGGGGTTTGGAATATTCTGATTTACTTTGAGTATTGGTCATTTATCGACTTTACCATCAGTCTCGTCACCATCAATCTTTCCCTGGTACTCTGCCAAGTCTAACAGTCCTGCGCTGGACAGACAATGCTGCTCCTCATCAGCCGGTGCCTGGCTGGAGCCGGAGCCCGCCTGCTTCTTGTGCATGTACGGCCCATAGCCTTTCTTCTTGCTGCCCACGAGAGCGGTTCTCTGGATCTCTGCCGTGCTTCCGTGCAAACAAAGGTGAGACATGAGCTCGGCGTAGGCGAAGCTTACCTCCCAGGGCCAGCCAGCAAGGCCTTGAGTCTCCAGTGGCTGAAAGAAGGGGTTGTAAACCAAACATAACTATGGTGACCAGCCAAAGGTCCAAATTTCGACTGTTGCTAATGCGGTTTAATTACTCCAAACATCAAACTGACAACCCAAAGTGAACCGACTGGCAAAGTTGACAGCACTAATTCCCTTGGCTGCCAAGGTCATAACTTTTTTTCAATGGGCCAACTTGGCCGGAGATTTTTTGTAATCCTCACCCCAAGCATACCCCACAAGCCTGTAGACTCCCATTGGCCAAACCCCAACCACTGCCAAGTTAAAATTCTTGAAAGATCAGTCACCCCAAGGAGGCCATATGGTCTTAATCAGGAACTGGATCTCTTTGTTGACATGTGCGGACTGGTCAGCTGTTTGGGTTGTGACCTGGCATTACTTGTACTTCCACAGCAGCATAATGAAATGTAGTTAGAGGGGGTCTTCGTTTCTGGGTGGGGCTGCCCCCAGGCTAGGGCTAGGCAAGATACATGTACTGCCTACACATTTGTTCACTACATGAACTCTACAAAGCCAGTGAGCCACACCCGAACAACAGCACTACAGGGGAATCCAGCCAGTCACTTAGGCATGAAACTTAACATGACTCAAGGTAGACCAGAAGCTTATTTGCATGAAGCACTGTGAATCTGCTGAGAGAAGCATTTGGTCTTTACAATAACATTCATGAACTTGACTCAATTCAAGAGTTGAAACCTGGTGTTTCCAACAGCTGTTCCATGCTCTATGTACTGAGCAATTCAAACTAATGATGGCTTAATGATGTTCTTGTGAAAGTTGAACAATCTTTTTTAAATGGATTAATTAACAGCAAGTGTTCATATATGGGTAAGTCCAGAAATTAGGGGTCCATCTTTTTCGTGTCCCTGTCACATCTGACATATGATTTGTAAGTTCTGAAAACATTTCCTAATGTCTAAGAGTCATGAATTACTGCAAATTACCTGCCAAACAAATAGTAATGGTTTGAAACCAATTCCAGTGATATTTCAAAGTCAAATGACAAAGGTCAGATGTAACAGGGACACGAAAATGTCACACTTTTGGACCCCTAGTTTCTGGAATTACCCATATCCAAAAGAGTGCAAGCAAGACACTGCACAATGGCTGTGAGGAGCTTGAATACAAACTCATGATTGTTTTTTTTGTCTGCTAGCAATGATGTCAGCATGCAGACAGATAGCCAACACACTATCAACAGTACGCTGCATGGAGTGGTAGGCAGCCTTTACTAGAGAGCCTGGTGAAGTTTATTAACCTCTTCACTGCGGGATTGAATGGAAGGCTTTGTCCAGCAACAGGCCCCATTGAACCAGCAGCTGCATGGTAAATAGACTGTATGTGTGGTATGCACTAATCCTCACACAATGGTGTGGTAGTAGCAGTCCTCCTTAGCCAAGGGGTTAATAAGAATTTGCCAACTTTTCAAATCTTGTTTGTACTTTGTTTCTATGCAAAGGTTTCTGCTTCTAGCCCGGCAAATGTTCCAACAATGTAATTCTCACTGACTTCTTTTATGGGCTTAAACGATTGCATTTCAAACTGTATCCATTCCTTTAGGTGAATCACCATTATCATTTCAAATAATGAATAACAGCTGAGGGTGAATTATCATTCAGCATCACAATGCAACATGCAACATAATGAAGGATTTCAAGTTATGAGATCTAAACTAAAGTGGAATCTCGTAAACTTTGACAAAATAACCACGTAATATCAACTTTGCATTGGAGCATGTGCATTTTAGATTTAGAATGGAACTCACATGTTTGTTTTTCAAGCCAGCGACCGCAGTTGTTTGAGCTGCCTGCTTGTTACTGGTGCTGCCACTTGCTTCGGAGAAATACTGTGTGTCAGGAACGGGATCGATGGTGACAGATTTAGCGCTGTTACTCTTTCGTGTTCCCTCGCTCCTCCCTGAGCCATCCCTCAGGCTGGATTTCTTGGGTAAGTCCCCCTCCAGATCCCCATCTCTGTCAGTGGGCTCTACGTCGAAGCTGACTTCCCTCCTGAGCTTGACGCCGATTTCCGGCAGCCCCTGGCCCGTTTCCAGGGGCATCGACACCTGGGGTCTGGTAACGTCCACGTCATTGGCCTCCACTTCGCTGTCGTCCCCCGGATCCAGGTCGCTGTCCTCGATGGATCCGGACGGGTCGTCCAGGCCCGAGGGCAGCGGGAGGTCGCCGGCCGAGTTCAGGCTCTCCCGGGCGCTGCTGACGTTCAGGGCAGTGGACGGGGTGGAGCCCCCGCGGGAGGAGGCCTTCTGGCCCAGGCTACTGGGACTGGTCAACAGCTCAGCCTGCTTTGGCGTGTCCATCAGGACACAGGTAGAGGTGTTGCGGGCGGACTTGAGCAGTGAGCCACCACTCAGGTCACTCAGGTGCTTGCCATCAGCCACAAAGTCACTCTCTGGGGCCAGCTTCTTGGCCAGCCCTCCTGCCCGGCCGTGATCAGCCAAGTGGAGGTCGCTCATCAGGGAGGTCTGACTCAAGCCACTCACGATGGATTCCAGCTCCCCCTCCTCGACTTTCTCTCCTGTCTCTTCTTCCTTATTGTCCTGCAATTCCACATCTTCGGACGGGATCAGTGGGGATGGAGGCAGTGGGGTTGTGCTTGGGAGCACACCTCTTGCAAGATTCTGAAGGGTTTTGAGGACCTTCAAATCACTCCTTGCTGTCTCAGCAATGACACGTAATGCACACAAAGCATCAACCCTGCCGGTAAAAGTAAGATAAAAATTGACGGTAAAAGCAAAAACAGCCAAATAAAAGAGAAACTGGTGGAGCTGAGAAACTTAGGCAAACACAATTACGTATGACTTCTGGGTGAGCTACATATGTAGAAAGTGAAACTTTCCCTAACGTAAAATATATATTAATGAGAACTTCAACCTGTAAAATGGTTCTTGTCACTTAAATCACACAACAGATTCAACTCTAGATCATCACTTGCACATATTGTAAATGGATTACTAATCAGGTACAAAAAGAATTTATATCATCCTTATATTTTCTTAATTTGTATTTTGAATTTAAAGCAGTATTCGAATGAGGAAAACTTGCTATCTGAGGACCTACTGTCCTCTTAAACCTTTTTTATTTTTGCTCTATGTCCTCAGTGTTTGCCATGAAGATACAGCATTACCAAAATGACACACCACTGAATACGCACCAGTGCTCGGTCGCCAGCGTACTCCCGCACATGGACAGCGCCCTCACGGCCTCGCGGAATCCGCCACTCAGATGGACCACGCAGCGCCAGACGTCTAGGCTGTGCCACAGCGTGGGGCTCAAGTCATGAATGCTGCTCTGACCGGTTTGAGTCCGTGGCTTGACGATGCTCCCCATGCCGCTAGGCAAGGGCGTGTCCGGGAGGCTCCTCTCAAGCTTTGGGGTGGGGGTGGGAGAGGGCAAATCGTCTTCGTCCTCCTCTAAAATCTGTCCATGAATTACAATCTTAGTAAAACACTTTCCATTATTTTTTCACTTGATCGTTGGGTGACGTTCAGGGAAAAAAATCATTGACTGAAATCTCACACAGGACATATGACTGGTTGAAAGGGTTCACCAGTAACAGAGAAAGGCTGGACCAACACTTAATGCCCCTGGTGACGACCCAATGGGCTTGCACATTTTTAGATGAAACTAAATAGTGCACACTTTGTGCCATGTACATGGGTACACATGCATGCACTCAGTGAGTCGTCAATGACAAGGAATGTCATGAACGGAACCCCGTCATCAGTTGGACCAATTGAGTGTGATGTAATGTATAGTCAAACTGATTGACACGGTTTACTCAAAGTCAATGGGTGAAACAGCACCTCCTCACAACACGGTGGAGTCAATGGTAAGATTACCGATTAACTTTTCATCAGCTTATCTGCAAGTGTTTAAGTTGTGAGAAGCATAAGAGCTTTTATCATCAATACGTCAGCTGGAATTGGCCAATAACAAGCCAAACTGAACGTCAGTGATGAAATCCTTGATTATATTCTTAATCAAGTAAAAAATACCAGTGCTGTAGTCGAGTCCATCACAAGCCCTTGCAAGTCTACCATGATTCACCCAGTCTTAAAACCAAGTCACAAGCTATTCAAATTAACTATGACAACAGCAGTCCTTGGTAACGGTTCACCCTGTTAAGGCTTGTCTTGTGAAAGAACTATGTGATGGGACTCGTGAAAGGGCTTGCCAAGGAATCGACTTCAACACTGTGAACTTTTTCTGGCTTTCTTTGAAAAAAATTTAAAACACAACAACTAAGAACTGGAGACAGACTTGCCGAGACACTGCGTGGACACTCATACCTGATCTGGGTGTCGGCCACTGATGTTGTCAAACTCAGACACCGAGTTCGGCTCTGGGCGGGATGCTGTCCTCGCCCCACCATCCGCACTCTTGGGTCTGGCCTGTGTTGCCGTCTGGGGTGCAGCACCCGGTACAGCTGGGTCTTCGTTCAGTACGTCCTCCACCACCAGTCTGCCTACCTCGGAGATAAAGCGGAGGCAGAGATGGGCACCAGGGTAGGGGCTGTAGGCTTCCTCACATTCTCTGACACCTTGACACAAATGCCAACAAGGATGAAAATAATCTGAGATGAGGCTCACTGTTTAACTTTGTAGACAGCAATTATTACTTAAGGAATCATACTTCACACTTCATGCAAATGCAGAGCAAATTTCATGATGTCAGTCAAATCTGTTTCTTTGAGATGTTTAACGGTAACTTGATACAACTGATTAGCTCTTAACTTCTCATTATAAACACAAACCTGAATGACTATAACAATCTCTATGACTGTGTATGTCAACCGATATGATTTTTATAAATGATGCATCCAACGAGTTACCTAAAATGGGACCCAAACAATATTTGCAAGTCCATAACCGCACCTTCATTGTTTGCTTTGCAAGGCTTGCCACACCTGTTGAATCCAGAATTGCGCGCTTTTTAAGATAACAGAAACCAATTTTAACAGCCCTCAACTGTGACATTCAACCATACATGTATGTGCAGTTTGGTGAAGCTGTGGAAGGAAGTTTCAATACAGTCTCGTTGCATGGTGTGTATAATTGCAGAAATTATTTTTCATTGAATCCCTGCCTTTGCTGGTGTAGTGCGGTGTGTCTGTGCAAACAATTTCCTACTTTGAAACAGTGAAGGCAATATCCGTGTTTTACATATGAGACCCACCATCCCCAAACCAGGCTGAAGTCGGTAGTTGTGATGCTGGACAATTTCTCTCCTTCAGCTTTTTTTTACACTTTAAAGTGATCCATGTTACATCAAAATTCTGTCTGCAGTAAGCTTCTTACGGGTAGTGATAGCTGTAAAACTCCCATGAAAATCTGAACAGAGGAAGTTCCACTATTTTAGGGTTATGAATTTACCTACTTCAGCCTGGTTTCGGGATGATGCGTCACATAGAGTGAAATAGTAAAGTGGTTACCTAGGGCCGTTTTCCAATACCCAACTTCGTCTCCGTCTTAGGCTTAGTGTAGGAAACCAATCCCCGATTGTGGGCCTGAAGCGTTTAACTTAAATTGAAGTACTGTAATGTTTGGCTCTTTTGCATCTTACTTGATGTTTTGTGGCACTATCAGACTTATTGTTGCACTTATAACCTCAAAGTCAGGGAGTAAAAAAACAGTTGACGCCTGAGACGGAGCCCAAGTCGAGTACTGGAAAACGGCCTAAGTCTACTGTATGTTGAATGCAACAGCATTACACAAACTAATAAATACATGTATGTGTACATATCTATGGCCGACAAAATAGCTCGATTCAATAGATAGTTCTATACACACTGTCAACTTGTTCACAACTTCCAAAAAAAAAGGCCAATGAATGAATCTCCACACAAGTTTAAAGTGGCTAGCTCACTATACAGCTATGTACAACCATGTGGAAGTCTTGTGTGGTAAAAATGCTGCAGTTTTTAAACAGTCCCTAAAAAGTACACCAAAAACATGTTATACAGAAAAACAACTTTACCGCATGCAATGCAATAACTGTGGTGATACAAGGAATTCTGAAGCTAACAGAGTAGCTTGCATGCAAATACGGAACACCATACTGTGCTATGCAACAGAAAGTTGTGGACACTCGGGTAAATGTGATACTTTCCCAGGCTGCACAGGGCTGCAGGGTTCGGTCACGTGGTGAACATGCTTACCTATTGCAAGGGCTACAGTGTCAGGTCAGCAGGTTCCAAAAGAACAATTCATGAAGTTAATACGTTAGGTGCAATGTATCGCTTAATGAAAAAAAAATTGTTTAAAATGAAATTGCTGTGATTAACCACAAACAAAATTGCTGAGGGCAATTCAGCTTTTCTCCAATCCAAATTTGTAAACAATTTAAAATTCAAAATTACATTTAAATTTTTTAGCAGTGATCCATCATTCAAATGAGTGATTCAACTATAACACAATCACTTTGTTCTTTTTGTCTCTGTAGGCAAAACAATGAGTAAAGTAGCTCCTCTTAGACACATGAATGATGCTCTCACAAAAAAATACCTTTTCAATGATTCCTCCTTACCATTCAATCAAGTCTTTAGAATAATTTTCTTATCTATAATTTCTTTTCCTTTGAGGAAACCTGCCAACATACCAAGACAAAATCCATCAAATGATGCCAAAGCACATGACTGTCTGCCTATTAAGACTGACCTGCTAGGTACGTAATGAGTCGGTTTTTATATTCTCTGTATCCCTTCAAGTGTCCGGCCATGTGATGGTAGTACAGCCTCAGGAACACGCCTTGCCCCATCTACCAAAGGAAACCAAATGAAAAACATGCGGTGATTTGAACTACCAAGGGCTGGGACTCAAGCTTTGGGAAGTCGATAAAAAGTCTGCATCAAAAAGGAGCCATCCGAAAGAAAGGTGACAACCAAGAGTTGTTCACCTTTTTGGGCTTGGACTGTAGCCCAAGAGTGCAGTTTGCAAATAGAGGTCTGTAGGTTTGGGCTCCCGTATTTGACAAAAATCCTTCTCTGTTCACCTCCTACAATGCATGCAAATACCAGGCACTTTCGTTCTTGCCCGCTCTGACCTTTTTTTCAAACTCCTTTTCAGGTTTTTGCTTTCCTCCAGTGAAAAGAATGCAGCAGCTTTCAAAGGTTTGAAAATTATTTCAGGCAAAAATTCTTCCGTATTGGAAATTCAAAATAAGTTCTGCTGTGTGCTGCAGCTTGTATTATTGCTGGAAGTTTAGAAACCTCAAACGACTTTGCTGTATTTACTTTTAGGAGTACGGCTCTCTGAAAAGTAGGTTTTCAAATTGAATTTCCATTGTCTAGCACAAATGAATGCCACTTATGAAAGTTATGAGCTTTCTAATGGGTCATCGAGCAAAAACATAATCCTACAATAAGAAACAGTTCAGTACGTTACAAATTATAAAAAGGAGCATTTCATTTTAAAATTACAAAATTTCTCAGGGCAATGGGCTTTAATGATAATCAAGCAATGAAAATAATGGTACGCAATGAAAGATTAATTTTGAAAGATCTAATCTGTGGAAGGGTTTTGTTATTTTTTTCAAAATGCAGATTTCTTTCATTGATTTGTTAGCTGGGAAAAGAACCTACAAGAGCATGGATTCTACGCCCCTGACAAAATGTTTACTGACTGACCTTGAGCAGTTTGATCTCTCCTATTCTGAGGAATGGTTGGTCCATGGCATCAGTGCGTAACCAGTACAAGGTGGTCTCAGCCAGGTAGAAGAGACTGGGTATATGGATGGTGACCAGGGGTGCCTGATTGAGAGAGACAATCAACAGGTCCAGGCACTCTGTACAGAAAAAAATGAGAAACAGTGAGAAAAGTTACAAATCCTTGAGCAGATTATGAAGCTTTGACGATCCGCTGCTCAGGATATTTTTACTTCACAGCCTTGAAACGAGATGATATTGACGGGTTCTTTTGGCATATCTATCACGTTCTCAGTGCAAAATGCAACAGGTACGGTGAATGTGAGGGTGAAAATTGTTACCCTTAAAAAGAGCTTGGTAATTTCAGACCTTCTCAAAGACCTTACTATCTTAAGACCAATCTTGTTGAAACTTGGCATGCATATAGATACATTCACTTTGAGAATACCCGTAAAGCTCAATTCCAGTTCAATCTGATGAGGGGTTTTGTTCTTGTGGTCATTCATAATTCATGCTCACACAAGAGTCTACATCCCTGCTGCGCCTGCTCTGAGGCCACAGGACTAGTAAAAAGACTTTTCGCTGACTTATCTATGAAAAAAAAAGGGAATTTAGCAAGAACACATTTTGTATGTCAAAGTGATGGCAAGACATTATTAAAAACAATGGAGATAAAAAAAATTGGTCGTGACAATACTGGAGAAAATGTGAGGCTCTTTTAAAGTTAAAACTACAGGCAAATCTCAGCTTACCCTCTTGTATTTTTCCACGGCACTGTGCCAGCATGGAGAGGTCTGTCCAGGCCTTAGGGAGGTCCACATTCTTACCCTTGCCACCTTCCAAAATTCCTGCTCTCCTCTGTAATTAGAAAACACATGGTGGGGTCACAACTTGAAGCTGGTCAATGGAATGGAGTGGCGTTTCTGAAAATAGTTGTCCTTTATAAGAAGAAAATGGCTTCTTCATGATCTGCAAACCAAGACTTGTGCATTATCAACACGTTTCAACCATTATTTCACTTTTCCAATTCCAAAATACACCTGTTGCATATAGTCAGTTTCAAAAGTGAAACAAAGTTTTGTTCCAATTTACAGCTTGTCAGTGCTACATGACCTCATACCCCAGTAACTCTAAACATGGATGTATGTATGCCTCCTGCTCTTGCTAAACCTGTCCCTGCTGTTGCTGTTAAACATCAGGAAAAGATAACGATTCAATATTTCTCACTTTGGTTCTATTGAGCATTTTGTGGGCAATTGCTTCCAGTTTCTCTTTCTCATCCAGACTGGTGGTGCCATTGAATTGCTGCACAAAGCTCTCCGACAGTTCCAAAGGGTTTCTGAGGGAGACAAGTGAAACTAAATATTTAGCCACACATTCTGAAATAGGCACACTATACATGTTAAAGGAAATACCACATTGAAAACTAAGTGCATTTTCCTGTATGTAGTTTTTTAAACTAAACGTTTACAATTTACTTACTTCACTGATCCAGAGGTTGTGTTCATCTTTCATTATCACTAATCAAAGACAAGTTAATTTTCTCATATTTGGTAGTCTACCTACCATTTTAATATACCACTTGTTCGTAAAAAGTTAAAATTTGATGTCCAAATGCATTGATTTTTTCCTCCAATCTCAACAAAATTAAACGCATTACCGCAGCAGTCCCAGAGTAATACTGAAAGCACTACGCCAACTACAACTTATATTGACAATATGTCAAGGGCCAGTTATTGTGTATGATGCAATGCACAATACTACAACCTTTACATACAGATAATAAGCCTCACTTTGTCTAGTGGTGTACCGCCCAAGAACAGTTCAAGTGTATTTCTACAATTTTGAGAAGTATACACATGGCTTCTCAAAGCGTCATTCACCGCCCAGCTCACAAGGTAAGCAAGCTGCTAAATATGAAAACAAAAGGTGCTTTACTTGTACTTGAATATGGGCTGGTGTCTTTTCTTGGACCAAAAAATTACCTCGAGCATTTTGACTGGAAGGCGTTTCTTAAGTGGACAGGCCTAATGGCAACAGATTTCCTCTACCTTGTAGTTGGTGGGATCCGCTGCGTCTTGACACTCTGTAGGTAGGACTGCTGGAGTAATCTCTCTTGCAACTCCTCCCGCTGTGACTGGGATATGATCCCAAATTTGTGAACGATGGGAACCCGAGTAATAGGCATGACTGATGATGGCTGCCTTTAGAGTCAAAATGCTGCAGGATTCACCAACAAACTGTAGCAAAGATTGGTAATTAAGACTAAAACTGGAAAAAAATTCCATAGTGGACTGTCACTATTTTCAAGTGCCATACTTTAAATATCTACAAGTTTAGCGTACTTTTATAACCTATCCCTTGTGCATGTATGTACTGAACCCCCCTTCCTTAGTCTTGGGGTAAAATTCCTACAGAATTATCTGGTGCCTCTCCTGCTAAATGTACTTACATTTAAGATCTCACTCATGCAATCATCCTTGGCAGTGTTGGTTTTCCTTATTCTGGTCAAATACTCCCACAGTCCCACTTACTATGCATTTACATGTAATTGTGGGTATATGTATACTTGACCAGAGGCAGAATTCGATGGACAGTTACTAAGCAAAACCCTTGCATCTCAGTGGGGTTGATGTTATGCTGGTACATGTATCACCATGTCATGAGTGAGTGCAGGTGAGAATTAATAAGATCTCAAATCTCCCGTTTTCCTTTTTTAGTTGAATATTTTTTTACCCTACGGAAATCAACCATAATCCAAGTTATTTACTTAGAGAACATTTAAAATTTTTCAGACCAATCTCATAGGGTTTGTGCACAGGATGTCAAGTGGTGTCCGTATGTGGAACTCTTTCCAAATTTTCTACCCAAACAACTAGCCTAACAGTACACTGGCCTAAGTTAATTCATCAAATTCATGGCATTCATGCCCATGCCTGACATGCCTAAAACTTTCCTAAAAGTCATGAAGCTCGCAATGTCGAGGAGTGGCACCAGGCAAATTGCCCAAGTACATTAACAGTGGCATGCATTTAAACAGAAGCATAGGCCTATCTGGCACACTTGTAAGAGGACTCCAATTTCAAGTCATGATATTATGAAGTTTGAACTGTAAAATTGGGGCTCATCACAACCAATTGAGGAAAAACGTAAATAGCCGCGTTTCCATGGCAACCCTATTTGTAAACAACATTCCACACATAGATTTATGTGTACAACATACACTGTGCATACAATTTTGTTGATTCAAAAAAGAACGGCTGAAAATAAATGAGCAACAGAGATGTTTTCTGTGACTCAATTTGTTTATCCTTTTGTTTACTGCTGTAAACACACAAAATGTGGCACTACTTTAACCATGATCTCCATTAAGAAAAAGAACGAAAAATGCCCATTTTCAGAAAATTCAAATCGCCATATCTCAGCAACGCCTCGACCAAATACAGACATATTGGTATCAATGTGCTCAGAATTATTCCCTCTTTCAACACAACACAGTCATAAAGCTTATAGAGCAACTTCAAAAAATCCCATTTCTGTCCCTATAAGTAGGCCTAGGTCTACATAGTAATGGCTGGCCGCAGGCAGGCAAGCAAGGGCAAACAATTACGTGATTAATCCAGCCTTCAGGCAAACACGGCAAAGGAAGCGCCTTTGCGCAACGGTATGTTTGGCACGACCATGTACCCCCAGAACTGAGGGTCCGGACGTCGGACCCCACAGTTCTGGGGGTAACAACCATGTCCATGATCGGATGACGACCATGACCAGCATGACCACTGATGTCGACAGCAAACAATACTAGTGCCAAACAGCCAACTGTGTACAACTGAGTAAGGTACCTTTATAAAGTGATTACACTAACACTGTAAGATGTTCTGTCCAATAACAAAACGAACTCTTTAGTGGTAGGCCTACCATGCATTGCCAACCGAGGGAAGTTTTCCCGAATCGAAAGCTGTTTTCTTCTGCTGTACAGCGCCATCTTGTTTCTTGGGATCCATGGAAATGAGCTTAGTCTTTATTTTATTTTTGTCCAATCATCGAAGATATTTGGATATATCTAAATACATTGTAGCCAATAGGCTATCTCTGTGATTCCTCCATCTAAAGATAAACCTCGTTCCAGGTTAGCTTTTTTAAAGCTACCATGTACTGTATTAATACAGGACTCATATTGAGAAATGATACGAGGTTACAAATCTTACATCCACGCACCACCGGCCGGGCGCGGGTTGGGCCTAAATTGGAGAAGCAAGCGGTGAATCGAGGACGTACAGGAGGAGCAAAGTAGGATGATGCGTTCAAAGGTAATGAAATGCTTAAGAATTAGAAAATAGCTTTGTGAACCGCTAAACATCATAATCATGATCTGGCCGATTTTTCAGCTGTTCATCAGTTCGGTTCATATACCAGTTTGGGGGCGGGGCTTCGGGTTGCGCTACACTAAATACTCGCCCACTGAAAACAGTGCAAAAATCGCAAAATATGGAGGGCCTGACATTTCGATCCAAGCAGAATCTTTCTCAAAGGCAAAAATCGGACAGAAACAGCGCCGGCTGGTGACTCTCAGTGAGACATGTGAGAGATTGGCATCCCGCTTTTCTTTGGACCTTAAAGATTACGGCCAGAAGCTCACTTTTCTTTTCAATTTTGTAGGGGTAGCCTCGCAAATTTCTTTTATTCGCTTCTCCGAAAACACCCCCAAAATAAGAGTAAACCATGAAAACTGTGTGCTCAGTTCATAGTTGCCTGCCTCTATGCAAAATAGGCCCACAGGTTGCAGGGTTTTGTGAACAAAATATGCTGAGTTGGACGCCAGAAGTGCCAAATTCGCGATTTAAGAAAATATCTCCTTATGATCGCTTCCGATAATCACACCTGTTATTGTAAAAACCCCTTTGGATCACAAAGTATTAATGAGCTCACACATAGAAATCTTATCATTTAGTGAAATGCACCCTATAATATTACCCTGAAGGTCGCTTTCTCAGAAAAATTGGCTAAAAGTGTGGAAAATCTATCCAAAATACAATGACCAATTCCAAAATTTGCGGAATGCGCTTTCTTGTTATTCTTTTGAAGGATAATACAGTTAACGTGAGCTGTCCAAGGAAATGTTTTTAAGTCATATATATAAAACTTGGAGAATTATGGTGGCCTACGGGATGGAATCTAGACTTCAACCTATTCCTACACAGGTTGATGATCAAGCAAACCATTCCAGCATGACTGACTACTGGCTTTTTGTAATCAACCAATAGAATTTCAGTTAAGAAGAAATTTTCCCTTGCTGACTTTTACTGTGTTTTTTTTTTTTGGTAGCAGGTGCTATCATTGTTCAAGAGCCTCCATCGAACAAGACAGACAGTGTTCCAAGGAGATGAGCCTGCTCTTAATGGTATTTGAAGATTGTTTGGCTGTAGTTTCAAAGCACCTGCCCCCTCTTCTTTCCTTCTCCCGCTTAAACTTAAAGTTTTATTAGCTGGTGATTTTCTACACTTTTTCTTCATAGATTCCTTGCCCCATAGAAATTTGCCTAATCACTGTAGTAGGCTTTGGTTCCCCCGATAGTCTTGGGGTACATTTGAGCAATAACTATAGTTATTAACTATAATTAACTACAAGTTAACTATTAGTTAACTATTAGTTAACTAAACTTCAACTTACATCACCTGAGCAATGGACATTGGGACCATTTAGTCATCATTTGCAACCAGGTCCTGGGCTTTGGTCACACCTGTGGTTATCAGTAGGCAATATAATTGATCAGGACTACATGTAAGTAGGGGATTTGTCCTCAGGTGCACCGTAAGCATCTTTCACATTGACCCCTTCTTTTTTGTAGCTCTCACCTTGAGTGGTCACGTCACATATGGCCTTGTTGAGAGCAAGTTGCACAAAAAGTGGCAATCCAAAATTAACTGCAAAACCCCTGCTTACAGGAATGCATTCCAAGATATAATTGGTTCTTTTTTCGGGGGAGGGGGTAGACTCGTAAGTTTTCCAACTTCAGATAAGACTATCATAAACTTGCATTCATCTTTATCTCTCACACAGCGGCACGAAAGAGAATCAATGAAGAGTTTGCCAAGAACAGACAAGAGACTGATCCTGAAGAGATCAAGCAGGTGAGTGCTGACGACTTGGATTGGAATCCTTCTTTAAACTCTAATCCTCCTGAATCCTCTAAAATCCTTTGGTTTTGGAGGATACTGAAGGATTGAGGAAGAATGACCAGAGAGTGTGGCTGATTGCCAAGGGTTCATTGTGTCACAGTTGTGGGTTCAACCCTGTGTTGTTCATGCTCAGCCATGCATTGTCTAGACAATACATGAAATCATCCATACTGCTCCATGATACCATTCACACTGCCTCAACACAATCAATGACCGGAATTTGCCGGAGAATTTTGTTGGATTGAGGCAGAGGGCACCCTTCAAAGTAGCATTTTCAAGGAATATTAGGGGATTTTGGAGGATTGAGGTTGAAAGCCATTTCTTTGCCTGGATAATCTGAGGATTTTGAAAGATTAAGGAGGGTGCCTAGCAAAAAGGCCAAGGGGGTTAGGGCTAATTGGCCACTTGCCACCAGTTGGTAGTGCACAGAACAAAACTTGGGCAGTATCCCAGTGATTCAGACTTGGAGCTGATTTTGGTCAGTGGGATTGAAAATATTTGTATGATTGAAGCCAACAATTTTCTAAGGAAAGAAGTGTTTACATTTCAGGAGTGGACGCTGTTGCTGCAAGGTTCAAAGCAATTAGTTACGTAACCATTATTTTGTTAAATAGTTGACCGCATTTTAATGAAGCACAAAGAAACACAGTTTTGGTAGCATTTTGTTCATTCATTTATTCATTTCAATCTTCCCCTTGTTAACCTTGTTTTTTATTTCACAAGGCAGCATTTAAAAACTGTATGTCGTCTTCAAACCTGTTCTGCCTTTCTGGAAATTATTTCAAAGGAAGCCCAGTGGTTTTTGTTGGTTATTTGTGCTGTTTTGTACATGTTTTTTTTTTCCAGTTGAATATTTATGAAGTCTGACAGTCTGTTGCATTGCTATCATCAACAGATGATTAAGGTCGGCGAGGATGTGAACATGTTAATGAGGAAGACAATAGTGCAGGCCAAGCTAAACGAAGCTGGGAGATACCGTAAGTACAGTTCACCTCTCTGATTGATCTGTGAAGAGAACTATTTGTATCATGGGTCGTTTTGGAGTATGCCTTTCCCGGTGGTACAGATTTGCACTTGCCCATCACAACAAATTGTAACCTCTTTAAAATGATTTATAATGACAACACTACATGGCCATGTTTGTGCATATAAAAGCAATATGCTTTACTTAGCAAGTACAATGCCATCAACTGAAACCTTTTAAAGGTTCCAGCTAACTTTAAGTATGCTCTTTTTACCCCAAAAAATCAACTTCTTGATTGTGTTTGTAGTTATTGTGTGAAGTTGTCTTTGGAGATGCACGTATGCTATCTTTTCTGCAGCTGGTTTGAAGAGCGTATACTTAGAACTTGAAGCATCGGGCCTAGGACAAAATTCTTTTCTTGCAGGTCCACAATCACATGTCAACTCTTTGTGTTTTAGAGGTTCGCATCACTGAAGATACACTGAGAGAAGAAAACTCTCCCCTGCCCAGGAGAAATCCACCCAAAACCCCCAAAGGCGACCAGTCCACCAAGACAAGGTGACAGTGGACTGTTCTGGTTGTAGAATCAAACCTACAGATCTTGTGAGCATTACTGGATTCCCAGACAGCGAAGACTACTGTTCTGTGTTGACCGTTGTTTACGTCACGCGTATGGTTTCAGCGGATGCATGTTTGAATCGGGAGGTGTAACTTTGGATGTTGGTGGAGAGGTTTGAGGACAAAGGATGGTGCCTTGCAATAGTCACTAGGGTCACTGAGGTACTGTTTTTGTAAATATGTTGAGTTTTTAGAGCAAGGCACAAAACTATCAGGGATGGTCTCATATATATGAAACGAAGTTATAGCTACCAGTTTCAATTACTATTTAGGCTGTAAAACCGACAAATATAATGCAGAACAATTAAACTTTCAAGTGTGTCACCTTGTCAAAGAATTATGTTTTTGCGGAAGACATGTCTTTGGGGGACCTCAGTTATCAAATCATATCTTTGTCTCCCAGTACTTACTATTTCCTGGTGGACTCTTTTTTCATGTTCATTTTTATGTTTCAGAAGTTTATTTGTCTTTGTTGACCTATTTTAGTGAAAGAAAGCACTCTGAAAAAAACTGATAAATTGGAAAACGTGGGGCAAAAATGTGGGAACGATTGACTGGTTTCAGTTATTTTTGTTTTCTTTTTTGGAAGTCAGTAAACAGATTATAAATCTGATTTTCTTGGAATGTTGTGAAGAAAGTCCGGGTTTCATTTCACATTGCCCCATGGAAGGGTTAACTCAAAATTTATATTAAAATATACCCTACTAACCCACATAGATCATTTTCAACCTTTTCAAGGTCGATCAACCCTTAACCTCAGAAAGTGACATTATAGTATATTATGTCTTGCCGGGAACGACTAATGAGAATATTGGCAGCAGAGATTCTGTTTCTGTTTTGGCTTGTAATTTGCATTGGAGAAAATGAAACTTAAATCACACTGCTTTGACAAGGACATGCGTCAGGTTCACAGTGCACTTTTTCTAACCAAGGTAATTGAAATTTGGACCTATTCCAAGATGTCTGATTGACATCAAACTACATTTCTGCAGTTGGGTCACCATTAACCCTAACCCTCCTCAATCCTTCACCTGTTGGAGGACTGAGGAGTGTTAGGGTTAAGTTACCACGAGGTGCAGTCCACACTGTGTTCAATGTTATAGTTGGGTCTATTACAAGTCCCTGCTAGTCCATCACAAGTTATTCGGTCTTAAGGTGAGCATTTTTTTATAAGTTGGAGCTCAGATCTTTTTTGAGACAGAGTTTTGAAGACAGCAAAAAAGAAAAGATTTTCTACAGTCTCAAGAAAACCAAATAAGGATCTTCACGTTGGAGAGACAAATAAAATTTTCTTTCAAAAAAATAAAGAGAAAAAAGTGGTATCCCAAACCACTAGTGCCAGCAGGGGAGGACCGTGGACTTCATCGTCAGTTGGACAATGGAGCAAAAAAAAATTATTTCTTTAACTTTCATCGCTAGATTGTTGGTCGGCGGGTCCGAGACTTCTCAAAATAAAAATTATTTCTTTTCTAGTTCTGAATCTGGAAGGTTGGCAGATCTGAGCGTCAACTTAAAATAAAATCTGGCCTGAGCCAATGCACAAGCTATTCAGGTGAACTGCAACCAAAGTATCCCTCTGTAATTGGTCACCTCCTCACTTGGTCTTGTGGAGGGACTTGTGATGGATTTAGCTGGAACACTGACTGTACACCACTGTGCTGCATTTAATTAAGCATTAACAAGAGAAAATTACCTAGCCTTAGAAAGATTTAGACCTGCTGTTGCGTTCCCACTGGGCAATGCACGGACAAGCCTCGACCTCAAAACTCAGTTGGAGGATGTGTCCACAAGCGTTCAACAGAATCGTCTGCAGGGGCCAACGTGCTCGCTAGAAAATGTCTGTTCTCCCAAAACAAAAACTCAAGTTTCTCTGCTGCCAACTAGAAGTTGTTAGGAGTTTCCCCAACTTTTGTTGGTATTTTTAATTTGTGCTGACGTCATCCACTCAATTACAAGTTAAATCACAAGTCATGTCATAAGAGCTACAGAAGCAGGGCTACAAGCAATGACAAAGGAATGCCTTTGTCTATTCATTTGAGCCGTGACGACTTGAGCTGTGATTTACTCGCGAGAACTTGATTGAAACTCTGGATACAAGTGTTATTTGTTGGAGGCCATTGAATGGTGGTCGGCGTTATCCGTGGCTCGCTACCATATGTGGCACTTCTTCTCAGGGTTCATGACACTCCCTTTGGGACACTTGAAGGCCTCTGAGAACTCCTCCGTGTTGGAAAATGTGCCGATAACCCTGCCAGAGTGACAGAAAAAAATGTCATTTAAAAAAAAAAAGAAAAAAAGCTCAACAAAATTCGGTCAAAGCTAGAGGATTGGAGTTGCTCGTCTACCGATGACAGCACTAACAGGTAACAAACAAACCACGAATTACCATTTTTGATGGCAGGGTTCATGCACTTTGCAGACGCAGTGAAAAAAATTTGAAGGATTTAACACTTTCAGAAGTTAAACTTGTTTGCAGTTTCAAGTGTTACATATGATGATGCCTTTTGTAAGAGGACTCCAAAACAAAATGAACAATAAAAGAATCAGTAAGAACCGAAATGTGGTTATTTCGACGATTCATTGTGTCAGCAAAAGCCATATTGTCTATTTGCCACTCGCAGTGACTGTTGAGGGCAGTCTGTGCATTTCCAAAGCAAAGAAGGTTTTATCTCCTCACACTAGGACCACATGATTCTGAGTAGGTTACTGTTGGACTTTATGTAGATTTGCTGATGTGAAAAAGCTTAGTAGTGCCAGTAGAGAAAAGATCTCACAGCTGTAGTTGGAATGTACGAGCCAGTATCCCAATCCGGCCCGATCTGAAGTGCACCCCCAATTGGCAAAAGAAAGACAGGTGGTTACCGGGTTCTTGTAGGCGTTCTGCTTGTACGCGTACGCAAAGACCATACATGCCGCAATCCGGTTCGTAAGTGTGACGTCACTTTAGTTTAAACCACGCCCACTGCACACGTGCACTGGACATAGGATTACATGCTTTGGGTGCGTTCGATTAGCTTCTCTGAATACACCATTTTACACCAAGGGAAGCCTCGAAATGAGGCTAATCGAACGCTGCAGCGTATTCACCAAGGCATTCTGGGAAAAAGGTCAAGTCCACGCTCGAACAGTCCACCCGTGACGTCATTACATTCGGGCAGCCTCCAGAGACCCGCTGGGGTAAGTGGCCGACACCAGGGCACGCACAAAGATCACGTAATTTCTAAACGAACGCTCTCGTGTAAAAGAGAAATATGGAAGGGCTGCGTAGCACCGTGATCAGAATATTGACAAGAATATATAATATCAAATCAGTGCTCTGAAATATGTAATTGCCGAGATTTCGGTAACTGAGCTCGGCAATTACATATTTCAGAGTGCTGATTTGATATTGTATATTGTGACGTGACAGAGGGCGCTAGTCACTAGGCACGGTGCAAAGATATAGATGGCGCTCTGCCCAGTAACAGAGGCAGATGTTAGGCGCGCATAGTGTTAAGCAAGCGCGGCACATAGGCTCCGCCTTGTGCGTTGTGCGATAGGGCAGCAGAAGTCACTGCTTAGTCACGTGAGCACGTGCGCGGGCGTGGTCAGAGCAGCGCGAAAGCTATAAAATGCGCGCGTAGGCTATGCTTAGTGGTCCTGATAAAGGGCTGATCCTGAGGTAAGGGTCAAGAATCCTGTGCAAGGGTTAAAGTCACCTAGCCTAGTGTGACTGTGCCTAAGTCCGAGTGGTGCGTGTGCTGTTGAGGGGCTCGGTAGGTTGAGGGGCTGATTGGTGGTGTGATATAGTTCCTGATAGGAGCTTGCGGTCGATGCAAGGGTGGATTGCTATCTCGTGACGTGAGTTGCGTGTAGCGCGCTAGCGCAGCCCTGACAATAAGCCCCGTAGACTTGCTAAAGTCCCTGATTCGGCACTGGATGCCCGCAATTAATTGTGGTGTTCACTGCTCTGGGTGAAGTCCAGCCACGTATAATCACGCAGTTTCCCCGCCAATAGCGCCCTCTACTGGTATATTGGTTGAGTGTGTTGATGAATAAACCAGCCGCTTGTTAATTGTTGTATACAAGTCAGGAGTCCAGGCGAAGTTTATTTCGAGTCAGGTCTGTCCGGGTTACGTTATTAAGTTTCGACCAATCAGATTAGCCATCATCTCGACGAAGACCAACTTTCTTGGGGGACGTTATACTTCGGTCCCAACGGACTCGTCCCTAGCCGCTCAGGGACTCTCCGGCGTGCCGTCCGACGCACCGCGCCTCGAGGAGGAGGGCGCCCTCGCCTTCGTCGGAGGGGCGCGGCGCTACAATATTCTTGTCGATATTTCGCTCTTGTGTGAGTTTGACTTACACGTGTAAGCTAATCGAACTCACCCATTGATCGCCGTTTACATGGAACCATGGAACCAGAAGTTAACGCGCATCTTCAGCTATCGTCCACTGGGAGTCTGCAAATCGTTGCGCGTTTGCCTTTGTGACGAAGTCACGAACCGGATAAATTCGTTTTAAACGTACTCATCGTGCTCCGCCTCGTGGCGTGCCTATGTGGTGAGTACCAAAAAAACCACGCCTTCTTTTGTTCTGCTCGGAGTGGATAGCACCGTAGTTATAAAGCAAAGTACAACTAAAGGTTTTTGAAATAGAGAAGGGATCAGCCTCTCAAAGGGAAGTTCCTTTCTCAGTCAAACGAGGTCTTCCGTCTCACCTGTATTTTCCTGGGGAGTGGGGGTCACTAAGTAGCTTCAACACGGCATGCTGCGGGGTGTCCAGTTTGCACCAGGTTTGCCCGGCCCCAATGAAGAAGATCTGCTCGGGGGTCATGTCTTGCAGTCCAGGGAGCCTGGTCTCCTTTCCCCCCTTCAGTTCCCTGTAGCTGTGGTAGGCTTGCAGTGCCAGCCTCAGGCCACCATTGTCGGCAATGTTTTCCCCCAGGGTCAGCAAACCGTTAACCTGGTTAAAAAAAGTTACGGATAGTACACGTACGCGTTTTAGAAGTGGTTTAATGGCTCATGCCACTGGCATGGTGTTCAAGATGTGCCAGGTTCTTATTCCGCTGAAGTCAATTTCTTAGAATGATGACATAGAAGTAGAGGAGGAAATCCTAAAAACGTGTATTTATATTCGGTTGCTTTGTGCACTTCTAGTTCTGAATTCGAAAATTAGATGGCTTCAATTGTACACCTTAGTAGATGTTTCTTCAACATGTATCTCCCCCTCCCCTTTCCCCACCCCCAGTTTGGATTATAAGGGCAAGACGTTAACAGGAATGGCAGAGATTGAGATTTCAAAGGATAATTACTGAATTGTGATGCTTTGGCTTAAGGAGAATCGGTGAAGTATCATGATTAAGAAAAATACAAAAGTGACTTTCTTAATTGTCGCATTAAAACAAGAACCTATGTTCTTTCTCTTTTTTAGGACGAAGGGTAATTGAGAAATTTCCGTTGACTTACATGTTTGTCGCCAATTTTGAAACTGCTGTACTGTTCTAGAACACACTGAGCACGCTCTTTGTACGCCTGGGCGGATGCATTCTTCCACCAATTGTGCAGATTGCCAACATCGTCATAATTGCGTCCTCGGTCGTCGAAGCCGTGTGTCAATTCATGACCGATAACCCAGCCGATACTTCCATAATTTATGGACCTGTGGATGATGATAGTGTTCATTTCAATTTCGGTAGGATTCTCAAGTCTTGGAGTGTGGATGCAGTCAGATAGAAACAACCCTTAGAATTATTCAAGGAGGTTGGAATCAGGGAACACTTAAGTGTTGTATCATGATGAGGCCATCACATTCCTCCGGACTTCTGACTTGTACGTAGCAAGTCATCCAGTCCAGTGTCCTCAAAACTACCCATATGAATTATGACAAAGCAGCTTTCTGAAACTGGGTCCTTTGCAACGGCGGGTTTGGGGTAACTTGGGCCACCCTTCCCTTTAAACAAATAATGAGATCATAGCCGAGGTCTATTTCAATCACCTTCCTTCAAAAAACATATAATGAGCCCAACAATGTAGCCTCAGCCCCCAGAAAGACCGTAAAAGATTACACACACAAAAATCAAAATGTTTTCCTCCCGTCCCCCCCCCAAACCCCGATTCCCCACTCCCACCCAAATATTTGGTTCTGGATCCACCCTTAATAGTCCTTTGCAACCTTAAAATAAAGTCCAGTCTCCAGACTCACGAAGGCAAGGCCGAGCTATAGAAGGGAAACTGAAGAATTCCAGCTGGGAAGACAATCTCGTTCATACTGGAGGTGTAGTAGGCATTGACTTCAGCAGGTACCATATCCCATCTGTATTACATCAGAAAAAAAGGACATCATTTGACATCTGTGTCCAGGGGAAATCCCAGAACATTCTTTTCAAATTCCAAATTCCAAAATCGATCATTTTGTTATCATTTTGAGATCACCTGCCACGTCTTATTCTCCGTACCCCTAGCTGTTTCATTAAGATTTCTGATGTATTTTCTCCCATTTTTTCAGAAATACGGGTTGGGGTTGGAATCCCATCCAGGTTAGTGTGGGTTTTGTTTTGTTGAGATCGATTTTTACTTAACGATTATGTTGCCTCTGAGGTTTTTTCCGTTTTTTAGGCTTTCTGAAATAACTATGCTGTCACTGGCTCCTCGAAACTTTTTTTGGGGTCATCACTAAAAATTTCAATAACAGGAACTATATTCAAGCTGTTTAAAAGGAATCGTGCCTATGTCTCATGGCCGGTTCATACTTGAACGCGTGCAAGCGAACACGAATTTCAAAGCAACTTTGCAACGTCTGTTTAAATACTGGCGTTGAGAATTCGTAAAAAAAATTTGAAGCCTTTTCAACTTGAGCGAAATTTTGTGATGTCAACTCGGATTCGCTTCGCCTTCACACTCAACTGTAGTGTGAAAGTAAAGGTCGCTTCACGCTACAGGCGAATGTGAAGTGAATTTGACGTCATGACAGATTTGCAGCGAAATTTCGCTCGAGTTAAAAGGTGTTAAACCTTTGAGAATGCGCTCTGCGTATGAACCGTCCCCCTTACTTTTTAGGCTAATATTTGGAAACTTTTCAAAAAATTTAAAAGTCAGGACTCTTGTACGTACTCCATTCTGTCGACCGGCTCACCGTACTTCGCCAGGTTCTTTTCTGAGTAAAACTTTCCAGCACTCAGTATGTTGTTGAAGAAGGACTTCGAGTTGACCATCAACTACAATGATGCCCAAAAAATGTGGGTAACTCATACTGACTTTGCTTTCAAAATTGGCACAATATAAATCGTTTTGACAGCAAATTCTGACATCAGTAAATTCTGACTCAAAGATTTTCCTGAGCTTACAGAAAAAGGCGAAAAAGCAACCCTAACCAAGATCCCAGACAGAAAAAAAAAACCTTTTCAAGATGTGCTTTGCGTCGGTGAGATGTTATGAATGTACATCATGAGTGTACGTAGGCCTATATGAATATACGTTGGGTAAGGGCAAAACCCGCCAGTGGAGTTAACATCTCCCCGACGCAAAGTGCATCTTGAAATAGTTCGCGGTACCCGCTGCTACATCTGACTCAGACCGGCCACCAGTCGCTGCCGACCTCAGCAAGCTCGATGGTTGAGTGGTTAAGACGTCTGCACTAAAAAGCATCGTGCTACTTTTTCTGGCCTACCTTGCTGTAGTAGTCGTCTATCCTGTTGGTATCTTCAAGCCAAGACGGGGCCACCAGTTTTTCCTGGATGGCCTGGGCCTTCTGCACGGCCAGCGATTTGGTGGTGTTGTCCATCCAGTCCACGCTGGGCAGTCTGTCGATGAATGTCTTGCGGACATTCTCGACTATGGCTTTGATCTGCATCGAACATAATCAGGAATCTTGGACTGAGACGGGTGGATTTCTTTAACATCGGAATTTGGCGTCTGAGTCCATGGCGATCATTCTGGACTGTAGGTTTCAGGAGGGCAGAGTTGTAATTTCTCGAGTCAACTGACTTGACTCGAGTCTGCCTCGAGTCACAATTTTGGCGACAAGACTCAACTCAAGTCCCGACGGGTACATGACTCGACTCGACTCTAGTCCCTCATCAGGAGACCCGGCTTGAGAGAAAATTTATAAGACTCGAGTACCAAAAATAACAGCAAACTTATTTTCGAAAAAAATATTTTCATTGTCGGTGTATACTGTTCGTGCCATGTGTTATTATTATCAAGAGAAAGATGTAGTATAAACCACATGCAGAAACCCAGTGGGAAGTTTTAAAATGCCCCAAACTACTTTCTTTCTCATTTTTTTTTATATAGTGTTTAAAAAGCGTTATAAATATTATCTCTTGAATTATGCCGAATCAGGTTGAATGTTGGAAAACAGAACACTTGGGCCTAGATACCTTGTCCTTGATTTCAAGACTGTGCCGTTTCCTCACAAACTCAGCACCGGTGGCGAAGCCCAACACTTGATTAGCTGAACCGGCGCAGGTCATCCAACGGGGAGCCACCGTCATAGTCCCGGTAAAAGCAGACGTAAATTCCAGCACGGCTTCCCGGTACGCCTGGGACAGCGACCCAGACAGCGATGCGACTAAGTTCCAGACCACGTAGTCATGGATGGTTCTATCAATGCAGAAATAACCCCATCACAATATTGCACACAATATCAATTCCACACTGAAACTTTGACTTTTTAATTTTGAAGGACAATTGGTGTAAGAAAGTATAGCATGTCCTCACATATGCTTGTTGTTTTATCTTCTTATTAAATTCTGTTTTTTTTAATTAAGTATAGATCTGGGTCCCCCGGAATGTTGAGGACACGTTTGTCCCATCTCGATATCGAGTCTGACTGCCGTAGCCTGATTACGGTTCTTCATCGCTAAAAATGTGCTTATGAAGCATCTAAGAAACAGTGATCATTAGGATAGGCCTTACAGTAAAAATGTTAAGGGCTCTAGGGACCAGAAAGGTCAATAGGCGTGGACAAAAACTTCAAATACATTCACTGACTCGAGCGTTTGGCGCGGGGTGAACGTCATACACGACTTCCACCTCGTCAAAACGTCATTTATTTGTTTATTTTTAAACGTATGGCGACTCTTTACTTCACCGCAGATTTCCGTCGTGAAATAACGAAAAGCGACAAAAATACTGAGCTGTCAGACGATTTATTTATTTATTTATTTATTTATTGGACTGTGCTTAAAATAACAAGCTATCAGACCACTTATCATTTTTTGGACTGTGCTGATAACACGTGAGCCTAAAGGCATCTGTTTTTTTTCTCTGCATCCTACCTCTGTGGTGTACGTTTGGTGAGTTCGTTCATTTTTGGAAAATATGACAAGGTCGGAACAAGGACCTCCTCGTCCATTGGTATCTCCCTGCCAAATACACCATTCACGTAGGACTGTACGTCAACCTGTTCCGTAAATAAAACTGACGTTTAGTGGTGTTCGAACATAAAATATCTGTGCTATATATCTGTGAAATATTAACAAGAAGAGTAAAATGCGGGCTCGTCTTTCCAAACAAAACAAAGATAAGGCCACTTCAGTTGGTGTGGCGTTGTTTTTGTAGCATAATGGGTCGTATGAATAAAAAGTAGCATTTGCTTTTACTACCATTTTTGAAGCATGTACTCGTGTTTGTATGAATAATAATGAAGCAAACGCCTTTACTTTATGCAATTGCTAAAAAGTAAAAG
>NW_019091406.1:1637862-1656449 GCF_001949145.1 Acanthaster planci
ATGAATGTCATTCAAAAGGAAAAGCTGTATGCCTTTAGGAGAGAATCTCAAGAAACCAGATGCAGGCAGTTGTACCGATTTTAGGTGCAGAGCAATTTTCTTCATCAAGGTTTTTGCGATCAAAATTATTGCCATCGTGCTTTTCTGCCATGCTGAAGTCTCAAGACACAGCACCTTGCTGCACTGTGTGTGTCTGTACTATACGTGAAGACAATGGAAGCCCTGTTGTGCAAAACCGTTCGGTTTTGAAGTCAGCCACAAGTATAAAGCATTTGCTACTTTTTGTACAAGCTGATGCTAAACAGTAAACGAGAAACATTTTATTCATAAAAATTCAAGCAAATGCTTATTCTTAATGCTTTTACTTTTCTCAGTAAATACTTTTGCTGTTTGCTTGAACTTCATAGCATTTGCTAGTTTTTATTCATACGACCCAATGTCTTCTGTAGTCTGCTGCCTGTGTAACAATATGATAATGCTAATTTGCGCATTCTAAAAAAGAACCCCGCAAGTTGATATTAAACAGGCGCTACGGTGTCTTTTAATGGACAAGACATTTGGTTTAAAGGCGTGGAAGAATTATGAAAATGACGTCAAAATGCAATTCGCCCCAAGTACAATTGACCATTTTAGGGAGGAACTTGCACAAGACCGAGTTAGGCTGAGTGACAACGTCTGAGAGTGCATTAGTATAAGACATCTCCGGTAACCAGGTCGAAGATAATATGGAGTTGTATTATGGAGCTAAAACTCTGGGCCAATCAAATGAGAGACTGGCTCGGTAATCAAATGAGAGATTGGCTCTGATAGACAAACATGTCCCTATTCCACCTCTTCAGGTAAGAGGCAAATGGTTTGTTGTGTATTTGTACGCAAGTGTGAGAGGCTGAGAGCATAGTTGTCTATGTGGGTTTGGGTCAGCAGTATAATACTGAGTGGTCTGGAATCTTACGTCTGGAACCAGTTGAGCGAATTCACTGAGGGTCATTTTGTGGTAAGTCTTCCATGGATTGCGAAGCTCAGCCATGGACACTGAGATCTGAAAGAGGCAGGGCAGTAAAAACATCAACCATGAGTTACGGATCTAAATCAGTTTTCTCACTGATTGAACTAACTGAACTATATTGCAGTGTTATGTTAACGTGGTTTAACAGTTTAAATTAGATGGTAAATTTGGATTTCCTTGATAGCTTGTTTTAAATTGGACTGGCCCCTTAAGCCAGATTTTTAAAACCTTTTCACTAATATGAAATTGTCATTCTCGATTTGCGTCCATTCCGTACAGCCCTTACTCGGTTACAAAAGTTATACCTTAGCCAGCTCTATCTCGAAGGCCAGTATCTCCTTCATCTTTCGCTCAGTCTGCACCAGGAAGTCACCCGCGATAGACAGGCCCTTATCCCAGGCCAGCAGACTGGCAAGGGTCACACCGAACTTTACATAAGCTGCAAGGAGATCCTGCGAGAAGGGGGAAGGAAGGGATAGTAATGCCGGTACATGTATTGTGATTGGGCATGAAGCAAGGCCGTCTGGTTACGTTTTCCGGGTTTCTTGCTCTCGAGTTTTTCATAATTCCGATTATAAAAGGGTAGATTAGCTTTTACTTTTTTAAAGTTCTTTCGCACCCGCAGTTATTGACGTAAAATAATGATGAAAGTCGGTTTTACGATACTTTTTGTTTTCCATATTAAAAACATGTCACGGAGAGTCTCGCATACGCAAATTCACTGAACTAGTTTGAGCCACAGGCTGGACGGGGGAGAGGGCGCCATTTTCCAAGCAACGGGGGCTCCTTTGGTTGGATTGCACGTCGCTGGTTCACGAAAGATCATGAAATACACGCGTTACGGTTGCGTCGACACAACGGCGTATCCAGCTTTTGGTAAGCTCGGGGGACAAATGCGATGATATTCGGGGAGAAAAGTAAAGGTCGTGCAGTCCCGACGATATTGCTTTTATTTGCCGCTGTTGTTTTCTTAGAGTTTGGTGCTATATCGTTTGATAGGTATATCTACTGATTACTTTCATTCCAACCCACCTACGAAGTATCATTTGTAAAAACTCTGTCAGTGGGGTAAGTTGCCCCTGCCCCCCCCACTAGATATACGCCACTGCGTGGACACCTGCAAAATGAACACTCCCGACCAACGTGGCTTCGTTTAACCGATGAGGGGGTGCTTCTGCTCAAGGTGGACGAATAACTTTCACTGCATCTTCATATCAATCTGACGATTACCTGCAAAACTGACAAGTGGTACAGCCATTTCCACTGTTTTTGTTCTCGTTTAACTTCTCAGCATAAATTTGCCGAGCTGTGCTTTCATCTTCAGTTTTCCACAGAATCGTGCCCAGCACACATTATCTAAACATGCTAGTTAACGGCTGTTTCCTTCCTAGATTCCATGTGAACACAAAGACACATGAACCCTGCGCTTAATGTTTCAGCATCATCAAACTTACATCGTGGCCTCCAAGGTATAACTCCCTTGCTCCCAACCACAATCCCGACTGTACAAACTGGAAAGAGAAGAGAGAGCACTTCAATCGTTTAAACCAAATTAAAAAAATGACGCAACAGTGTGAAACGTTATAAAAACGGTATTATGTAAACTTATGTGTGGCGTATAAGTTATTTCCTCCGACAAACAGTGACAACAGAGGTTGCTGGTAAATATTGCAGAGATCTGAACAAAATCTTGTAATTTACGCATCATTTTTGTTTAACCCGATAATGTTACCTCGTTCGTTTTGTTCATAATGAAACAATAACCTCCCGTGATGACAGTTTTTTTTTTTTTTTGGTAAAAGGATCACACGAAAACAGCCTTAATGATTCCTAATTGGTTTCGCTTATTAATTTGCATAAATGTGGATGTGTCTGCTAACTTCAGCCAGAAGTTAGGTTTATTCTGCAGACAATCTTTTGATGATTGATGAAGCTAAGGGAAAGCATAACTTTAAAGGAAAGTGATACTGTCTGAGGCATAAAAGTATGCAATCGCATCGAGAATGAAGGAACCAGTAAGAATTTTATTTTTTACATGTCTGGTAGCAATAATTTGCTTTATATTGCTCGGCCAAGACAAATAAGCATTTTGTCTGTGGTTTATGACATTTTGTGTTTGTCTCTTTTGTAAATGTTGATGTAGTGCAACAGTCTGGATAAAATCCTTAAGTCAATACAGTGAAAAAAAAGCTAAATACAATGAATTGTAACGAGCTATATTCAGTTTGTATGTTTCTGGTTAATTAACATTGCAAAACATGCAAAACATGCAAAACGCTAAAACAAAATTTATTTGATACACACTGCAAGGATAGCGACATCAGATATGACAGATATTCTGACTGATTCCCTTTGAAAGTCTACAAAATATGTTGACTAATGCCTCGTCGACTATATATATGAAAAAATCATACGAAACCTTTCAGGTATTTTTCCGCAGAATTTTAAGGAAAAACACTGAGCTGAGTTTGTAAAAGCTGTGTTAACATAAGCGGGTCTGTTTTATAGAAAGTCTGCTAGTTATTTTTTACTCATAGCACTTCTGTTTGTGTGCAGTTCCCCACAGATTTGTGCACTTTGCTGCTATCGGGAGCTGCTCCCCAACTGTCACTGTTCTTAAAATTGATCTAATGCCTTTAATAATGTTATTGGAAAAACACCGATGTTCGATCAACCTGATTATGAGATGATTCTAATATTTCAGTTCTTGCACTGTTTAATTTACCCATAGTTACAGATGCATGTACAGTTTGAAATTAAACTGATAGTAACTGATAAAGGTTAGGTTCAAACATTAAAGCAGCAGGGCTAATTATCTTTCTTTTTTAAGCAGTTTAGTCTTTTGTTAAACTTACTTTTCTGCCCCTTGAGTTCCTATTACATACGGTCCTTTTCTGGTAAACTACCCTCCAAAATTTTTTTTTCATTATCGAGTACAACAAAATCCATGGAACCAAAATCCTATTCGTACAGTTTTCACCTTTCCTTGCATGTCATTGGTATATAATTATCATTCTTTTAGGGGAGGCTTTCAAAGTATCTCCTAAATATTCACGAAGTGACATTTTTGGCGCTTTATGTAAAGTTAGTACTGATGATTTTCCTTCTAACAGACAACGTCATATCATAATTTAACAATCCAACTTTATTATTATATGAAATCCGAGTCAATAAAAGTTAGTATTGTGTAGGGAAATGAAGGATCTATGCAAGGCCTAAGTTCAAACGTGTTTTTCTTGAAATGTCAAAAACTGAGATAGGTCAGATCGTGGTATGACCGACAAATTGGAATTACTGTGTACAGGATTTATATTTTGATTACATGTAAATTCCTTTTTTGCATTATTTTTTAAAGGTTGATAGAAAGCAAAAGGAACCTCAATGATATGACGAGATGAGTTCTTGTCGTCAATGGTGACTCCCATGTCGAACAGCGGGCTTCCGGTGATCTTTTGCACAGCAATAAGCGTGGTCAGGAACTGTGGATTGTTGGTGGTGAACTCCAATTTCAGGCTTGGGAGTAGACTCCATCCACCAATAACTTCAATGAGCTGTGCGGGTGTTGGCGGAATACGAGCACTCTGTGAATTTTAGTCTCAGGTCCGATGGGATGATAGAATTTGAGGTTAAGTGTATAAGCAAAGATTAATTAAGAAGCATGGCCTGGTAAGGAAGCATGTAGGATATAGGAGGCCCGAATCCAATAAAGGTAAATTGCGCTTTCTACTGGGGAAAGAATTTAAAGGGTATCCTCCCCGAGCTTAAGTGCACCCCCAATCAGCGAAAAGAAAGATAAGTGGTTACAAGCGGGTCCTTGCAAGGGTTCTGTGTGTACGCAAAGACCATACAATGCCGGAGTAAATTAATACGCGTGCTCCGCGGATATACGTACTTGCGCGTCCCACAGCGCGCCTATGCAGTGAGTACCCCCCTCCCAAAACCCCTCTTTTGTTCCACTCGGAGCGGACTCGGTTTAGTATAGCATTGTCAATAGAGGGGGCTCCATTTGATATTGATAATTAGGATGCAAATAATTAGATAACTGGTGAACTTGGAATTGCAGATTTTGTGATCCATATGATCTCGACCAAATGGCAGTGATTCCATTTACTTCCAAGAGGTGTGCGAATGAAGTTGATTTCTGAGCATATTTTGCAGCCATGCCCCGTGGTCTGGGACTATTGGTATACCAGCCAAGATCTCCCTCCGAATTTCCAGTCCCCCCCCCAAAAAAAAAGAAAAAGGAAATGAGCGGCTAGAAATGTTCATGAAAAAAATCCAGCAGGACGTATGTGACCTACTAATCCTTCCTTTGGATTGTAACGGTGCCAGCGGAACAATCGGTACCACCCCCCTTCCCCATTTTTCAATTTCTTCCTTCCTTTTGGTGAAAATACCTTAACCCATCCCCGTTTTTGTTTGCAAAACGTTATTTAACATCTTTAAATAAAGCTTTAGTAAGTTTAAACGCACCATGAAAACATGCCCCGCTCGTATCTTTGGGTTAATCTCCATTGATCGACGCCTCCCCAACCCCGTGAATGCTGCCCCTCCCCCACTTTGTACGTAGTGGATCTGCCACCGTCTATCAGTCATTATTGTACCTTAAGTAAAGGCTGTGCACCGGCTTTTTCCATCCCTTGGAGATCCATACACGCAGCGTAGTAATCCCGAGCCTTCTGTAGAGCGCTGTACATGGGGCTGTCGGCCTCCAGAATCTCCACATTTATAGAAGGAGGTAAGTTTTGGGGGGAAAAGCGAGAGAGATCGATCAAGGGAAGTCGCAGAAAGCAGGTTATTTCAACACTTACAATTATTTTGTAAGCCTTGAGTCAGTTGCTCCAGCCCTCCCAATTGGACACGTCACTGGAAATTAGACCCATTTTGCAGAAACTTACTGTTTTGACGGTTTTTAGGTTGGCGTGATACAATCCCCCGAAGCTCTTGCTGATGCTCGAGTCCCAGGGCGGTATCTGCGCTTTGTCCATCCAACCCCCGCACGCGTACCGATAGAAGTCCTGGCAAGGGTCAGCTGTCTGGTCGAGGGCACTCAAGATCACGCCGCTGTCGATTACGCATTCTGGATCCAGGCAGATCGGTCCTGGAGAAACCTGAAAGAGAGTGCGAACAGAGCAAGAGAAATATTTTTCAGGATACTGCAAAGGAGAAAGTCCCTTTTCGTATTGCTAAAGGTCAGGAGCCGAATGTCGTTAGTCTATAACATTAGTGATGTAAGCAGCAAATAAAAATTTTTTCACGTTGAAGATATATACTGATTTCTGAAACTTCAGGATTTCGTTGATTAGTCTGAAAAGATAGCAGGGCTGTATTGTCTCAGAAAGTATAGGCCTGGGCCGTTTTCCAATACTCGACTTGGGCTCCGTCTCAGGCTTCAACTGTTTGTTTACTTCCTGACTTTGTGGTTACTAGTGCAATGGTCTGACAGTGCCACAAAACTTCAAGTAAGATGCAAAAGAGCCAAACATTACACTACTTCAATTTAAGTTAAACGCTTCAGGCCCACAATCGGGAATTGGTTTCCTACACGAAGCCTGAGACGGAGACGAAGTTGAGTATTGGAAAACGGCCCTACTCTCTCGGGCTCGACAAGTCGATATATATTGCTGCATTATTTTGAACAGGGTATCGGCTATATCGGCAACGAGCCTTATCTTTCCACGATGCACACGAATCAGATTCGGCAAATCTTTCAACATGCGTCTCAATTGACCTGAGCTGACACCCACGTTGTAAGTTTTGTCATCAATCCACTGCCTCACATCGGCCCAAACTGTTCACTTCAAGAGGTGATTGTCTCAGTAGGAAACCAGTACAGTTTGAAAGGCTAAAAACCTGTTGTGTTTGTGTGAATCTGAACCTATTTTGAAGCTCATGTGTTGAGGTTTTGAGCCCGTTTTGAGTCTGTTTCAAATGTCACCTAATTTAACTCACAAACGATCTGTTGCCAGATGTTATACTGCTACATGGTGCATCTATACACAACTGTTTTCCATATCGTTACTTCGCACTCTGCAGGGCATTTGGCAGCATTACAGTTCCCGAAGCTTGGAGGGCGTTTTCTCTCATTTTATTCTCAGTGCAATGAAACAAATATTAGTCAAAAATGTTTTAAATTAGGAAGAGTTTTCTCAGTGTGTAAACATTGTCGTTAATCCATGCAAATAAGTGGAGGTGGGGAGCACCCGATTCCTAAAATTGTAGGCCTACGACTGTCTGGGGGAAGCAGTATTTCATCCTATACCTTCGATATTTAGACCCATGGGCGTAAATCAAGTCCGTTTGAAAGCACAGCCAACGGAACCACATTTTGCGGGAGGGGGGTGTAAAAATATATATGTTTCATTTTGCTTTTGTTCGTTATTTGTTGTTTTGACATTGCATTATGTAACCTTTTATGGCATTTCTGCGGAGGGAGATACATTCGGGGCTTTTTAGACCCGATTGGGAGGCAAGGAATTGAAAAAGCCCCCAAAAATAGCCTCGCGTGAAAGTTCCAAACCAGAAAAACTCTTTTTGCTTTGACGCGTGGCACACGGTTGCACCCTTGGATCCACCAGTGAAATTTAGCCATAGGGGTTAAGATTTTACTTTAAAAAGATGCAATCCTTTTCGAGTTATGAGTTAAAAAAGGGCCGACCAGCCAGTCGGGTTTTCCTTTGAATGTAGCGATTGGACGCCTAAACACAAGCAACCACAAATTCACAACTTCACAAAAGTGGTAAAATAAGAGACATCGTTTGGGGCTTCACCCAATGTATCAAATGGACTAAAATTAGAGGAGGAAGTTTACTGATTAATTAGCAAATCTTTCTTCTCCAAGCTACTGCTTTTTAAAAAAACGTAGCACAGACCTTACCCGAGACTTTGATGCCTCATCTTTTTTGTGCCTCATCAAAGTTGCAATTACCAATCAGACTATTAAAAACCGTGAGATAGAAATTCTACCAGCATCTGTTAACCACAGGAAATTGGAAAGTTGAATTGCTAGTTTGCACATAAACAGCTCATTTTAGAAAGGTTAATTCCTTCCAACAAACGTTTCATTTTGACAGGCATATATTCAGTTATCTCAAAAAGCTGGGAATTGACATTTTGATGGAAGGTGGTTTCCTCATTGACTTACATTCATGGTATTAAGTATTTGAGACGGATTCATACGAAATATTACTCATGCAATTGTGCAAGTATATATAGGTATTTCAGGTCAAATATCCACACTTGTACAGTTATCATCAACAAAGACAGATCATATGTCAAGAATATGACGTGGAGTCCAAATAGGTCATTCAGGTTTCCACTAGGTATCACAATATACAAATAGGTAAATCAAATGTCTACTGGATGGGTCAATATGGGTCATATTCTTGACATATACGGTATACTTTCACCAAAAAAACCGTGGTAGATATTTTTAAAACCAATTGTAACTAAGGCCTATTTCATTTCTTTACATCAGTCTTTGAAAGGCCTTCCACATGAGGTAAATACTATCCATTTCAAAAATTATTCCAAAATTACATTTAAATGAAATTTTACACAGGCATCGTACAGTCGCTGCATTTCAGCTTCGGGAATCTTCTGGTACGGCATGTTGTGCTCAACTGCTAGAGTCTTCAACACAATAGCTACCTAACATTTGCTTGGGATATTTGAATGACCAATGTATTTGGTGCACCTTCACGCACCAGTGGTCACTTGGTAACACAACAATTTTCTCTATGTGGATATTTAATTTCACCTTTGACATTTGAATTATCTATTGTGACACTGACGTGGTTAGGTGGATATTTTGGTTGGCCTTATTGACATTTGAAATACCCAATTTGACATTTCGCTTAACACTGTGGACATATGACCTGAAAAACCCATATCGGAGTGCAGTGAATTAACCACTCATTCAGGAATACACATGGGCACAGAATTCCTGCCTTTGGCTTATATGGCATGGGATTTTTTAATAGTCAAATCCATTTTGATGTAAAAATGTCAACTACTGAATTCAGTGATATTCAAAGTGGAGTGGTCCACGTCCGGGGTCGTCCATTATCTTGAGTCTGTTCCTGGTCGTAGTTACAATGTTTAGATCTATTATTTGTTCCGTTCTAGTAATTCCATGCATTATTTTTTTATATGATCTTAACCACCATATTTGATTAATTTAATTATTTGATCTGCTTGCCTATCATCACCTAATTCTGTCACTTTGTTCGTCTTTTTTCAACTGATGGGAGTCAGGTAGGCGTATTGGTTCTTTTCTCGCCTTCCACCTCCATGGTTGGGGTTCGATTCCCGGCTCGGTCAACATGTGGATTGGGTTTTCAGTCCCTACCTGATTCCGTGGGTTTTACCCAGAATATTCCTCTGGGGTTTTCCTCCCACCTCTAAAACTGTAACTGCTTCTCATTGTCTCCTCTCTACGGGTTTCTTCAGACTCGCGAGCTGCAGTTCCTAGGGCAGTTCCTAGGGCACCTTTTAGTAATCCTTGGTGTCGTTACCAGAAATAAATCAATAATAATAGGAATAATAATAATGATAATGCTGTTAATTACCGAGAATGGGTCATTTGGGAGACATCCCCTAAAGAAAATGCAAAACATGTACTGTCCCATAAATTAAATATTCCCTAATCTGATCTGAACCAAACTTTGTAGGTCTATGTTGTATGGACAGTGAAATTCGGCCTTCTTCTGGTAGTTGGGGCATTAGGGAGACATTGAAATGTCTCTCTAATGACCGATGTCTCCCTAAGGTCGAAAATTTACCACAAAATGTCTCCCTAATGACCCATTTGTAACAATAGTAATAACTTCATGCATTAATTTTGACAATCAAATACCAAGACTTACAGCATGTTTGGGATAATGACTTGCAGGCTGTATTGGTGCACCACACTAAAATGAGTAAATAGCTGCCCAAAATCACCCTGCAGGCTTTGACCTTTCATTTATCAGCTGCTAAATATTGATGTCGAATTGGTGAACCGTTTCATCGACGTTCGATTTGGTTTGAAAATATTTGCACGACTTATTTGTTTCCCTTCTACTTCTTATCTCCAGTGTGCCTTTGAGTATGTGCTTGCCATGTTTTGAACAGAAATATTTTACTCGACACGTTATTTCCTCACAATTTTTATTGCCAAGATAAAGTCCTGAAGCAAAAGTACACGTGTATGAATCAAGACGCAAATATTGCGACATTTCTAGAAGAATCTATCGCTGCAGACAACGCGCAAATCTAGTCATACTGGCTTGACGATGAATGTAAAACATCAAAAAAATGATCACCTTAAAATCCGTAAATTTGCCTTTTTGAGTGTTTTCATAAGAAGTAAATGCAGATGGCTTCAATAACTACAATCCCCCTTCATAATGTCTAATATGGCGTACCGGTATATCTCAAATCATACGAACCCGAACACCTGTTGGTATCACCAATGATATAAGGCATAATAAAGCCGAAAGGTCGTATAATATTGTCTATTTTATCAAGCGTTGAGTAAATTAACATCCGGACGCATATGATTTCTATATCGATTTTTTTTTTTCAAATTACATATAAATAGCTCTCTGCAGTACTTTGCAGGCAGACCGGCCAGGGAAGGATGCTGCAGTTTGGAAACAAGGAAATTAATGTTTGGCAAACTACATGACCCAAGCAACCTGCAATAGTTTACAGTAAAACACAAACCAATAGGCTCTGAGTATTACGGTAATTACAGAAGGGATTATTTTAGGAATCATGGAAAATCGTTGCATTCCTGTAATAATGATCAGTGAACGCATGGTCAGTAAAAAATCCTCATGATGTGTGACTTTCCATGACATTTTTCTGAAGTTCAAAATGTGAGGTTTTCTCCAGTAGCGTAACTGGGGTAACCAACATTTTGCAGGGAGGTACTTAGGAGGCCCTCATTTTCGGCCTCATTTTCTGGAAGGGGTACGTAAGGATCTCATCACTACTTCGTTAAATCTCATGGAGTAAAAGGGAAAACACTGACCAAGGCGGACGATCACTATTCTATAATTTCTTAGCGGGAGGGGGGCACATGGGGGGGGGCGCTGGCATCTAGTAAGGGACCCCTGCTCCCGCGGTCCCTCTATGGTAGACACCCCACCGGGTTTATTTAGGTTGAAAAAAAATGAAAAGGTGTCAGGTCAGTTATGGGAAAGATCTCATACAAACTATGTTCATTTCCACTTAGCTTCCTAGGCCGTATATATAGCATTCTACATTCTTTTGGGGGGTTGGAGATACTAACAAATCGTATTTGTTTGAAGACCTTCATGGGTCGGTGGAAATCAGCAAAAACATATGGTTCATTGTAATTGTCAAGGCTTCCTAACACACAAGCCGTTCAGTCCATTATACGGAGCACGTTGCATTGTTGTAGTAATCGTTATTTACCTGTACTGAGCATAATGCAGCACGGCATTTTCCATTCTAATAAGAAAGACACGTTAAAACTTGAACCTTCATAATATCGTCTATTAGTTAAAACCCGTATTGCTTAAAGGCAACTGCTGTTAGATTCAGACTATGAGTCGTATAGATTCAGTAGTATACGTTTTTTGCCTTTCTGTTAAAATCTATACGACGCATAATAAGTCGAAGCAGCTTCAAAGGATATACACGTACGCGCGTTCATACACTTTCCAAATCCATGTTCCTATCGTTAATAATCCTAATGTCAATTCATATCAAGACTGTGCTGACTTTGAACGAGTAATTTTTTCTTGAAGAACCAGTCTGCATCATACTTTCGTCGCTATAGTTTCGCCTCTAAACACTCCCAAGCTGTGGTGTAAATTTGTGTCGGAATTCGGGGGGACAGAGGATGGGGAAAGGTAGGGGAGGCAAAGCATGAAAGTTTGAAAAGCGGGGGAGAGGTAACCCAATATGATTGTAATAGATATCGATGTTAATGATATTAATTTAATCTGTAATATGTATTCATAATGTTATATTCATGGGTTTAAATTTCTCCCTTTTTATGAGTGATCTTGAATGCATTTTATAGTCGTTGGAAGTCTGACAAATTCTTCACAACCAACATTAATATTTTGCTTACCACAAAAAGTGAGGGATGATTCAACAGCCCACCCCCCTAAAAAGTGGAGGGGGATATCACCCCCTCCCCGGATTTACGCCCGTGCTCCCAAGCTTTACAGAGTCAAGCAAGATCAAGGATATATTACTGACTCTTTAGCCTGTACATCAACGGGAAAAGGTGGGGGTACTTTCAACTTGCGCTTTCGGTACAAATGGAGAACATGAATAAGTGGTAGCATTTAGCAATTTAGAAAGATTGGAATCCTTTAAATTGCTTAGATTCTTAATTGCGAAATCTTTCAGGAAACATCGTTCACAGGAGGCTAGGATTTTAGGAGGTGAGCTCTGAATGAGAGCATCTGCACTCCAGAGCTTGAAATGCCAAATTAAGAAATGGTGCAGGTTTATAGATTTGGCCTATGACTATCACTTACCAGAGTCGCATCTTGCACCGGGAGTCCAAGCGACACGACCGCCTGACACAGGACACAAATCACGGAGAGAATCATGGCGGTATGTCCCGCAGCAACAGCTGCGCCTCGTGCAATCTCGGATCCTTTGAGTAGTTATTTTCTTCACAGGTTAAGAGGGACAAAATGTACGAGGAATATAAGTACATATAGTTACACTGCCACCGATTTAAACAGGAATATTTCACATCCCTGAAGAGTACATATAGTTGTATGTCAGAATATGAAACGCGATGCCAACGTCATGATAGGGCCCGGGCCTATTGATGTTTACACTGAGTCCATCTGCTTGTTTTACGAATTTGCAGGCGGTAGGCATACCATAGCGAACATGGACACAGCGTAGAGTATTATGCATGTGAATGGAACACATGACATGAACAAAAACTTATTGACTTTTGTGGCAGGCTTCGCCGCTTTCAATATCATCGTAGACGGCATGGACGATTTTTTAAAAATAATTTAGTCGCTGCATGAAACGCCATAATCGAACTTAGTTGGAAAAACTAACACTGAGTTGGACTAACTTATGTTCTCATGCATTGTGTTAATGTTCTGAAGGACGAGAAAAGGAACCACCATAAATGATTTTTACCTTTTTTTATTGTTATTATTATTTTGGCCCTATCTGTTGTTTTTCTGGAGGCCAATCAACCAAACTTTCTCAAATTTATCGAAACTTTCGCGACGCAATACTCTTGGGTCTTCAGAACAAAACAGTGGTCAAGAAAAAGTGAGACGTAAGGGGGAGAATAGTAGGCCCAGTGTTGAGGCCAACCAAAAAAGTCTCTTTATAAAGAAAGAATACATACGTTTCTTCCCCAAAAGGATTGGAATAACTTTCATACAATTATTTGATATTAAAGATGAATTAGTTTATTCCAACACACAGTAGTAAAACAAATCCTTAGAAGTGCTTTGTAACGGAACATTTTATTTTCTTATAATTCGTAGCAGTTGTTTTAAATGATGTTTTGCTTGAGATATAACGTGCGAAAAATGAGAGTCTTTCAAAATGATATATTGGAATTACCAGCCCGTGAAATTGAATGTTACCAATATGATCTCCGGTTCACATTAAAAAGAGTATAAACAACAATCTTATTCCTCTTTTCCCCCAAAAGTCCCACCTTTTGATTACTCAAACAGAAAAGAAGATTTAGGCCTACCGGTGGGTCGCCTCTGGAAATTGACAGGGTTTTCAACTCGGCTGTCAGGATGGGTATACGGCGTGGAACGGTCTTTGTGCGGTGTACAGAGCCTGGTGGATGTCACAGCAACGATACGGATCCAAATTCACATAACATGGAAGTAAATTATACGACAAAGGCATTACTTAACAGCACTAACACTGCCGGATTGCAAATCATTCACTGAGCTCAGTGTATAAAAAAAGAGAAACATGTACCTGCAGATTTGATCGACTTGGTACTTGAAAACCTGAATATTCATGCATGATCGGCCACTTAAAACAGTAACGTAGGCCTTGTTACTCGTTGCGAGTACCAGCATTAAAAAGAAACTCAGCTCGTATCGGCGCTAGCTGAATGTCTGGTTTACCGTCCACATTGGCAATGTCAAGAGCGCTTAATCCCGACGTACACGGCCCGTCCGACTCTCGGATTGCTAAAAACATGGAGGGAGGCCAACATACATGCTAAAAATGATGACAGCACCATACGTGTCGTTGGACTAGTTCGTACAAGCGTGACGTGTGGACGGACGGGGAGTTGCTAGAACAAGGGAAGCCAAAACTCGGGGTCATTGGGAAAGTTTTTAGCATTTTCTGCAAATGGAGGGAAATTCAGAGGGAACATGTGTAGGGTAAGCAAGCAATAATAGGGATGTCGAACATTAAAAGCAGGCCCCTCGGCCGCAGATTTGGCCGAAAGATGAAATGATTAGAAGCTACTGGCCACTGGGCTGCATGGCCTGTGGAGAAACAAGCCGGCAATGGACACCACACCTAATGCATTACCTATGGGCTAGCCTGTCTGCAACAGCAACGTAAAAATCTGACGTGGCTGTCCCCTGGAAGTTCTTGGATCCGCTCCGCCCATGCTCTCACACACATCCTTACATATGTATACTTGTGGGGTATTTCCTTTGTTCTCGTGTACAAAACTCGTACACAACACAGAAAAAAATTCAAATCGCTGCCATTTCGACCCAATTCCGTTTCCTGGGTTGAAATTTCAACCGTATGTCCCTTATATAAAACACTTCAATTTGCAACAAATGAATGACACTTGAAAATTCCTCCTTTTTGAGTAAATTTGAAATACTTATTTCGTGAAATTCTTGTGGGGTACCACTTTAGTACCCCACAAGGATCAAAACTGGCCTTGTGGGGTACCTTTCTCTGTTCTTGTACCCCAAAAGGCACCATGTACAAGCGCAGGGTTCCACACACCTCGCAGTCACACCTCATCATTACCAAGACCTTTGCATTACCTTTAACCGAAATGGATTAATTAAGAAAACAGAGGGTGCCATATTTACTTTGGCTGTTCGTCACTTTGAACGGAGCCAGGAACGACCCCAGTGAGGCCATTTTCCAATACTCAACTTCCACTGCATCAAAGGTTTCCTCTATGTTTTTTACCACCTGCCTTTGAGGTTGTTAGCTCAAAGGTAAGTCCAATAGGGCCACATAAATACCAAATGGAACGCAAAAGAGCAAACTATTACAGTACTTGAGTTAAATTTGAACAATTCAGGTCCACAATCGGAGATTGATTTGGAAACGAAGCCCCAGACGGAGACGAAGTCAGGCATTGGAAGGGCGACCCCAAAGTGCATGATGTCATCGCTATTCGTGATAATGGTGGCAGCCCTGACTCTTCTTGTCCTTCAGGAGGGAGGCAGGTAAAAAGGCCGAGAACTGCTTGCGTGTGCCAAATCAAGATTTGTATGCACTCAAATTCTCTACGAAATTGAGCATTTTGTGACCCATGAACTTAAAGATCTGTAGAAAAGGCAGGTTTTTAGGTGGGCTTTAATATGACTTGCGTCTCAAATGCCTGAGAAACTCGTGAGTTTTTCTCCAGATTTTTTGAAGTTCGGGTATTTATCACTGTGGCTGTGGCAGTTTATTGACTGGCCTGCAACCTTTCAGTTTCGCATAGCGCCCTCTGACCGTTCGATGGTTGGTGATCGCAGAATAAACTACAGGAAGGTCTGTGAACCTAGAAAACTTACGCCTTTGTTCCAAGTGATGCTTGTACATTTGATACAAATCTGCAACGTGTTCCCTTGTTACCAAATTAATTTCCTCCTAATTGATTCTTACTTTCAGAATGAATCAATCTTTCCCACTGACATGGGGTTTTCTCCTTTAATTTAAGCATTTCTTGTACGCGTTTGAAATTCAAATCCAAAACCCTCCAGTGGCTATTTTAGTAATATCACATTTACTTCAGAGTATCACTAACCCTATACTAGTTGAACAATTTGAAAAGAGGTGTGATCTTAAAATAGTTAGAAAGCTGTGACTGCAGAGATGTATTCAGGCTTGATTTGACCCAAAACAGAATCAGCCCTCAAGCATATCACAAAATAGTTATCGGGTAGACGAATCTGGTGACTGCAGTTACACAATCACTGGTCACTTGCAGTCTAGTCACTGATCTCCATGAAACTGAGACTGAATAGCATGTGCCGTTATCGCCGAGATAGACTAGCAGCAGCCAACGCGGTCTCTGGGGCTGGATGTTTTGGCTTCCAAAGATGGCCGCCAAATTGAATACATTCCGCACAGCAGAATGTGAATTGGTAATGTTTCAATATTTCAAGCAGTGTCAGTGGCGCAGTTAAAGAGGAGTCTCCTGGGGGTTTAAATCCCCAAGAATTTGTCTGTCTTAAAAATGAAGTACACCTCCATCTTAAACCACTAGCTCTAATATAACCGTAAATCCCAGTCCCCCCTAGCGCAACCAGTTGGGGAGCGGGGTTGAGCATCACGAGCTATTTCGGGGGTAAATTCTGGTTTTAGCGCCCCCCCCCCAACTTGTCACTGGTGGGTTACTAAATAATTTTGGGTTACAAATTTTGGTACATTTTTCATATTACCCATGGTGTGACCAAAAACTAACCTGAGTAAACGTGTTATGATCTCCAACACTCCCGACACAACAACCCAATGTGATTAAGAGTTTGATTGTCCAGGCGAAACTTAATCGAATAACTCTAAAATAGCCGGGGTGGAATCCCTTCCCTCCATATCATTTCCAGATATCACTGCAGTGCATAGTTTTTACGAGCCCAGCCTGCAGTTTTTAGTAAGTTATCGCAGTTGTTTTGACGTTAATTTTGTGAAAATTGACATAGGGTCTGCCGTTTTCGCGCTCATGGTCAAGCTTGAAGCCAAAAATATTTCCATTGTAGCCGTGCTCAATGCACGCGGGCCGCGCCGACACTCGCTTAGCCGGCCATGAACATCAAACGACCGTAACAACAATCTTACGTCAGATTGAATTGAAACTTTGGACCAATAAGGAGTGCCTTCACATGCACGACAATTTTTTTAAAAAAATCGGCTATAGGAAAGCTGAGTTCTTATATTAGGGGAGGCGGAAGCCGCCCCCTTCTGCTGTGAGTTGGTCCAAAATTTAGGGTTAAGGGCTTTTTGGTAACATTCGGCCTCCAAAGATGAAACCTTGTGGCGTCCATCCAGCTGGCATTCGGTCTTGGTGTGCTATCCAGTCGGTATCACTGTTTGCACGGTTGGCCCCACCGTGGCAGAAAGCATACTGTGATAACTAATGTACTGCGCCACTGTCACTCCTACAAAAAACCCCACAATGCTTTCGCCGTCAAAGAGGGCCACCGAAGCATCATATGTTTCCTGACACAACCCCAAGCCTAAGCCCCTCTGGATTGGTAAATAAAACTCTAAATCTAATCCAAGTGACTTGCTAAGGGACGCAATACCTGCCAAACGACGGTGCTGCAGACACACAAAATAAAAGGCCCCGTAAGTAGAAGCATTTCCAGAATCCTAAATCTTAACCCGAAACCTTGCCCCGTTTCTTGTACTTTAGTGATGACCTATCCACAAAAACCATGCAATCTCACCCTAATCTTAACCCCCACTCCAATTCCCAATAAAATCTTTATTTGTGAAATAAGCAGGGGTGGATCCGTGAATTGTTCAATGTCTCACTTTTGCCGACAAACCCCGTAAACAACGGTTTTTTGTTTTTGGTCTCAGAGCGGGGGATCCGTGCCTGATAAACGCCCACACCAATAAGGGGGCGTGTTCTTTTCCTGAGGTCCAAAACTGTTGTCCGTTTTTTAACCCAAAGGGTACAGTCCACTCATTCAAGCCCCATTGAAAAAAGTGTAACAACAGCACTGTTCAATAACATGCATACCCATTACTCGGACACTCTCGATAGAAGCGACATTAAATTGATTGTACACGGACCATCGGTACCGATGGTCCGTGTACAAACCAGAATGGACCAATAAGGAAACAGCGCCCATGGCTTGTGTACTGCCAGAACGTAGCCAATAAGAGTGCCCATGCTCACCTTGCTCCACACCCACAGTGGCCTTCACGATCCAGAATCACAAGCACACAAAAAGCGGGATGCTGACCACAGGGTTTTACGAGCGCTGTGACTGCATGTGTTTTGTGAATTACCACTGCACTGACCTTCAAGGCGGTGGCTTGGTTTGTCAAGCACCCGAATATTCAAACATAAAATTCAGCAAGAGTAAGGAAAAATGAAGAACAGTGCAGTGGGGGAAATTTGCAAACTGCCTGGTGGAATTCGCAGCAAAACGAAATAGAGTAGTGCACACTTATTAAATTGGCTGTAAGGCAACAATATTGAATAATTGGCTCCCCGAGAATGTACACCTGCATGCGCTTTTAATTTTCGAACTGAACAATGTATTGTATGGCGAAACTGAACCATTGCAAACTAGGTATACTCTGTTGATTCCACTGGGCAACACAATATGAGAATCCAGAAAGACTGATAAAAATCATGTTCATTGAATATTTCATTCCTTATTCAGAACATCTTCAGGAA
>NW_019091406.1:1671514-1695457 GCF_001949145.1 Acanthaster planci
AGAAAGGACAGAAATGTACACTGGAATACCAGGTAATATTGCTAATAAATTATCATAAATATATGCATATGGTATGTAAGGAAGCTGAAATCATGGTGGACGAAATTAAAACCAAATTAACTACTTTTTGTGCACAATATGCTTCCCCGAAAAGGCCGCATCCTCCGAAGAGCCCTTTCAGTAAGTCTGGTAACCAGACGTGTGTGTGTTTTAATTATGGGTAATTACTAAAATGAGAGAGTACCAGACTAATTTATGCTTTTGCGGCATGGGCCATGCACGGCATGGGGAAGAATTCAACGTCAAAGTTAGTTTTTGTACCTTAAATGGCAGTTTGAGGTTCTGTTTTAGGTACAGAAATTTTGTGCTTAACATGTTTGTTCATACTGCATTTGTCCAAGGGCTTGACAGCAAAGAAAATGAATTTTGATGTTTCCCATTCGCCCACCACACGTGAAATTATGAGTGTGTTGTAATTGTTTTGGCAGATCTACATGTATACTTCAGTGCCTAACATGTAATTTAGCATTTAACTTTGTCCGGAATTGTTGGGCTTTTCATCAGTTTATGGTACTTTCAATGATTTTAAGTATGGCACAAGTAAATAAAGAAGTAACTCATCTTGAAAATTTTACATTAGTTCTGAGACTGAGCAAATGCTGTTGCATCTACAGGTTGTTACTGGCGGCAAATACGATGTAGATGTCATCCTCTCCGATGTCAATGATAAGAACGTCCTGTACAAGGAGAGGAGAAAACAGTATGACACCTTCACCTTCACGCCCAAGGAGAAGCAGGTCTACAAGTTCTGCTTCAGCAACGAGTTCTCCACGTTTGCCCACAAAGTGGTGTACTTTGACTTCATGGTGGGAGAGGAGGACTTGCTGCGTGGGATCGGGGCTCATGCCACAGCACTTACACAGGTACTAGAGCCTTGGAAGGTCATGATGGGGGGAGTTGCTACTTCAATTTGGTAGCCTGTAAGGCTGTTGATTAAAGATATTCAGATATGTGATCTTTCAAAATAAACAATGCAATTATTCAATTACAACATTGCATTCTATTAAGCATATGTCACGTTTTTTTTTATAAACTTAAAGGTAGCTGAAAGTATGCGCTTTTTATAAAATGTGTATCAAAGATTTTGAATATTTGATTGAATAGAAAGGTCAGTACCCAAATCTTCAATTATTTAATTTGACAGGGCCTACGGAGCCCATGCCCTTCCGATTCACTCTTGAGGAGCAATGGTCAACCTCCACCTGCCCCCCGCTGATTGGGATTTTGGAGCACATTTAATGTTCATATCGGATTGCCGCTGCAGGACTGTCAAACTGTGAATCAAAACACAAATACACTTTCTGCTGAAGATACGTCTTTTTTGTTTCAATTCTTCAGCTGTCATCAAGGATTTTTCCTTCTAAAGCTATAGATTGATCCCCATTCCTTTAATTACAGAAAATTCAGATGAACATGATTGAGTTTCCTAATTTTGGTGGGAGGTTTTCTCTTTTCTTTATGCTGTCATTAACCAATTTGAATCTCTCACAAGCAGGGCATTTTCTTTGGCGTTCGGCGAGTCTCCAAATTCAATGTCAATAACATTTAATGATAATATTATTGCTTGTCCTGTAATGGATTTGATTCTAATGGGTGTAACAGATTATCCTTCCCAGATCTTTCTAAATCCTTCATTTTTGTTTGTTTGGTTTTTTATATTTTGGGAGAGCCAGAAAGTTTCAGTGCAGTTGCTTTATTAGTCCTACCAAGATAAAGGAGTGGATTGGGTTTAATATTTGGAGTCAGTAAATATTCAGATCAGATCACCCTAGATCAAACCTCTTTACAACACCTGCAGTTCCTCTCACCTTCGTTTGCATCTGGTATTTTTCACAGCTGGAAACGACCTGCGTCTCAATCCACGAGAACCTGAAGGAGATCATCGACTACCAGACACACCACCGGTTACGAGAGTTCACCGGGAGGGTCCGAGCGGAGCACCTGAACCAACGGGTGCAGTGGTGGTCCGCAGGTGTATTTATTGTCATTCTCATTGTGGGCATCGGCCAAGTAATAGTCCTCAGAAGTTTCTTTACAGAAAGGAGGCCAACGACAGGAAAGATATGAAATAATTTTTTTTAAAACACGAGTGATGTTCATAAATACCTTGGATAGTCGGATGGCATTTCTGATTGGTCAAGAAGCTGGTCGTGTGACCAGGAAAGATGGTAAAAGGTTAGGGTTGCTTGAGCCTGTGGCAAGCTATGAAACATTCCAAGGGAGGCAAGGGACGGACAGTATGATCAATCACAGGGCAGAAATTATACAGAGCTTGGCAAGCGTGGTGTACTTGAAAGGCCATGGTACACTTCTGGTGAATTGTGATGAAAAGATTCAAGCTCTGCAGGAGTTCTTGCATCATAACCACATTTTGTGCATGTGAAGTTATTGAGCCATCAGTGAATATTCCGTATTTTCATTTTTCATTTATTGGACCCTACTAAGCAGAAGTATACTTGAAAGGTATTTGGATCTTTTTTGGGGGGGGGGTGTTTCTTGTAACTGTGAAAATGTTTTGGATGACTGCTGAAATGGTGGAATAATCAGAAGTGTACCATGGCAACGGAGTCAAATGATGGGGAAAAAATTCTATTGAAGACGTTTAATGTGAAAAAGTGTAATTGAGTTGGAAAGAAACTTCGAATAAGGTATTTATGAATTCAATTAAAAAAGTGCCAAGTCAGTATTAAATCATGACTTGAAGGCCAGCAAGACGGCGTTGCTGTATGAGAGTGTTCCAAGCCAAACACCATGTGGCACCGCCCTGTTGTTGGCCTCCATTCTTCTATTTAAGACAGACTTGTCGTCCATCAGTTGTTGAGGCTAGTTCTTTCCTGGCACTAATGGAAGCAGGAGCAAAAATACGAAGGGATCCTTTACACTTTGTCTCCTTTTTTGTAAGTTTCTTCACAAATCTCCAAAAAGTCCTCTTGTCATTTGGGTTAGGAAGGAACTAGGTTAAACCTCAAGTTTATTTGTGTATTTTTAAGTCACCTTCTTTCCTGTTTTATTTGTAGGAAAATGTATTTCCATTATGTACTAAAACAGTTTGGTTGCATGAGAGGGATTTCGTTGTCGTTCTTATACGTGCAATTTTGATCGCTCATTTTGCTCCTGTGTTTATGCTTTTTTCGTTGGCAGGAGAAATCGATTGATAACAATCTCTTTCATGTGTACAATAATTCATATCTGCTGTTTGTGGCTGTCTCCTCTTTGTAGGCCTTGGTGTGCTGGGAAGGACTACATTTGTATCAAATCTATTTTTAAGAATATTTGAACTCATTCATAAACATAAAATATGCAAGGTCAATCTTTAAAAATAATTGTACATGTGTGCTTAGGTAAACCTGCTAGCTATTGCTAAAAGACACGGCACGCTTTTTTTGGAAACGAGGAAATAGATTGTGTCCGATAATGATTTCACCTGGCGTAAGGACCAACTGGGGGGCACAGGCAGCATTGTGGAAATGCACATGATGTACATATTTTTTTAATAATACTTTTCCTGCAGGGATTCATTTTGCACAGTTGAGTAAAGATCAGCCACGATATGAGCCAATAATCTCTGAGTCAAGTAGATATAAAAAAAAATAATTCTTACCGGTAGGAGGGAAGCGGATCATTGCAGGGCAGAACATCTATGCAAAGATAATTGTGCATGACCAGTGAAGACCCTCAGCACTGCGCTACTTGATGGCAGTGCAGCCTTATCCTGAATTCCCCATCTCCAAGGTTGACAGATATGTACAGTCTTATCCATCACAACGAATGTGTGTATTTACATGGGCTCCTTTTGAAAATTGAGCCAACAGATCCTCCGACAGACACCCATAGCGTTAGAATAGTGTTGTATGTACATGTACGTGCATGTCAACAGCAGAGTGTCAGTGTGCTAATTTCAACCTAATGAGTAAGTCAGGGCTGATTGTCCCCAGTCGTCAGGGAGCTTCACGCGGCAAAATCATTATTCCGGCTGCTGTACAAAAATGACTGGTGCTTTGGGGCGGAGGTGGGGGCGGGGGTTAGGGTGGGGATGGTGGACTGGGGGAGGAGTTGATGAACAGGGACCGTGTTGGTGTACAGTAACCATGTTAGTACAGTGTATACCTGTAAACAGAATGCCAAGGAACCATTTGTTCCAGCCGTGGATTTTGCAAGATCTAGGTGGCTTGGCACTGATCTTGTTGGACTTTGTTGGATTCTGTTAGATTCTGTGGGGACCTGCTAGATGTTTGTTGGGTGTTCATAAAAATCCTGAAGGGTCAGGGGTAAAATTAACACCAAGGCCAACCCCAGGCCCATTTTGATAGAATTCATCCTCAATCCTTCAAAATCATCCCACAGTGCTTACAGGCTCCTTGTTCCTTGGAGGGCGGGCCACTACCTCAGTCCTTCAGAATCCAACAGCAATTTTTGTATTTTAAGGCAGTGCACATGATATACCAAAGCAGTGCAGATGATTTTGAGTGTAATCTAGACCGACATTTATGCATTGGCTGAGCATAAACACAAGGCCAGGCTCAAGTCCTTGACACAATGCATCCTTCAAAATGTGCTGTACATTATTGCTATACAACCTCAGTCCTCCAAAATCCTTAACTACTCGGAGGATTAAACGTGGTTAGGCCGTGAGAGTTAAAGATTGTTCATAAAATAGTTCCTTTATCACCTCTTTAACAGGATCAGTCATTATTTTACTCAGTAGTCTGAATGGTACTAAGAAAGTGATTAGTAGAATTGATGTAGCATATTTTCTCATAAAAGCAGATAAAAAGAAGGATTTTGCAGATTGTTCTTAAAACATGACATTTGTAACATACACCGGTGTTAAAGCTGATTTCGTGTTCATGTGCATTGTGTTACATTGGATCTCAATCTGGTGTCAGTGTTAAATAGGGATTGTGCTGGTGTTTAACTGTGACCCGTTGAATGTTAAATTCACAATATTTTGTAGCCTTGGAAATTTTGCCGTTGCTGTTAGTTATTGGGCACGGGTTGAGGGAGTGCTCGAATTCAGCCTTCAGTCTACATGTACTTTCTAAATGTGGATGTGTTGTGAAATTCAGTAGTTGCATTCATTTTCTGTATGAATGAAATAGTGTACTATGGATATTTTGGGGTAACAAATATGATTAGACCGTGCTTCTGTATCGACTTTTTGAAGTTGGTCATCATGCGGTTTTAGTTTACATGTAAATGTATTTTCATCTGCCGGGTCCCCTGAGACGTAGACTCAGACGCCCCAGCCTTGTGGATAGCGCCCTCTTGTGGATGTGGGAGTCCATCTATTATATATTAGCATTCTATATAACTTTGCGGGACACTCTTATTTCAACTGGTGATCAATAAGATAGAATGCCTACCCGCGCACTTTGGACTGAGGATGTAATATCAGTTATTTTAGGCAAAAACTAGACACCGTGCTATTGCCGTGCCGAACTTTAAAGAATTGAATTATTTGAGGCCTTAGATGTACTGTGTTAACTTGTCAGAGACGGGGTAAATTCTGTTTTTTGTGTATAGTTACTGGGTGTCTATGTACACATTTACATTAAAGGTTTACCATTATTTCAGTTGGTGATTCCTATTAAATGGGGCTTTGCTGCCATCCTTGGCCTGCTATGTTCATGTCTAATTCGTATACATCGTATCTTCGAGACAATTTGTGAAAACCTGTAGTGTCTATGCGCACATTTTTTATAAATCTGTTTGTTGCACGAGTTTCATATAGCTCAATAGAACCTGAAAGCTTACCCTTGATGGCGCGTATCCGGAACCCTTGGATATGTTAAAGAACGTGCAGAAATTTTAGAATTAGTAATGCTTTTTCGTTCAGTTACTTCTTAAAAACTCTACTCGTACAAAGGCCTTTTGTAAAATATTTGCTAGCATATCAATTTATGGAAATTAAAAAATTACCTGACCTAAAAGAGAAATATCCTAGATCCGGCCAAAAATTGACCCATCACTTCCGAAAATTTACGGAAGTGAAGAGTTACGTTATTATACCTGGTAGTATAGTCTTTCGGCAAAAGCAACAGACTAAAATATCTTAACGATTTTATAATTTATAACAAAATAAACTGAAGGCAATAACGTGTCTTAGCGAAATATCCTAATGTACATCTATTATCTAACCTTTTCTGACAAGAACTGCATCAGGTCAACTGGTCTGAATCTAGAGTCCATCGACTGCAGGTAGGTACCGTAAATCTTTGCAACGTTGTACATGTACAATCTCGTGTCCACGTGAGCGGGGGGGGGGAATATCGAATAGAAACAAACGTGTATGAACAAGGAGACCTAGGAACGATACTGCCGGGAGTGAAAGGTCATTAATAAAATTCGTTTTATTCACCCGTCTACAGGATTACTTTTCCTTAATATTGCTTGACGAGGACAAAGGGGAAATTCCGACATGAATGTTTCTTGAGGTGGTTTCAGTTCGGAATCATTCTTCCAAAAACTATCGAATGTGATAGGACGGCCCCATGTAAAATCCCCATAGGCGGACCGCGCGAGGGTTCCGGAAGCTCACTGAGTGACCTTTTACTGTCAGGCTCTCATTAGCAGGTCTGATGATTGATGAAATGTTAAAAGTTATTCTGTGAAATATTTCAATCCAAACTATTCTAGGTAGTATTTAAGACAGGTACATGAAACGGTCATGGCCTGCACGTGGGGTGTCATTGTCAGCAGAACCCTGAGACGGCTGTCTTCTGCGTCAGATTGTCTAGCCTTAGAATTGTATTAAGGGCCATGAGAGGTTTTTTATAGCTATTTGCTAATCGACAGAGTGTGATACTCAAAGCGTTCCAGAGTCGCCGTGCACAAAACCGGTACCGACTTCAAAAGAAAACTGACGCTCTAATAAGCGTCTGCCTTTGGAAATACGGTTTCATTCAAGCTGTTCCTGTATTGCTTCAGGACAAACCATATACATGTAACACCCCTGAAGTGGCACGTGTAGGGCTGAGTTTCTGCTAGGTACTTGGCAATTCAAGTAAAAAGAAGTTACGAGGGCAATGCGTTACGTTCATTTTGCTACTGGACTTGCCGTAAAGCCCTACTTTGTCAAACCATATCTGTTGGTTCTCCCCATTTCGTACAAGGGTAGAACAAATAATCGCTGTTCCTTATAAGATGATATTTTATATTAAAAAGGACTAATGTTATTATTCAGATAAAAGGCTGCACCATTTGATATTTGCATTAAAGGACAATAAAGGGTGTTGAAATCTAATGTGGTATTTTGTTGAATCATTTTTGGAGGACTCATGCTAAAATCTTGTAGATCATTTTGAGTAATAGGCATGGGTCAGGGTTAGAGAATGTTTGACAGAATCAGTTTTTCAGCTATAGCCACCTTAAAGAACCAGCTGATTTGAAGGAAAATTATTCTCGCTTCAAACCATTCGATTCGAGAGCCTCCGGGCTTATACTCGCCCGCCCTAACTCTGCTCGGAAAATGTCATACATAAGATTTGTGACTCGTGAAACTGAAGTTGGGTTGATCACGCATATATACGTGCAAATATTTAAGAAAAATGTACGGCCTTTACAGATTTCCTGTCAAAAATAAGACACCCGCTCAATAGCGGACCGACAGCGATTAAGTAGAGCACTGATGTTCCGCCACATTGCTTATGTGTTTTCAAGTGTCTTGTTGATGTCCTTACCCCGCTTGGTTTTTAGCTACTACATTTGAAGGTCCGTATAAAGTAAGAATAAGTCGTTTAAGCTGAAAAACCCTAAGTTGGAAATACCAGATCGAGCCATCTCCTCAGATAAGTTGATTGGTAGGCTGGATACACATTAGCTCATTGCTTATAGTGCAACGTACAATCAGAAACATCAAAAGTGGTTTATTCATTTAAAAGTCATGGAAATAAAACTTACTTTAAAGTTAATTCAGAACAGGACAATTATACATTGAACACTTTGAATCCTTTATTTAGCCTTGTACAAATTCACCATGTGATTTTTGCTAAGATATTTATATTTTTCTAGACACTGAGACTGATCTTCCTTCGAGGCCAAAACTGCAAACTCTTGCGGACGACAATTGTTTTTGCTAAAGCGCCCTCAGCGATCAAGCAACAAAAAAGCGTCTGGTACCCTTTCTATTCTATCGCTAAGATCGTTCTATTACTGTTGTAGTGTCCTGACGAAAAACCTCAAAACATGAAAACGCCGGTGATGAAGGACACGTGTACTTAACTAAGTGGTGAAACTACTTTTCCCTACTAATAACAACAGGTGTATATATTGTTTTATTCATTTGCCATTAATCAACACAGACAGACCGTTGGAGGTATTTGCTTTATCTTTTTTTATCGAGCTTTGGAATAACTCCTCCACGCTGGCAGTGGCAGGTCATCGATTTCGCTAGGCGCACCAAACATGCCAAATCCCGTACTGACTAAACAGCGTCACGGTGCATGCGTTAGCTTTAGTGTTAGTGTTTGCTCTGAAACTTTACTTCTCATTAAAAAAAAATCTGTAACGCCACGATTAGCCGTTTTGGTGGGGGAAAAAATTGTACAATTGAACTATAAGGACCGAGAATCAAACCTGTGATCCCAGTAGGCAGGTCAAGGCTTAGCCTTAGGACATACGTGACATATCTTGGGGCCCACTTAGGAACGTACATCATCAGGCTAGATGTTGATCACAGATAAAGTCTGTTTAAAAACTAAAGCATGCTAATATAGTAAACAGTTTAGGTGATGAGGAGTTTAGAGAAACAAGTGTCACGGTCATTGGTCCCGAGGTTACGCATTTTAACTAACATGACTTAAGGTCTAACTTGTAGAATTTTAAGTTCAGTGCACTGACAGTGGAAACAACAAGTAGTGTGATTTACATCAGTATTGTAGTCGAGTACTTTTTCCAAGTACCGAATGTGTAAATATGCAAAACAGTGCACATTTTCACGTGTGCCGTTGTGCGTTCCTGTTTCTGCGTACATTTCTAAAGATTCCAGAATGAGACAGTACAAAGCTTATCACCCAGTTAACAGTTTCTTCATCCAAATTATTTCGCCGATCTTATGCAGATGTAACGGTGTCCGAGTACACTGTTTACTGCCAAGAAGAATGGATCTCCAGGGTTTTACCATCAGTCTTCTCATCAGCTGTTTAATTGTACTCCAAGAAGTAGCAGCAAAGAGAGACCTTCATCTTTACTGTGGCGGTAAGTAAATGGCTTGGAGAAAACGGGAATAAATGTTGAAAACTATTTATGTCATATATGTATTTAAGACTGGTCCAACTGAGTGGATTGTAATAGACAACTTTTTAAAAATTGTAACAGTACTTACCAAAATTTATCCTTTCTAGGTTTTTTTGCAGGCTTACCTATGCATATGAAGCCAAACAAAATTAGTACCCTTCGTTTCCATTTCCACAGGCAAGACCATCTCACAACTAACAGTTTTTTTGTGAAGAGTAAAAAGGGGATACCCAAAGGCATCCTGCCCCAGTGTTAGGGTTGAATATGTATACTCAGCAGTGTATTCAGCTCATGAGTCTGGGGGTCAGGGGAGGTAGGGCACAATGGAATTGTTTTCCAAAAGCAATTGTCCGACTTTTTTTCATTCATGAAAGAATCATAACTCCCCTCCTTCTGCACTCAAAAACCAAAGGTGGTCGCCCCATTTCTAAAAAAAACTTTCTATCTCATAAAGAACCAAAATTGCCAACATGTCGGGGGGGGGGGAACTCTGTCCCCCACTGGCAGTGGAAGAGGGGGAGAAACAGGGGGCCGGTGGCCTCCAACTTTTTCAACCGCGGGACTTGGCCCCCTACTTTTGGCAGGTCCAATAATAGGGTGGGGCTCAATGGATCTTTGATGGTCTCACAACCGACCCCCAGCTTTGAAAATCGTTTCACCACTGCTGCCCCCAACCCTAGTGGATACGTTTTTGTGTACACCTTTTTACCTCCCGACCTCACCCAAGTTGGACATTGTACGCACTCTGTGATTAAACCTAATTCCAACTTGCACAGAATCATGCATTTGCTTGGAAGTGTCAGCAGAGTCTGAGCTTAATTTTTCCATCTTGGATTGTTATTTTTCCAGCATGCCGGGCTCTGGTCGATGAGATCCAGTATGCCATCAGCGAGGTAGACCCCCTTGAGACAATAGAAATGGGGTTCAGGATAGACCCCCAGGGGCGGCAGAAAGTCAAAAAGGTAGGCAAGGCAACTTTCTCGGGGGGGGGGAGTTGACCCCAAATACAAAATCTCTTAGATACGTGCACCAATTTTGACTGTATTTTGTTCTTCCTTTTGCTTTGCGTTTAAGAATGAACATTTTTTATCGACATTATATTTGTACGTAAATAACCCTCAAATTTTTGTTAGAAATCACTGGTTGAAGCTTTTGACAAAGTGTATGTGATATCTGTAGGTAGATGCGATGTAATTTTCATATGCTTGGGGGAGGGGGTGAATTTGGGTGAAAGGGACAGTCACGGTCAGTTTTGGTAAATCCTGTGTGCAGAGTAAAGTGACTAAATGAGTGCACATGATCTTGGTTCCTAATAGTTAGGAGATGCCGCCCATATACCAAACAAGCTGAAGCCATGGACTGGAGACCTGACCTTATTAATTACATGTGAGCATGAGGACAGTAAGACCGAAGACCCAACCTTGCTAATCATGTATGATTGTGAAGACAGCAAGATTGAAGACCAGACTTCACAAATCAGTTGTGAGTATGAGGACAGGCAAGACTGGAGACCTGACCTCAGTGCTCACATGTGACCCACATGTGATTATTGACGTCAGGACTCCGGTCTTATTGTCTTCATACTCACATGATGCATGAGGACAGTAAGTCTGGAGACCTGAACTTACTACATGTAATCACTTATGAGTGTGAGGACAGGCAAGACTAGAGACCTGAACTCACTAATCATACAATACATACATGAATGTGAGGACGGCAAGACTTGAACTGTGATTCAGTATTTAGAAGATCTTGAGAAAAAAAGGAAGATAGTGGAACGATCTTTCTTGACAGTTCTTGTTCCCCCCTCCAGATTCCGTATGCAGGCTCGGAGGTGCATCTAATGGAGTTGCTGGATGACGTCTGCAGCAAGATGAGGGACTATGCTGAGAGCAAAGACCCAGAGACCAACGTCAAGAAGTACGTGCGCTTCAACGCCAGGAAAGAAGGGGATCCTGTAGAATTGAAGAACGTCTCCATCAACCAAGACATCAGCAAGTCATTAGAAGTAGCTGTGAGTTGTCCTTACTTTTGAAGTCGGTTGCCTTTTTACAATTTATGCACTCCCTCTTCTGCCCCCAAATGCAAATGAGAAGGAAATTTTTGAATGATACAGAAGTTACCTCAGTTGTTATAAATTTGAATTTGAGATTTTATGATTTACATTTGAGTTATGAACGAGCTTGATAAAATGCTTTTCTTTTCAACCACTTGCTGCCGGGTGCTTTTAAAAATGCACTGCACACATACGGGCCATTTTCAAGATTTTCAGTTTTCAAAATTCTTCAAAAATTCAACATTTCATGTAGTAAATGTTTACACCCACACGTTTGGTGGCTACTCTAAGCTGACAGGCAACCTCCATTGACTCCTGAGTATTCCAGCCCGGCCTGCTGCCCTGTAAAGAGAGCCCAGAATTATGAGGTGTTGCGTAATTTCCTTTGTCCCTGGTGAATGCGAGTGGCGTCTTTTCAAACGCGGCTGGATTAGCATGCAGCAGTGCTGTGTCGCTCATCAATGGGGCCCTGGAGCACTTTTGTCCGCAGTGCTAATCCACCGGTGCGCTACGCCCAAAGCAGTGGTACACTGTTTAAAAATAGTGACGGATTACCTTCGAAAAAATGCAAGCCGAGAAATGATGGCAATTCCCAGCAGCACGTCTTTTGTTCCGAGTACGGTCTTGTGTTACATGGAACAGCTCTTTTGTCCGATTTCGGGCAGCCCGGCTCTGCGTACAAACCCATGGTACTCGAAACGGGGCTCCCCAGCAGCAAGTGGTTAACGTTTGATTGAAAATATGAAAGGATTGCCGTGGTTAATGAACTGTATGCTATGTATGTCACGCACTGAAATGTGTATATGTGATTTGCCAGAATGTCTCAATGACAGCTCTGCCTCAAATCAGTTCACTGAGATTCAGTCACACACTCAAAGAATGTGGAACCCTTGAGACTTTTGAGGACAAATCCAGCAAGCAGTTACCGAAAGGATGCCACACTAGTGTGCAGGCTGTACATTTTGGTCTGTGCCCCTTTCATCCAGTAGACCAATCCAGTAACAAGTATGAAAACCCATTGCTGTGGTGGTGGGACCATGGTGCCACACGTGCCTTACATTCAAATTTGAAACTTTGAATTCCTCTTTGACCAAGAGAGTTTTGGCAGCATGCCACAGTGCAGGTATGGTTACATGAAGTTGCTGGACATTCCACAGAATTTGCCCCCTGTTCAGAGTGTAGTCCAAGTTTTCTTTTTCCGTTTATTTTGCCACAGTGCCGTAACATAGTGGAGGAATATGAGGAAGAAATCGTTCGAGCCTTTACAGCCAAAGAACCTAATACAAAGACACGAATATGCAATGAGATTGCAGGTAAGTGGGAATTTTGCATCGCTCAAAACAAATTACCCTCCTGAATCGACCCCACACTTGAAATCACAACCAGAAAAGCCTAAGAACATCCGGAACCATGGGATTTTTGTCACGTCACATTGCAAGAATTTCCTCTTTTTCTTCGGCAGAGGTTTGCTCAGGACCAGCAGAAGACAATCTGACAGTCACATCTGAGAAGACAGAGCTTTGATGATGACCAACAGCACCTCACATCTTATCCAGTATGATCTATTTATCAAAGTACTTTATGCTTAAATGTTTAACAGATTGTCACCATTATCATGAAGGGATGGGTACGTCGAATTTGAGAAAACAGGTGTCCAAGATAATCACAAGAGTAGTTTCTCCGATTTTGAAGCTGTAAAAACTTTTACAACTTTATGCAGTAAGGAAATCTTCACACAGGTTTTTGAAAGGTTAACTTTTATGTGAACCTAGCATCTAGAACGAACACAATGGTTAATGAGTCGATATTAGTAAAGATGCCTGTCCCTTCGTAAAAATAAAAATGACCCTTCATGAAAATAAAAATTCACCTTTTCTGCATTTACCCCCCCCTCTGTTAAATGTGTTCTTCCATAGGGAAAGGGCACTCAAGTTAAAGCGTACGCTGTTGAGAATGTAACAAAGACGCCCATTCCTTCGTGAAAACAAAAATCACAGTTGACCTACTTCTATGCTCTTCCGTGCAGTGCAGTTAGTCCGTGCGTTCAAGGGCCAGGCATGTGTGCATCTCAACTTGAAATGCAAAATGCATTTATCAAGATGCCTGCTCCTGGCATCGTTAATGTCATTTTGAAGTTAAGGACGTTTTGCTTACAGAAGCATGTCAAGATGGTCCATTAGGACATTTCAAAGCAAACAGTGAAAAAAAATTGAAATTGAAAAAAATTGTCATTTTTTGTACGCATATCCTTTGTGAAATTTAGATGGAGGAAGTTGTGGATCTGATTTTCAAACTCAAATCAAATTGTGTTACCAAGTGCAAGATAAAAAGCAAAGGATTTGCTGAGGAGAAGCAGAATATCACTTAAAAAGTAGTGTTAACATGTATTTCTATTGACTAGTACTATGCTAAATATCGCTTACCACATAAAACTTGTTGAGCCTTGTTTTCTGCTTAGCATGTTTCTGTGAAACTTGAGTCACGATTTACAGATTCCTCAGCATATAACTCTCTCCTTGCACGGTTTTGGGTCACACTTGCATCTCATTTTACATCTTTGGTCTCATACACCGTTTTCCTTTCATTTTTACATTTTGTACAAAGGTGTGTTGTCAAACATGTGGACTGGCATAATTCGGTCGCTAGTACACATCGATGACCAGAAGAGGGTCCTACTTGGGACCCCTTCTGGCTACTCATAGTTCCTCGGGGCACAGGCGTGCACTAGTGACCTCAATGCCAGTCCATATGTGTATAATATGTCCTGTTTGGAGCAGGATTTTTTTTTACCTATCTGATGTTTGATGAATAAGTTTAAACTTCAAAGATCCGCATCCTACAAAAGGTGAATTGATTAAAACATTTGAGATGTTTTATTTATATAAGGTCGAGTAAATATCATCTTCCTTCAAAAAGTGTCTTTTGGAAGGTATGAGTTGAAACATCGGAAGCCTTGTATAGCTGTTTCCAAGGCGCAAAGTTTGGTTATATTGTTTTCATTCAAGTGAGTGATTTTTGTCGAGTATATTTACAGCCCATGCTTACACTCAAACGTGTTAGTGATCTGAACGGAAGGGTAGAGAAAGTTTGAGAAAAAAATGACGTATTTGCCCTTTGGATAAATTGTTCAAGGACTGATGATTTTGTTGACCAAAATAATTGTGTTGCGAATGCATTCAGTTTGGAAAGATCGTGTAAAAAATTGTGTAAAACTCAAATGTTAAAGATCCATTCAGTTTCCATCCAAATAAATTTAGATTGTCAAGCTGTCTGTGTTGATCCATTATTAACTCTGTCCAGCATTTTTATGGGCTTGTGTACTCATCTTTTAGAAATTGTGTCAAAAGAGGGCGCTGGTCAAAGCGGCAAATAATTCCGTGATGGACTGATCGCAGGCACTGAAACGGACAAAGGCTGCGTTTGAATCACTTGGCTGCAGCTTGAAACTATGACTCGAGGGGAATCGGCCACAGTCAATCTCATAGACGCGTGTGTTATTTCTAGCCGCAGCCAAATTATTCGGACTCTGCCTGAGCTCATGTCCGAATTGGTATGGCTGAAATTGCTACGTCATAGACTCCTTTCCCTAGACATGTATGATAATTCAGACCGCAGCCGCTTGATCGCACACGGCTCGTGCGTGCTGCAAAGAGATCCGTTGCCCAACCTGCGCCGACGCTCCAGTTTACTGAGTCGAAAGTAGATTGAATATCAAGAGACGGAACCTGTCCTCATTTTGCGATCGTGATTGGTATTGAATTGTAACAAATACCCGTAGACCGGAGAGCGGTAATTAACAAATACACCCGTTCGCTCCAAAGGGGGTTTGGTCTTCATTGAACTCCCCTTTCTCTAACACATGCGGACCCGCCTCCTGAGTCCTGCGGGAAAATTCAGACAACCGACCGCGGGCTTTTTGTGTAATTTCACCAGGATCCAGTTCCATCTTCTTGTCTCAATCGTGGAGGCAGGAAGAAAACTTGGGCCACGGATACGGGCAAGTCGACCCAGAGACCAATTTGTTGTGGTCTTTTTTTTGGGGGGGGGGTGTTCTATCCGTGCATAATGCTTTAGGTTTCCGGATCTAAACCAAGCTGATTGAGCGTAGTTTCAGCGAGCCGGTCGGTACCTGGAGGAAATGGCTTTTGACGCGCTGTCGGCGAAGTTGCGGGGCAGTATCGGGTGTGCATCCAGTGAGTAAGAGGGATCTCTCGTTACGCATTTTATCCCCTTGTCCCCTGCGGAGTGACCCTAATAAGCGGTCAGTCTATTACCATACTCAATCTTGACCATACCAGTGCCCGGTCTCGTACCCTCGTGCATTGGTCCTATACTTAAGAGCTTTTTGCTGGCCCCAGATTTCAGTGCGTATTAGGGGCGGATCTTGCCTTCAAGGAAAGGGGATATACAATGAAAGTATTCCCCTGCCACAGTGCTCCTGGGGCATGCCCGGGAAAGTTTCTTTAATTTGTGATGCTCTCTCACATTCTGAAGCAATTTCGGGAATTTGAGTCACGTTTTTCCACATTTATTATTTTTGCCTCATTACTCGTGTATGACATTATGACATTTATCAAGGACGGGTCCTGAACATAATTTTCGGGGTTGAGGCTACATTTGGAGGATTTTTACACGCTTTTTGCAGGAAGGGAAATAAATAGACTTTTCCTCCCCGGAAAAGAATTGGCTCCAGTTGCCCCGCCCTCATCCGGCCTTGAAATTTATCAGCGACCGAAGGGGAGGGAGTGTTTCAACCCCCTCCCCCAAAGATCTTTTACTGACGTGATCTTTCTGCTGTACTAGCAGTATTGACTCGGAGTCAGGGCCCAGTGTCGTAGAGCTGCAAAGCACATCGTACCAAGGTAAAAATGAAATATTTGCTCAGCAAAAACACATAACCACTGATTTGGCCTTGGCATATTAATTGGCTCAGTTAACCAAATTTCCCACATAATATAGCTCGATGAAATTCGGCCGATTACAACATTTGTATGCTAAATGTACGGTACAAACTCTTTAGTTATGAGTTGTAAGCCAAGACGCTTTGCTAACCTATAAAATAAGATTACCATTTAGGGAGGTTCTTCGCTTACGGCGAGCTGAACTGTAAAATGTTGACCAGGTATTAGCAGTCGTCCTTAAAACTCATTTAGCCACTACGGCTATTTTCTCTGTTACCATCTTGCGATATGTTCCATCCCCATCATTTTCGTCCACCAGGTCTGATTTTTGTTATAGTCATTGACAACTGGTCACCAAGAATCTAAAAAAAATTAAACAACGATGTCGTTGGCATTGTCAATAGTATTCACAACTATTACACGGACAAGGAGGGTTCTTCGTCAGACACTAAATATTCCTCAGTACTAATTCTGGCAATCTTTCCCAGTTGAACGCAATATCCCGTGGTATCTGTTGCCCATTCCTCTGCTCCTTTCTCGTCTTTAAAAGAACCAAAGAACCAAATCCGAAAACTCGCCAGGTACCAGATACCATCCATAAATATGGCTTTTAATCGGATTTCTATTTACAAACAATTATTTACACGTTGATGAACGCCTTTTTTTTCTAAACATAAATGACAAGAAATACTTTAAAGCTTTAAAATGAATAGGCTGCGTAGTTTGTATAAAGTGCGTTTCTTCATAAATTGAGTTTACTAGGCTCACCATGAACTTGTTTAGGAGATAGCGTAAGTGATATTAATGAGATTTGATCCAATCATGAACGTGTGTTACAAAGAACATTTTTAATAGCGGGCCCCACCCCGCCCATAGCTTGTATTTTCTTTCTCCCATCTCCGAACTGGTTATTCAGTGATTTTAAGGACAGACATTTTCTCTTAAAATATACCTCGCTCGTGTTCACCTTCATTAATTGTGGTCCACCCTCGATATCCTTTCTAAATGCTGGATCCCCTTTTTGTTGTAAATACTACATCCGCCACTGATTTTGTACGAAATGCCTCTTGGCCAATTTGTCGTAGTGGTTATCGAAGAAGTCCAAGGTTCGAAGCAAATTACACCTTGCATATTTTACTCTTATTTCCAGTCCCTTTTCTCCATAGGCCTATATCATTCTCATCAATGTATCTTCAGAGTCTGCAATTTTTTCCTGTCATCTCCAGATCTAGAACAAGGTGATGCCATACAGAATCTGACAGAATCGAGACGATTTGGTAAACCACAACTTCGATTTCTACCATCGAATTAGTGGCTACATCACATGGGACGAGTTGTAGTGTGGAGTTGGGGATGGATCCGCAAAACAACTTGTTTTTAATGGTCATCCCTTTTCTTGTCGTCGCTGATTTTTTTATATCGGAGAGACGAAAATCGGTGTTTTCCTTTAAGTTCCGTTACTGAAGTATCTCTCGGCCTTGGCCGTACGTTACCGTCGTTGCTACCGCAACACACGCCCATTCTATGAGTGAGATAAAATTTATGCTTTTAATGCCAAGCCCAGTGGCGAATCAAGCGGGGGGGGGGTTCTCCCGGAGACATTTGCCATTGGACTTTTTATGAATTGAAAGTAGCAAAACATTAAGAATGGCATGACCGTCTGGTTGAAGATTCTTTCAACAGGAAAAACAAATTGGACGGTCGTTTTCAGGAAAAAACTACAATTTGTATCCCCCCGGGCCTCTGACCTAAAACCTGGTACGCCACTGAGCAAGCGTTACACACGAGCGTAATACATCTCATTTCACCGAATTACATCTCATTTGGGTGAATTTGCTTGTAACATTTGAATAAAATCTGGTACACTGAGTTATTTAAATTCACGTGAACATAACAATTTGAATTCTCCATACAAAAGATATATATTACTAGGCCTATACCTCGTGTTTCGGGTCAAACTGTAACTTATTTTACATGAGAGACGCCTTGCACCTATACACTGTTTTCAATGGATAAGAAAGGCACAAAGGAACCAGTCCATTCCAGAGATGGTGGTCGCTGCTCAACAGCTTGCCCCGAATCACGAGTTATAGCAATAGTGTCTTTAGTCTGGGGAGTTTAAATTTTTATGTTTATGTGCAATAAGATACCATAGCGTACCAGATTTTATTCAAATTTAACTGGCAACCGGTCATCCTCTTTTCCCTATACATGTACATCCGTCACCCCGTTCCTTATCGCACTTTTCAGCTTCAGTGAGTTTGACTCATCGCACCGCGGTGAAAGCCAGCGGTCCCGCCTGCCAAGGAGGACTGCCGCTGCGACGCTGCGGCCGCGGCCGCCGCTGCCGACGCGTCTTTGCCGAAGCTCGGCGGGGCAGTCCGCCCGCCAGCCCCGGCGGTGGGTAAGGTGCGTAGGCCGCTGCTGTCGCCGCGGAGTAGGGTCCGAGTGGGCTGTACCAGGGTGTCAAGAAGGGGGCTGTCCACAGACCCTGCCGCTGGGCTATCTTCAAGCGGGCCATCATCTGTTTCTTCCATTTCGTTCTGTATAAAATTCAAGAGGACAAAACGTCAAACATAATACCGGTACAACGCAATGTAAACAATTTCTAAACTGCAATGTTATAATAATTCCACTTTCCGCTCCTTAAATACTCCACGAAGCCTCCACAACTTCACTGTATTCTCATCTTTGAACTTGGGAGGACCAATTGCTTTTACACGGCTTTTGCTGAGAGTTCCTGAATATAGTAACAACTTTTTCAATGAAAGCCAGTTCGGTTTGAAACCTTACAATCCCTACTGCTATCATTTTCATTCATCGTGTCCGGCTTTCACCTTATCGGTCAACCAACTGTCATATTACAACCTAATCACCGCATCCCGTGCCAAATTAGTGGTACTAAAATCTTCGTATATCTCCAAACACCAAAAATCAATTCGAATAACGATATTCGCTTGCAGAAAAAAAACGGCATCTCGCCAACAAACTAAAGCAAGAAACAAGTAGAAAATGGCGGGTGCTGAATTTCGTAGCCATGGCAGCCGTCCATCACGGCAATCCGTTATGGATTTGTTCAATCAACCGTAATTAACCCCAATGGCAAGCTACTTAAAAGCCGATATTGTTACCGGTAATAACGATGATTCCCCCCCGCTGGCCTATCAGCCAAGAATCGATATTTCATCCCGGTCCACGACGCCGGTAATTACCCTGGCGCAGTGTACGTCACTGCGTTTGACTGCACCGGGACAAACTTAGTGTTCTTACCAGGTCTGTATGAAACTGCACCGCACCCTATGGCTTTCTCTCATCTTAGACACGCCCACTATACTAATTATTCACATTCTGTTTTATAGCAATCCTCTCAATCGGATATTTTAAAACGTAGCAGAACTTTAAATGAAATGATTTTACCTTCAAAACATACAAAGGAAAAGCTTGAGGTCACTTTACGCTCATGAGAAGGCAAAACAGGTTAGCGGAATTACATGTATTTTTTAATGAAACAACTGTATAGCTAAAAAAAAAAGGAACCAAAACCAAGAAACATTTGTTGTTCTTTCGAGAACGTTCGTTAGTTGAAGCGTATTCAAATTGAAATTGCCTCAGTACACTTTAAATATAATTGAATTTATTTTGAGCTGAGAAATTGGATTGCGTAGCTCTTGAGCAAAGAGATATAGAATTCATTTTCCTCTCAGCACGGTTCTATATGAACAAGTTACCCGATACCTCCTGTCCAGGAATGGTGGTTGTCGGTAACTGTCACAACACGGTGTCTTTTACACCGCGAATCAAGACAGCACCCGTGTATCGTCTGATCTCATCAAATGGTGTCGAGTTTTCTTCCCTCGGTTACCGTATCTCCATTTTGAGCCTGGACTATTAATGGGAAACATATAGCTGTTGCCTCTACATCAGAGGAGGAAAGGCCGAGAGAGACGGGGGGGGGATACGTCATTCGACCAAGATTTGCCGAAGAAGAGGACTCTACACGGCCAAGAAAATCATTTCGCCGCAGTGATCGAATCTGGTACCCGGGGCAAGTCAAGAGCGGTGTATAAATAACGCTTATCCACCTTTAGATGGCTCTTGAGGACTGACTGAGCCCCGTAAACATGGCATCTTAACCAAGCCCCTTGAGCTACACTGAAAGCCGATACCTTCGTGCAACGACCCGGCTCAGGTCGACGCAGACTTACTGGCTCCAAGGACACCGGAGAATCGGAACCCCCAGTTAACCAATTTTTGTCTTAACCCCCCCCCCCCTTCTGCTAACGAAGCGCCCACACGCTCTCCCCGTGCAATAAAGAAAACAACCTCTGCGGAGGTTTTTTGTTTCATCTCCCCGCATAATGGGAAGGAAAAAAGACAGAAACTTTTACCAGTGATGAAAGCAAGCAAGTTAGCGCAAGGGGGTGGGAGGAGGCATACAAGCGTGCGCGGAGCAAGACCGCCAGGGGCGTCGTGTTGGCTTGCAGCCCGCCGGGGCCGCGCCGGGCCCCCGATCCGCACGGCCGGTGTTTTCTTTAATTGCTCCGAATTCTAATTACGGCAGAATAAAAGAGCTGGCCATGGCTGTTTCAGCGAGCACGCGTGGCTCACTGAAAAGGACAGGGATGTAATGGCTCACCTGCCGGTACCAAGACTGGTGAAATGGAGACGAAGTGGAGAAATCGGAACAAAAATTAGATCAGTTTCGCAAGTTTCACACCACGGCACGTGGCGACAATATACAAACGTCTTCGTCGGCAGGGTGGCTAAGTGCAGGACTGTCGAGTTAATTTTTAAAATTTAAAGTGTCCGGCGTTTTATCCTAGCAGAACCTTTCCGTAATCACGGGTCCTCTAAATTTGAAGACGTGTACAGTGCAGGTCAACCCAGTCAGTAACCATTTTCAAATAGTGTTGTGTTTATATTTCTTAATTAATTTTTAGAAGTGGGTCGGAGACGCCCCTCACCAGATAGGAATGACGGGTTAAATATACAAAGCTTTTCTCTCGTGAAAAAGTGAAAAAAATCCTTCACGATTTCTTAGATTTTGAAAAAAAATACCGCATGGTGCAGGATATCCACACGCGTATCCCTCCAGTCCGTCTAAACGTGCCTGTAATTCTTAACCTGGGCAAGTTTTTACCACTGTATTAGTTCCCGACTATTGGTACTTTCAGTTCTCATTGTAGATACAAATGTAGACAGATGATAAGAAAACTGGAATGAAAGTGTTGTAATCTATGCACTGCGCCGTTTGTCACTGGTCGTGCATGTACTTTGTTGCATGCTTGTACAAATCGTAGGAAAACAAACCACACTCGAAAAGTCACTTTATTCCATCAAAAGTTCAGAGGATTAACTTTGAATTGATTACGTACTGATTTGATGTCGAGTGTGTGCACAAGTATGAGCAACAGCTTGTATCTTTCCCCACGGGTGGTCTTTGCACCAGTCTTTACACTTCGTCGTCAGTGGACTCTTTTCAAGAAGACTTAACACACACCAGCAAACCGCCTGTAATTCACACAGATCGCCTGGGCTGCCACCGACAGCGGCGCTAATTAGGGACAAGCTGGCCAGCCGACAACGCCGGATCTCCCTGCAGCCGATTTCTGGCCGTGCGAGGTATCGCTCGCGGCGGGACCTACCCGCGCTCCGGCCCCTTGCACGATTGCCCGGCCATTGATTGTCGTCTCCGGCGGGTTAAACGCTCAATTGACAATCCGCCGCGTGCAAGGCTTCGTGTAACACGTGCGCCAACCCCAAAAAACACGGCACAATTCCTCGGCTGTGGAGAAACATTAACACCAACAGGCCTCGATGTTTTCAATTTGGAACGGTGCGGCTCGATCCAGATCTCTCGCAGCGGCGAGCTGAGAGATTTTTCTCCCCCTTGAGGAAATCAATACTCCCCTCACCATGTTCCGTGTAATAGTCCCTCGCGCCGTTTCCATTAAAGATTATCGTTCGGCTGATGGAATTTGTTTTAGTGTAAACGACATAATTAATAAGCCATTTCCTGATATCATTGGGCCATTGATTTGAGGGGACGGGGGAAGAGTTCTGGTGGAGGCGAGTGGCGCGCTTTTATACTCCCCCTTATCCCAAATAGCTGCGAGTGGTGTTCACTCATTAGTCGGCCGGGGTAGTTTAGGAAGGCTTGATGATTTGCGTACGCAATCGATTTAACAGTTTGGCCACGAGAGTCAATACGATCCCCGCTGAAACCGGGCAGCGTGCGGTGCGTGCCGAGATTGGGAGAGATTTTTAATGGAACACGCAGCTATTTCAGCTGACGGGGGACCGTGTCGCCGCACCATCGATCGCCTAAGCTCAGCGAGCCGCAGACTCGGCGAGCTGAAGAGACTCTCGACAAAATATCAGGACAGGATACAAAAGCGAAGTGTCACACCCGCAGTGTCTACAAAACACGATATTTTTACCGCTCAAAAGAAAATTTGATTTATGGTAAACATTTGATAATAGTAATTAAAGTTGAAGATGTGAACCTAAAAAACTCGTAACCCCTTCCTAAATGGTGTCTATGTGGCAGTCTGATCAAGAGACTAATGTTCTCTACGTAGTCCATGCCCATTAGTAAGCTTGACGTAAACGCATTAATGCACACAGGTCTCCAAACTTTTAAAGTCAGCGTCCTTAACAAACAGCTATAGACATTCCGTGTCCATATCAATGTACTGGCTACGGCCAGGAGCGGCACACACCCCAATGGGAAGTGGCTGCAGCCATAGGCGTATCTGTTTCCAACCTCAGTCATAACATTCGGACACGACTCAAGCCCACAAAAGCTGCCTTTATATTCAGTGCAGCGGTGCGCATGAACACTTATCGAAAATGTTATTTAATACCATCCCTTTGTAATATTTCTGTACCCGTCCATCAAACTGTCACATGACCAAAAGTCAATAGGTCATGTGATAGCCAGCCAACATCAGTAACGTCATCAGTCTGACAAAGACTCAGAGTTTGTCGTGTCAAAAGCTCTCGTAAATAAACCTTGTCTATAGTTGTGAAAACTGGTTCTAATCTTATTCTGGCATGTTGTGAACTGTAATGAGCAAACAGGTAGCATCCAGGTATATTCTCGCAGAAATCTCCCCTTCAGGTCAAAATTGCACACTATTGTCTGACGACGAGAATGTACACCCATTGAAATCCTTTTCATTTAATATCACATTGTTATTGAGCCTGTTATCTAACAAATTTACCCAAATAATACCAATGCATTAAGAGTTTTGATTTCGCTAGATTAAAAGTGGAATTGCCGCCTTCCAACTTCTATCACGAATTTTAAAAACGTCCTGTAGTGTATGGGTTTTGCGTGATCTTCACTTTGACTGTTGCTTTTCTCAATTGTTCTCAAAGTAGTTAACTCAACACATGAAACAAATCAGTGGAATGAAAGCTGCAGTAAATTTTATATCCCTAAACCACCCAATAAACCTAAAGTAAAAAAAAATGCAACCTACTTTTAACTCAACTACCTTGCCAGGAAGTTTTGTTATGCACGGAGGGGTTAAACGAAATCGCCATTCTTACGTCAAGAAATGGAATTCCCTTTGTGTGAAATTTGCCCACTCTTCGAGCCGTTCATAATACATGTACATGATTGCAAGCAAATCACAAACTGCCTGGATTCATTTCATCAAGGGCAGGCAATTTAATACAGTCTTG
>NW_019091406.1:1696144-1899007 GCF_001949145.1 Acanthaster planci
AGCGGGGTATCTTATTTTCAGAAAAGCACTCCGTATGCATGTCCCCAAAGACAAGTGTGACTATTGGCATAACCTCCATTTTCTCGCTCCCGGTACAGACCCGGCCAATATCGCCCTCAATCTTGCCACGGAACGGGTTGACGGAACCAGATCAATACTAAAAACACGGTTCCTCACAGTTTCGTGCTCGGACTTTAAATGGATGTAAGCAAGTTACATGTCTACCGACGAAAGCATATCCTGGTCTGGATTAAGGACATCGGGCTGTTCTAGTGTGATTAATGGCTGTGTGATGGGTTGTTGTCCTTCCCGCACCTCTCTATCTTTAACTTTATCCTTTTTGTTTAACTGTGTGTTAATATTTGATAGCACTCATCCAAAGTACAGCAGGAGTTTACATATCCCCGCGTAAAGGTTAATAAGTTGCATGCAATCAGGCCAACATATTAATGCACTGAACCATTCATTATTAATTTCAGCAGGAAGAATGCACAACGATAAAACCTGCAATTAGATACATCACAACACAAGTTTTAAAAAGTCAATACCAAATTTTCTTAGAAGGACCAAATGTTGTTTTAGGGGCTAGAATAAACTCATTATATCAACATGCACCATGCTCGTGGGGGATTCTTGAAAAATTAACTTAATTACGGCTACTATCTACCTATTTGCCAGTTAATCTGCCAATCACTCTCATGTATCTTTCTCTGACTGTAGCCCATCGGCGAATATTATTTTTTAAGACGTCGCCTGGCAGAGAAAAACAGAACCGTCTGTGCCACGCACGGCATACGACAGAACTGAGTACAGAATGTGCATAGACTTTACGGTCTTTCTATAACACCTCGGATACTTTGAGCCATTATTGGCTTCGTTCCCGTTCCGAATTTGCTTGATTTGAAGTCCCTGCAGGGAGATTTCAACTGAACATCGAAGTACGTAGTATCAAGAAAGAGATGGGAGCTTTTTCAAGTCTTCGTCTGACAACATGATATTTATACATGGTTCAGTGGCGTACATTTGTGCCGCAAATTGAGGGGATGGGGGATGGGGAAAGGTGAGGGGATGACTTACCCGTCCATGAAAATTTGAAAATCGAGAGGAGGGGGGCTGACACCATATGACTCTATACAGAGGCCGGTGTTCATGCTACTGATGTAGACCCTACATCCGTAATATGTATTACATTCACATTTGTGGCTTTTTATCATTGTTTTCTCTTTTTTGAGCGATACTGAATACATTTTAGTCGTTGGCAAGTCCGAAAAATTCTTTGCAATCCGCTTTAATTTTTACTCTCCCGGAAAAGCACCACAAAAGGGGGGGGGGTGATTCAGTAGCCCCTCCTCAAAGAGTTGGGAATATAGGCCTACATGCGATATATATAAACCCCCCATCTCCCCGAGATTTACGCCCATGACATGGTCTGTGGGCCGGAACGACGAACAGGATGCGACGCAAAGTTTGGAGAGAAGCCCCTTGAGTGAGTTTTGCTCTTGCAGCGGGCGATTCTCTTTGTGTTTGACAGCCTACACCACATTATCACAGACTGGTTAAAGATAATCGGAGTGCTGAAGGACAATAACACTTGTGACACTGCAAAAAGTATTGTTCTAGTGATCATAATGTTGAATTTAGGCTACTGTTCGTGAGCATCACCAGGTGGCGCTGTTTCTCTGCGATTTCACGCTGTTTTCTATGGGCGCTCATTTCGTGCCGTGCAGAGCTGTATTACTTGACTTTGTGGGTTGAAAGCATCAGATAGGCCGTGAAATTGTGTTCTCAAAATGATTACTTAGCTCCTAGTCAGTGTAAACAAACCCTGGCATTTCGTTTGGTTAGTCTGATTAAGAGGCTACACTGACCTTCTGTTCTGGAACCATGTCTTGATCTGTGTCTCAGTCAGGTTCAGTGCCATGGACAGCTCCAGCCGCTTGCTGACACTCAGGTATTTGTCGGCCTTAAACTCGTCCTCCAGCCGTTCCAGTTGCTTGGAGGAGTAGGCCTGCCGTGGTTTCCGGTCCACTCCAGGCTTTCTAGGCCGTCTACCCAGCGGTTTTGGTCCTGAAGGGAGGGAGGACATATCACCATATAAACAATTCTCCTGCTGTAGCGGACTGAAAATATTAACATGATGACGTCCACGGAACGGTTCTACCGTATTTGGTGTTTATAGGTATGCTATTCTGAGGCAAATGATTAGCCTTTAAGTTGAATCTTCTTTGTGTCGATTCTGATTTTTTTCCTTTACTCAAGGGGCACAGTTTTAAACTTCCGCAATCAGTTTGTTTCACATCTCCGAATAATTGTCACATTAAATTGCTGTTTCAGTGATACCGCAAAGATATTTTGGCTACGTAGATTCACCTGATAACCGCTGAGGTCTGAAATGCTTTGGGCACAGTCGTACTATTTGCCAAATCGGCAACCTGAAGACACAGTCCAGACAAATTGAATTACCGAGAAGCGGGTATTAATGGGGCGAGTTAAACGGGCAGTGCGTTGTATGTGATTAAGCGGCAGGTGTGTTGCCGGCCAAGGTGAAGTAAGAGGCCCGGCCGCACGAGAATCTAGATGAAGACGGTTGGAGGGGACGTTAGATTCCGAGAGATTCATTCTGTTCAGGTCTTTTTGGCGCAAGTTCATCTTTAAATGCTGCAGTTTGTATGAAGCTTTTTCAAAACTGCGCACCATGCAGGCCACGACTCAAAAAGAAAATGAGAAACTCCAGATAGAGCGACTGAAGGAAAATAACATTCACTGAACATTAATAAACTAAAAGAACATCAAAAAAGGAAAATCTTTTTTAATGGTGAGACATGAAATATTGTTAGCTTTTTCAAGCAACTGGGTTTTTATTTTTATATTTTACACTGTTCTTAGCTTTTCAAAACAGCTCAAACCTTTTAAAGCAGAAAATCTCAATAGGAATCTTTGAAGTATCTCAAAGCTTGCCTTGCTTTTTGACAAAAATTTCTCAGGGAAATATCAGGGTATTTATTGAGGCAGAAACCATTTCTTGAAGAATTGAAAGGCATCAATGTGTTAATTAAGGTATCTTTTTTACAACGCGGAAGTGATGCGCAACATACATGATTTCAACTCATTTAGTGTCTTGTCACGTCTTGTTATGCAAAATCTCTAAGAGTTCGTTGTAATCTTTCTTCAAGAGAGATTGGTTATCATTATGGGTTATTTGTTAATTTTATGATAATTTTTATGCGTATTGTTTTATTTTACTTAAACGCACTTAGGTTTTTCATCAGTCCATACTGACAAGAGTTTCCTTTCGAAGGACCAATAAATGAGGCCATTGAACTTTTTGACTTTGTTTTACATGCGCGAAGTTTAAACAGATTCTGTTATACAATATCAGCTCAACATTTCGAGTAGTTTCATTCGCTAAGATATTAAAATTTAGTTGCGATAAAACGTTTTAGTGAAGATAAAAGATATGCTTAATGGGAAGACGGAAACAAACGGTATTATTTTAAAAGATATCAAATCTCCAAAACTACCACAAGCCATTTGATGATGAGTCGCAGGACTTGGTGCGTCTTGATAAATAATTTCAGCCCATCAACAAAGGTAAAAGTGTCTGAATTAAGTGCACTTGCTCGTCAAATCGTTACCCCGATGTATCGCAGCAAAGTCCCTTTCGTTCATTGTCCCTTTTGTGTCAAGTTTTAAGACCTATCGATGTTCCCTCTGTTTGCTTGTTGTATGTTACGGTACCAAGGACATGTTATGGCCAACAAAATAGGGCTAAACAAACTGCTAGTCGATACTTAACTTATCGATACCCAACTTTACCAGCTCGGAGCAGCCTGCCCCCACACAACCGAACCATAAAACGCTATTTGGTAGGTTGATACAGGGAGAGATTGTTCACCAAACCAGACGACAATGAAGCCATATGAATAATTGACGAGGCAGACAAACTGTAGACGTCTAATGAGGCACTTAGTATCGACTCCCTTGAGGAATTCATGACACCACAACCATAGAAGCGACAATATTTATATCGTAAATTTAAACACCGTATCAAGGAATACTTCACGCCATTCACCTCAGTTATACTCTTATTAAACAACCAGAGAAGTGAGAAGAGTCCTCTTTTGGCAATAAGACAGCTTAGTTAAGTGAATAGCATGATTAAGACTGATAGTTTCGAGGGGATGTTTTGGGGGTAGCACTGCACTATTCCACCGGTAGTGGACTGAACAACACCGGAACGGGATAACACTCTGATGTTCGTATATCCTAGCGGTGTGTAGCGCTGGTACCCGGCTGTGTTATTCTTGTGACCGGTTATTATTATTAACAACTAACTGTGGCACAATCAATACCCATGGTGGTTTTGTTAATAGTCGGATCAGGCAGACAAAAGCCCTGCCCGGCTTAGCAGACACAACAGTGATCCAAAAGCTGTCAAAAAGACCCGAGTATTATGTACCAGCTAAAAAGTTAAGGGGGGGATGACCCGGCCCCTGCCGTCGCTGGGGTTCCAAAAGTGCCTTTTCTCGGCGTGAGGCACTCTGAGAGCGTCGCTCGATAACAATCAACACGGACAACAAAATACCTAGTCTGCGGTAATGTGGGTCTCCGATCAATTCGTCCGGTGGCGCTAACACACAGTTTGAAAAGAAGATGGGTCATTTTTGCCACCCGAGTGGACAGAGAACAATTCCATCGGAGGCCGTCTGGATGGGTAAAAAGAAGCTCTATTATCTTGCTGGGCCAATGATAACCACTGTGCTTTATTTCAAATTATGCTGAAAGTTGCTAACATTAAATGTTCCAAATCCGTTTACAGATTTTCCCCGACGTTGAGACAGAACCGATGCTTTAGAGGTTTGACCATGGTTTGTCGGTTTGATTGACGCAATCTGGCGTTCCTTTTTACTGCAAACGATTCTTGTAAAATGTAGTTTGATTTTCAGAACACTTTATTGCTCGGTCATCATCAAAGGAACACCATGAATTCATCACCGAAACTTTGTGTCAGCTACTTACATTGCATACAATTTGTTGTGTTTAAAGTTTACACATTTCAACGTTTCAAAAGTATGGGAATGTTGTCTAAACGTTTCTCAGATTAATCGTAAATTCCTCCCCTGAGTTAACATGACAATTCCTCAGTGGTATGAGTTACACCGCTAAAGCTCCTGCGACGCAGAATCATTTGACAGATGGGTGAGCTTCAGCTTTAAAAATGAAAACAAGTTTTTGAAGAAATTCTGTGTTAAAGGATTTAAGATACAAGACCGTAGGTATAATTGTTGTCTCCAAAAATCTGTACATCTGCATAATTTTATAGTCTCTTTTCAGTCGCAAATGCCATAAGAAAGAAAGATGTGATAAACATTGAACCTTTATATTTTTTTCTTTACAACGCATTCTTGATCCATTTTTAGTGCGCAATACAACTTGAGTTGTCGAAGAAAATGATTAAAAAGTGATTTGTAAAAGTATTAGGCGTTTAAGGATGTACAACGTAAGCCTTTAACAATCGATAAAAATGACTTTCCTTAATTCATATCCTCAAACAAAAATGTATACTTAATTAATGTGCTGCTGGGAATGGACCTACTGCTTAATTCTCATATTTTTTCTATTGTAAGCAGATCGCAATTGCAACACCCGCTCTGTTCAATTGATAACCATTTATAAACGCTGGCAAACTGATTTCATATGACCGATATCTTCCAAACAAACACGTGGATAGTAATTAAAACTGCTTTTTCGTGACTTTTAAAAATTAAAGACATAAAACTTTTCAGTTAACAGGTTGGATTCTTTGCTTGGATGAACTGATGCTCAGCTTTGGCATCTATTCCGAAAAATTTAACGACAGGAAAGAGGACTGTCGTTAAGAGGTTTCAAAGAGAAAAAACGCAAACAACTCCAATGTAAAGATCTTAATTACATACTTGTACTTAAATAATGGAAAGAGTGAAAATCAAGGTATGAACGTATGTTGGGACATCAATTAACAAGTGCACAGCAGGTGGAATTTCAAAACACTGAGGTAATTTTTACAATGATACATGCAAACCATTCTCAAATAAACACCTCCTGGAAGCGGTAAGTTTTCACAGCAGGTTGGTAGAAGGAAAATCACCTGCGAACATTTCAAAATAAACTTTGTCAGGGCCCAGTTTAATTGCAGGCTTGAAAAATCCAACGGATGTAAGAAAAAAGTAAAAAATTAACGCTCTATCCATTTTAATTTAAGGATGTTGTGACATGGAGCAACATGTGAGGCCTGAGGATGCGTTTTGAATTTTTTGTTCTTTTTTAGAGGAGATTAGCGATAGTTCCAACCATCATTTGGAGAATGTACAGCGTCTATTCCGCTGAGGCAACTTGAAATCTTACTACTTGATCACATAATCAGAAACGTACCGCAGAATACCTTGGATCAATTGCACTAGTGAATGCCAAGGCCTCAAAATCAATGTCCATGACTGCATTACATCGTGGTAGGAAGGTAAAACCACTTACCTGGTATATTTGGCCGGCCAAAGCCTGCTGCTTGACACCACGATGACCAGACGGGCATACCACCAGGAGACGCCCCGTAAGCGTACTGCAAGGCCGCAGCTGTTGGGCCGCTGCACCAGTGGCCTGGCGGGGGTAACCCCCCGCCCCCTGCTGCCCCAGTCACCACAGGAACCGCTGTCTCCCTCACCGCCGTCGGACGGACCAAGTGTGCCCCCGTGTCGACGGGGGATTTGGAGCGTCCCGTCACGAGGTCTGCAGTCCCTTCGGCCGGCCGGTCCTCCAGTTTGTGGTGGTTCCGGCTGTGGTGGGGCGGTGTGGCTTGTGCGGAGGAACCGAGAATCTCAGCAATGGAGAAGGAGGTCTTAACAGCGGGTGGCGGCGGGGGTAGGTCCCCGCTCCCGTTGCTCTCTCGCCCGCTGGTGTCCGGTGACGGTGTTGGGACAAGCAGCTCCAAATTGGCGTCTGTACTACAGAAACTGTCCTCTCCGTTCATCAAGCCAACTTCCATGACTTTATTCCTCAAAAGCAAATGGTTTCAACTTCTAGAAATGGGCCAAGTTATTGGAGTTCACGCATTTAAACTCTCGTTCAACTGTTATGATTTGTTCATACTCGTTGCTTCCGCCACGTATGTGGATAGCTCTAATGTAAGATCTGCTTTTCCCACGTCCTCAAATATTTTTCTCATTGAGTAACGTCAAGTAACAAAAGGTTAGAGTGTCCAACTAGCTTTCGTTAAATGCAATCCGTGTTTTTGATGTACAAGCATCGATGGGGTATTTAATTCTCATAACATTTTAGGTACGACTAAGCCCTCGTTAGGAAATGAATGGCGCATGAGAGCAGTCGAGCCAGGCCGGCGATCACCACACAAAGCGGCCGCCGATCGTGAGTGGCTCACTGGGCTTGAAAAAAATCGATCGCCCCGGTGCCCATTGGCTCAAGGAAACTTGGGCAGATCACGGACCTCGCACACGGTGTCCGAAGCAAGAGTGTTTATACACCAGCGATACATTTGACACCAAATTTCAAGTAACTGATCAAATCGCGATGGTGGTTTGCCATACCAAATGACAAAGTTTTGTCTGTTTTTTTTTGGGGGGGGGGCTGTTTTGACAGTTACCCTTTGTTTTGTACTTTATATTTCCTTATCCAGAATTTTGGGAGTGCGGAGTGCAAATCTCTTTTGAGAAGAATAGAATTTCAAAAGAAATCGTTTGAAGCCTGTCTAAATGCCTGAAAACCCATAACAAAGTCGCCTGGTTTTGAATTTAAGGTTTGAAGCAGCTACCGAAATTTATGAGAACATATTTCAACATACGAGTTCCCCAAACGTTTTCAAAGGAGTCAATCCTCAAACATTCCCCACATTGATCCATTCAGTGTGCATTTTATAATATCCATTGTGATGACACTGTGATGGAACCCGGATAGTGCACGCAAACTTCTCTTGGTGGCGTTACTCGCATGCAGTTACAAACCCGTGTATCTACGTTCAATGCAGCAGTTTGTTCTGGTAAGTTTACATCATTTGTGATGAACGAGCAGTTGTTGACATGTCGTCAAGATTACAGAAGCGCAAACTGCATGGTAAAAATCTATTCTCACTACTTCAGACATACTTCATTGGTTTCCCCATCAGTAAAATTGATCATGAATTATTTAGTGCCACGCCAGAATGAGTAATACAGGAAAAGGGTGGGTGTGTGTGTGACGTTTTTAAAATTTATTTTCTTTGTTGAAGGTGACCTCGTTAACAAAAATAAATACACTTGTAATAGAACCCATGCATGACACTATGAAAAGAAAGAGGTTTTTGCCCAAATCACGTGACGCAACTTAACAGATGTTTGGTCGATGTACATGCATTTAGCTATTAGCCTAATTTTCGAATGTAGACAAAATTGAGCATGTGGAAACAGCAAGATCCAACGGCCAATGGATTTGTGGACAAATATCTAGCGGAGTGGTGGTGGGTATGGCTTGATTTCGTGTTGAAAATAGAGTGCCGCAGCCTGCATATCCCGACCTCGGGTCATTATGGATCGAAACGAGCATTGGAAATGCACGGGGAAAGTATACGATTGAAAGTTTCGCTATTTTGTGTGTTTATTTGAATAAACATTAACCTTTTGATGTGGAATGAATTATACTGCATATGCTGTATCAGAAAAAAAAGTATATACGCAAAATGGTTATCACACACACGCGCACCCACACGCACAAAAACCAAACAAAAACAAACACCTTACGATGGTTGCTATTTGACATTGTTCCCAGTGGTTCGAATACCTATAAATTAAACCAAAATAGCTTCAGCTCTGTATGGCTCCAGCGTGTACAGGGTTTGCTGTAAGAAAGTCGCAGTTTGAAAAAAATAATGGCCATCCTCGTGTTCAGTCTACCGCCCTCAGCGGGTTATGCATGAGGCAATTGTGTTACAATGGTGGCTAAGCTCTGTTAAGTACGTGTACAATGTATATTAATAACATGTAAGCATCTTCAACAAAGGGGATATGTCAACGACCTACTGGCCGAAGAAAAAGTAGGCTTACCTTTCCGCGTTTGATGACCAGCGGTTACTGTGGGCCATATTGCAGATATAGGTGCATTAATTAATAGCCATTGATTTTGGCCCTTTCAGACGACAGTTATTGAGTTGAACTTTTGGGGAGTGCGTGAAACCCTTCCAGGGCATGGTTCATTTACTCCCTTTAAAGCAAGGCTAGCTGGTATTACATCGATATAGTTTATTGCTTCATCAAACAGCCTAATGGTCTGTTTTGGGGGTAGTGTTACGTAATCAGAAAAATCAAGTGTAGACGTGCACTCTCGACAAAGTGCATCGTGAACTGCAAACACAACGACGCGGTTAACGGCGAGGAGTCGCACAAGCCAAAAGCACCGTGTTTTCGAAGAACAATATTCACAATGTCACCATGAAGGCACCAATGTGCAGCAACGAAGCTAAAATAGGAGCTACTTTGCTATAAATCTTTAAACCAAGCAAATGTTTCCAAACTTCGTGACACATCCTCTCGGATAAATTCTTCCCAAAGTTTGTAAATTCTATTCGAATTTACCAATTTGAATTTTGTTTAGTTTATTTTTTTTCACGAAGGCATATATTGGCTGAGGTTTCAGTGACCAATTTAAAGTTATTTTAGATAAAACAGTCCTTATAAATTGCACCTTTTAATTTCATTAAATATTATTTTCAATTGCCGTTCTGCCATTGTAAGGGCTTTTGGTGCCGCATTTCGATCTCATGCTGTTATTGCGAAATATAAATGTTTATATTCTAACTGAGAAAAGTTTCTTAGGTACACAATGTGAATCGATTTTTTCTATAAAAGTGGTGGTTCCAAGAGGAACCAGTGAGTGCAAACTCGACGTTTCGACCAGGATGCTCTGGTCCTACCTCCTCGGTTGAACCATTTTTATAAAGCAAAAAAGAGTACTCTTTAGACAGTATAAAAAGTAAGTACAATCTTTTATTTCGTTGGTTTTTTTTCTTTTAAACTTTACCCCATTGTTGAATTGACACTTTAAAGTTACTCAGGGAAATTATTTTGTACTTCCTAAAATTAATTTTAGATGCAACTGAGTACTCTCCTGTATAAGTTGTCTAAATAAAAAAGAATAGAGGTCATCACCCATCAGAGAGACTGAAAAAAATTGGGGCCGGCTATAATTACATACAAAATTCTGTTCGTCTCCGTTTTCACCTGATGCCAGCGTTTACTTTATCTCATATTCCACAACTCACGATTTTCTCAGTACTTGTTAATGGAAACACTAAAATATGACATCATCATTATCCCTCGGTCGTTCCACCAACTTACAGCATCCCAAATCACTGAAAGACAGTCCCACCTGGACCCATGGGCATCCCCCTCTTTCTAAGTAAATTGTGCCGCCAGCACCCCCTTCAAGTGTACCTCTTTTAAAACAACGGCCAGCGCGCGAGGGGAAGTGTGTATGTGAGGGGGGGGCACAGCTAAACCGACTGCCCCGTAATCTTAACTCTCTAGCCCCGGCAAAGAAAAAACACGAACAGTTTCGCCGCGTTAATCATCCTTGTATGTAACGAAACACTGACGTGCTACATGCCCCAAGTCAGCCCGCTGACTACAATAAATTTGACGCCATTGCAGATAAAAAATGATTGGATTTTAATGAAGTTAATCGGACCGGCTGGTTTGTCTTCGACTCTTATCCCGGGGCCCATCACAACCCCTTTCCAGTTGCAATTTTTCTACCAGTCCATTTTCACCGCGGTCGAGCGGCTTTTTTGCGCCAGTAAAAGCCACCATTCAGCCAAGTGTCGCGAGGCTAGGCTCGGTTTGTGATTAACTATCGATGGGACTTCATTTGCGACACTTGAAACATACCCTAAAGATCCAGTTAAAGCCGAAACACAGCAGCAGCAGCGCCATGCATCACTTTAATATCTTCAGCGCTTACCAGCAACACCGACCGTCTTGAAGCGATGGTGGGTTGGTCCTTTTTAGATGGTGAATTAATATTTTGCTCCCACAGGCTGGGAAAATGTAATTGCAGTATTTCCCCATGGGACGAAGCCCCATATGTCTTGCTCTTTGCATCAATAGAACCGGCATTAACCGATAGAAAATCGGCGTAAACTACATTAATTTCTGCTAGTATTACCAACCGACCGTCGGTTTAAATGCTAAAAAACCTAAATCGTCATTTTTTTAATGGAAGGACGCATTTTCTTATATGTCGTCCAGTGAAATTTCCATTGTAAATAACCAGCAAATAGGTAGTGAGAGGACTTCTAAGTTTGCTGAGGTGCCTAAAAATGCTTGATGTATCGACTTGTATTATGATGTCTTCGTCGACTTTGTGCCAAGGTGATTGAAAGATTACAATCGTGCTGTTCAGAACTGGCTGGCTATGTCGAGGCGGTCTGATCAGGGATGCATGATCAGTTTCATATTTGTTTGATAACCTAATATTACTACTCACTAACTTTTAGTAGCATCATCTCAGCCTTTCTCGCAAAAAAATCACAGAATACGTTGAAAGTAGACCATTGAAAAGATCAACATAACATTCCACATTCCTTTATCCCTTCAAAAGAATGCATCCACTTTTGAATCAACCACCTGAAGTAGTTTGCACAACAACTTTTTTTTTTACACCAAGCTCTGGCGAACAGTACATTAGGCAAGCCGTTGACGATATTATTTCGCCGTGAAACCGATACGCTCAATTAGGCGAAATCTCATTGGAAATGTGGCTTGATGTTTGAACTGGAACTGTCACAATTGTCGCATATTCCAAGAGCTGCGTCAGAGGCCTCAATTCTACAAACATGGCTACGAGTATACACACACAGTCCAATGTGTGCATTGATGACATTAGGGCGAAGATGCCGTCCAGTCTCGATCGTGTTCGTCGCTTCCCCCCACCCCCCCACCCCACCCCTTCGCCCCATCACCTATCCCTCAACACTTTTTTTTTCTCGAGGTTTAAGGATCGCCAGAGTCTTGCTGCGCTCCACGCGTGGCCATATACAAGCTCTCCGCAACATGCAGGCGCGGTGGAATGGAGTGCAGTCGGCCTGTAGAGATTAAAATCGAAACGTCAAGAAACGAAGCTCGGAAGATTGTGTCCACACGCAGGGTCCACCTGATTCAATATTGTCTCTCCATAAGCACGGCCCTTTCGCCTCTTCCGAAGCAAAGGGGTAGCTAATGGAGAGTTGTTCTCGAGTGGCATATATTTCATTATTGATTCGCGGGGGGAATTTAACCGCACTTGAAGTTTGATGACATTTGCTTCGCCCGCCGCGGAGAGAATTAAGAGACGAGGGGAAAATTGATATAAAAAAATAAATTGCCACTAGTGAGGTGAACAGATTTGCGTTATTTGGTCTTCAGTATCAATAGGGCACTGTTTAAGGTCTAGCTTTCTGTGAAGTGGAACATTTGTTGTTGATATAGCTCAGTATAAGTTCTTTTTTTTATCTGTCTCATTTCGGCCTTATACTTACTTCCCTGTCACAGGCAGGGTAGTGATGTAAGTAGTTATTGAACGAGGTGGCTTGTGGCTAAGGCTGGTCATTAATTACAGCATTTAGGGATCCGGTTTGACATTTACTGATGTGATTAAGAGGGTTAAATGTGCACACTACTGGGCATTAGACCGTGTAATTATGACAAGCAAGGAACGAAAAATGGCTGGCGAGATATGTAATAAAGTTGGCTATATACCGCCATCGGGTTATAATACAATTCCCCTTATTTATCTAGCTGTTTCTCCTGAATTAAGCACTTAAGATCGTAGCCCGTCTGTTTAAACTCGGGGATGTTCGATCCCCTTCGTCTTAATTCTCTGCGCGGTGAAAATTCCTCCCGCTAATTGAATAAGACGACCGATGGGAGGAGAACACTGTCCTCCTCGACGGAATTATACACAACGGAGGGAAAATAACGATAGCGATAATAATAACATATTACTTTATTCCTTTGAACAAATATACTGCCAAATGTAGCGGCCTTTTGGAGTGGAGGGAAAGATTGCAGTTTTTCATGGGAAGAAAGCGTAATGGCCTTTTTTTCTCAAATGAGTCGGTAAAGTGCATCCGGTCTTGATCGGGGATACGCGTTCAGTTGGTCAATTTCGAAATTTCGTTTTTGCTTGGTTTGCATGGACAAGGCGCAGAATCGGCTGCGCGGGAGGCCAGAGCTACAGTTCTGCGCACGCTCACGGTGGAGTATTCAGGAGAAAAGAGGCTCGTAGGATGTTGTCTTTGAGATTTGGAGCCTCCTTTTTCATTAAAAAAAACCATATTTTACAAATATTATTCAGTTATTTATTGCCCTCCGGGACTAGCTTTAATGTGTTATGGTATGGCTTGATGCCACCTCGGGTTTCATGTCAGCCAGTTCCTCGTTGGGATTGCTTGCCATCGATTCCCTGTTGATGCTTCTGTAGTATATTTAAGGTACTCTGATTGAAAAAAAACCTGTGGTGTTAGATTAACACTGTACAGAATCGATACTGATCGCGTTAACGAAATATCGGAGCTTTCGTAGTGACCGAATTATTACCTAAGTTTGATTGGAAAAGATTCCCTACATAATAGGCCGTAGGCACTGGGCACGGTGCTCGCCTTGTAACCACAAATGTTATGTTCCAGTTATTTTGCATGAAGCCAGTTGTGCATCATGCACGCGTCTCAACAATCTCTGATGCAAGTCGCCTGGGTTTCGTGGTTACTTAAATAACTTACCATGTTTCGCCCACTCCTCCCCTATCTCCCGCCTCCGCCCATCTTTTTTCAACCCCCGACCAATTCTCGGAGATCCATTAACACTAATGTAGCAACAACAACCTCGTCCCCTTTACCGGGCTTCCTCGAGGGCAGCCTTTAAAATGCCTTGCCCCCATTAACAAAAATAAGACCGGTTCAATTATTTTTTTTTTCCAGATCAGCACAAGACCTGCAAAAATGGGAAGCTGAAAGTGTTTTTAGCGCGTCCACACGCCCGACAGCCGTCTAAATCTACCCCTTCAGACCGCTGGGCAAGAGAGTACTGAGTGAGCAATGTCGATACATGGTCACGTTTTCTGACGCCTGTTTTTCTGGAAGGGGAGCGGGGTGCTTGTGTCGATACACTTCACTCCACAAACTTTACTTGGAAATGCCACAAACCACCACGCGTCTCAAATCCTGAGGGTGATGTCAAAAACCATGCATCCGCTGAATAAAAGCGACCTAATCAGACCCACTCTCCATCCACAAGAAAACCAGAGGTCTCTCTCCCAACCCTGCCACGAACAAGCGGGCCCAGTTACATTATTGCTATTCAATTATCTATAATCTCTTCGCCGAAGCTGAATCAACACAGCCATCGATCAGTGCAATTTCTGAAAATACCCTTAATGGCAACTGTCTAATTCATGCCATTAGACGCGGGGGGGGGTGGCGGCAGAGGGGGGATCTCTCCTCGGCAGACGGGCGGTTTAGCCCCGTGACAGCCATCACCAAGTGACTGGCTTACTGGCTCAACCATCCATTGCCTTTACCTCTTCCTTGTCTTTTCCATTCTCTCTCTCTCTGCTCATTCCTCGGGTGGATTGAGAATTCAGGACGCGTGTTCAGCATCAACAGTTTTGCTCTCGATGTTGTGGCAACAAGACCGCCAGGTTCCCCTGGACAATTGGCACACATTTTTCGCGTCGCACGCCAGCACTCGATTTTCTTTTGAGTGACAGGGGTGTAACTTTGGGCCAAATGTGAAAATTCGATGCTCCACTTTGTACGGTTGTTTTAGTCGATACAATAAATCGGCGATTGAGATGTTTTGTTCTGGCTCCATCGCGGAGTGTAACACTCAATCGCGATCATAAGGAGCGCCCATTAATGAAATCTTGACTGAAAATAACGTAACTTTTGATATGCATGTAATGACAAAGTACAAAACAGAGTAACTCTGAAAAAGGCTTTCTAATTCTTCAAAGGAAACAAGTTATTTATATTGAACATTTTGAATCATGGAAATTAATGGAATGGAAACAAGATGTTTATTTACATCGGTGTTGCCTTTATTCACCGGGAAATTTTTTCTCAATATAAACACAACCAGCCAAAAAGAAATTGTGCAAAGTTTTAAGGAATTCAGCAGTCAATTAAAATATCCCGCCAAAATAATGGATTGAAAGTACACGCACATGTGCACCATGCTCGTGTATAGTGTCCGTGACAATCTAATTTCTATACAAGCTAAAGCTTAACTTTGCTTTTCTGACACCTTGACAAACTAAATAACTCATCATAAATTTGGAAAACCTGTCATCAATTACTTACACCAAATTTCAGTGTTTATTAGAATTCTGTTAGTCAGATTGTGCTGTAAATCGTCATTCTACTTGAATTGGGATCACGAGGGGGCGCTATTTTAACCTAAGACTAGGCAATCCCATTTTAATATTCCGTTTTAACTAGTTTGTATGATATCACTAGAGGGCGCATTCATTTTCCGTTGGATAACCAAAAAAAACCACTAAGTTAATGTACTCAACATTTTGAAACGTTTCTGAACATGTAACAACTACTTTCAACTAGATATCATTTTGCTTGAATGTTCTCATTTCTTCTAGAGTTTGAATAAAAGTTCCGATTACGACAGCCAGTGGCGTTAATTTATGCCGGAAATGGCGCTAGGGGTGGAGGATAGGGAAGTCCGGCCACGGCAATTTGAAAAGCCTGGGCAGGAGGTACTGACACCATACAGATGCAGATTTACAATACGTATTACATTCTACAGAATGTTACATCAGAATGACATAGTTATGGAATTTTAAAAAAAAACTGTTCTCCCTTTTGGAGTGCTATTGAATACATTTTGGTTGTTGGGAGGGGGATGATTCAATACCCATCCACCTTGTCAAAACGTGGAGGATGAATACTTCGTCCCCCGGGATTTACGCCCATGACGACAGCACATTCATCACGGATGAAATTATAATGACTACAGGCCTACAACCAAGAACAGTTGAGTGAGAAAAGCTGTTTCACCATCAAAAGCTGTGAATTTAGGAAATTGTGTACGCCATCTTCAGAATCAAATACATGGATTATCTTCGACCAACTCTCCAGAGCCCCTCTTTCCTCGTTCTCCAAACACAGCAGGCGTCTGAAAGGACTTCACTTCATGTTGATGATTCTAACAGGTGCATCTTTCACATCCTGAACGGTCCTTAATTAGACAGGACTTTGGGCAGCCGTTGACCACAGGACATCTCGCGTTGGGTCCATCTACGTACCAAAATGATACATGTGTAAGAAATTACAAAGCTCCTACACTCCAAATATTACAGACTTGAAAGTTTGAAGGTGCATGTTTGATTTTTCGATTTCAGCAGATTAGCACAATCGTTCTCAGAACATTTAAGAAGATTCTACTGGGATCGGAAAGTCATTCGGTTGGTTAGCAGTCTGGAACATTTTCATTTTTCCATTACCAAATTTACCGCCAAAATTAACTCCTCTATTGTTATGTGAACTTTCATGAAAGTGTGTAACCGATCCGTATTTTAAAGTGCTTCGAAGAAATATGAAGTTGTTCTAAGTATTGGTCATGATTGACTGTGTGTTTACGGTAAACACACAGTCAATCATGACCAATACTTAGAATGGTGTGTAAATGTGATCTTTGATTAACAACCAGAACAAGTTGACGTCTCAAGGTGCATGTACTTACTATTTTGAGCACAAGTAACTGAGTGATTTGAGTGGCAAGTGCACAAGAGCTCTCCAGTCTCGTCCGTTTTCTTGTATTTGTAACTGGCCTAGAAAACACAAATATATTTAAGTTAGTATAAGCCTCCAGTCCTTAAATATTAACCTCCCGTTTCCATTGTGTCAGGATGCAAACTAGAAATTTGGTGCAATATTTCGAGGGTATCGATATGGTTTGACGCATTCGTTATTTTAGGTCACGTGTCGACAAGCACACCTATACAACTAAGTCAACTCAAATATGCCGATTTAGAGTCTACCACGATTGTATTTAACTGTGATTTTGCAACTCTTTACCTTCAAATAGCCATCTGGTGCATCGGGATCCAGGCAACCGCATTCGTCTTTGGCCACGCACTCCGCTCCAAACTCCTGGGCCACGTCGACCCTCTGCCCCTCGGGGCAGCTGCATCCCGTCTCGCAGGCCTCGTCGCCCTCCTTGGGCACGCACTGGCTCTCCTCCAACTCGCCGTTGGTCAAGTAGTCTGCGCAAGTCTGCTTGTTGCATGGGTTGACACACCACGTGGGGGTCAGAAGTTCGCACTCAGCTGAGTAGTCAAGAAAAACAAGTCACGTGCCTGAGCGCTGTCATTTCGTTGTCGGGGCACGGTCGGGGTGAGTGTTACGATGTCATTCTTTGGCTTGATCCACTATTTTGGGTCGCTAAATACGAAAAGTATAGTTCTTAACTATATCTTGGTTATTTTATGACCTTTTGACCCTTCTAATAAAAAAGAAACCAGCTCGGGCAGGGCCATTCTCTCTCTCTCTCTCTGTTTTTTTTTGGGGGGGGAGCAAAGAAATGTTTGGGGAATAATCAAAATAAAGCATGTACATGTATATGATTTCCAAAATCTGAAAAATCCTAACTGTTGACGGATGGAAGTCAGCGGCGGGCCGTGTGAAGAGTGTTCTGTCCAGCAAAGTTAATGCCGTTCACTCCTGCTGTCGTAAAGATTTCCCAAAGCTTCCTAAGCTGCGTCTGAATCACTTGGTTGCAGATCGAACTTAAGACTTTGGATTCGCTGGTTCTAGCCATTTTAAAGCAGCAATCAAAACCACATATTCAAGCTCAGACTGGAACCAGCGAAATTGAATCCACTCGTTTCGAAAACGTATGGGAACGTGGACGAACTTTTGAGAATAACATAAAACAAAACTGCTCACTCGGCCAGTTATACGGCAGCTCAGTTAGAAGAGCACTAGACTTATAAGCAACAAGGCAAAGGTTCGAGTCTACATACATGCAGTTTTTCGGCGGGGGGATTAGTTGTGAGAGGATGTTTTTTGTAATAGGAAATTGAAGCCTGAAGTTTCTAAGTGTCCGCTAAATTGATGAGTTTGCAGTTAACCCCACCGATATATGGTAATTGCCCCCCTGACACTCCTAGGGGAAAAAATTACGCCGCCCGGAACAATGGCGCTGGGACTGAGGGCTACTGGCTTTGCACTGTGATTGGCTACTTTGGGCATGACCTCCGACCGCGAGGATATCACTTCCGTTTAGCGAAGCGTTATTTGAAGTTCTTTGACGTTCATGTATCCGATGGCAATGCTTTATCCCGGTCTTTTAATGCCAAAGTGTCGCCTTATGATAAAAACCACGGCCTTGAGACAACCACGGTAATTTATAATCTTACTAAGTATCACTGATCACGTATTTTTGGGCGATATTTTTCAAATCATTAGTCATCTTGATCAATTTTGGATGAACTGAAAAAATGTGGTGAGAATATTTTCACCAATGAGGAAGAAAAAGATAAAATATTGAGTTGATAACCGCCGCATTGAGCCAGCACGTGCTCCTGACAGAAATCTACCCACAATGCTCTGTGTGTCGTCAGCTGTGACCCGCCGCCTGACAAATTTCCTTTACTAAAATCTGTGCAAAGCCATCAGCCCTTCTCATCGGGCGCTGGGCGAAGAGCGAAACAGACTCATGCGTAATTTTCGGCCACAGCTAAGTAATTCGGACACGGTCAATTAACCTTTCCTCAAAGCCATCGTATTTTTCTGAGCAGGCCGTGCGTTTTCCTTCAAATCGGAGCAATATGAACATGCGAAGTCAGGGACCTATACAAGAACCAACAGATTTTGACTGAACACTACTCACGAAGACGGCAGCTGCAGATCTTGCACCCATTCTCGTCACGTTGTAGAGGCAGTCTGCATGGAATATTACACTCCACGCAATCGACAGCTTCAAATAAAATAAACACGAATGTTGTTCACTGAATCTCTGAAATACAATCAAGCTTATTTTTGAAATGCCTTGCACAGGATGAACACAAAACAAGGACAAAACGAGAACGTTGGGAAGGGCGAATAGGACTCATGACAGCGAACATTAAGCACTGAGACCTCGAGATAAGGGAAATAGTACCTCAAGGTGCGCGCTTACTGAAGTGTTGAATGTAACTCAAGTGCAGTCAGTTAATACTCTTTGAAGGTGTTAAATCTAACATTTTAAATGTTAAATCCAGCACTTCAAATCCAATTTTCAACGAGAAAAATGTTGGGTTTTCCCCAGAAATGGTTGAATCGGCATTTAAAACGTTAACAAAACGAGTTTAGGTGCTTGAATTTGAATAAAATGTTGGATTTAACATTAAAAACGTCGGATACAGCACTTTCAAAGAGTAGTCACCAACTGCAGTCTTGCTAGTGTTGAATTCAACAGTTCCGTGTAGGCCCATTACCACAGCAATCAATTATTTATTTACCATAGTTTTGCACGTCCAATATGGTTATTTGCCCAAGTTTGGTCTGACCTGACAAACAACAGATTAGCCTAGTCGAAAACTGCATCTTATGAGTATTTTTTCCCAAAATGAAAAAGGAAAAGATTGGCTCTGTATAAATAGTTGGCTCTTTTGTGCCCACGTTTTACTAGTAGGCCTACGCAATTATTTTGTATAGTTTTAGCGTCATCTGCATTTCACATCTACAATTACTAAACCATGGTCACAAATTACGTTTTGTATTCTAATAATTCAATCAATGTTCTCACGGGTATTAAACACTGTGGACGCCTCCATGGCAACCTTGAACAAGTATTTATAACGGTATTGTGGGAAAACGATTTTAAATATCGGATTACCAGATGTTTCCGTTGTGTTCACTGGAAGTTTATCAAACTTATGCAGCTTTATTAAGAGATAGGTTTGTGTGAGGTTGAAAGAAAGAAGAGGAGCCAGGAAATCGTGATGAAGTCCAAGAGAAAAGCAAAAAAAGTAAGCAGGACCTACACGTGGTCACATTAATGATAATGATCATTACAATTAATCGATTTTAATTGCCCATCGATCACCGAGACACGTAACAGACCAACCAATGACACTCATAGATCGATGGTATATGATAAATACAGACCAGTCTTGTCAGTGGTTGTTGTGATCTTGTGTCCAGTTCCTGAGCATTCTAAAGAGAAAGATGATTGTACACAACCTCTGTAATAAAAGCCGGTGGATATAGTTTTGCGGCTGGAGGCAAAATTGAGGGATGAAACTGAAGACCGAAATCAATTCAAACAAATTAAAACTTGGAATCTTGTTTCATATCCGAAACTATATTGGCTCACTTTCTATGGATCCATATTCCTCCTCGACTTCCACCACGACATTGTTGGAAAACCGTAGTAAAAGCAAGTATCGTACAAGAAACTGTCACAACTGTCATCCAGTGTGACATTGTTTTTTACAGACTCGTTGACATGTTTGGAAGAGCTCTCAAATTATCACCAATTGGCGAAAAGAGCACCGAGTGTGGATAAAGAACACTAGGACAAAGCGAACTGCGGACGTTATTTTGCCGAAATGAAACCAACCGCTAAAACCAACCAACATCAGTTTACGTTAACATATTTCTCATGGAATATTTTACGATTAAAACATCCACCTTGCAACCTCTCGGAGAAGAAGTGACCATGAATGCATAAGTCATTAAAAAACGCGAGAGTTTTCATGCCCGTTATACTTCAAGTGACACTGAATACGCTAAATGATTATTTTTCGTACTTGTCTTCGTCCTAATGGATGACAATTAAAATGAATTTAAACTACAAAAAAGGTGGAGGGGGGAACTGGAAGGTACCCAAAAAGCAAACAACTAGCCCTACCTCGAGCACTGGTGATAAGGAAACTGCAGTGTAGTAAGCTAAATAAGATGAAGTAATCGCTAAGGGAAAGCGTCATGATGATGCGTATGAGGACACAGCGACGGTGCAGACTGAACCTCAGTGTGAAACAAAATTATTGAGCAATCCCACTATTCGCCCTTTAAATAGTGTTTTTGCTGGCACCAATTGCCCACTTGACAATCAATAATCGGATGTTAGTTGTAGCGCCTATACCGTCGGCCTTGTTTTTGATCGATTGAAATACTAATTACATCACTAGTGATTGTTTCCAGATCAAGTAGAAGCTGCCCTAACTGGGAGTTGGAAGTTTTAATCGGTTCTATATGAAATGAAACCACCAGCCGTTAAAATGAATGACATTTCGTAGCCTTGCCATAGAGACACCAACCAGTGTGCGGCGAACAAACCCAAGTATAGAGGAGGGTGACTAGGATTCGTTTTGGCGGTCATAACCAAGAACTGGTTCGGGTAAAAATTAACCTTGATGATGTAGTACTCAAACCCTAAAAGCGATTAACTAATGAAAAACAAACAACCCAACCAATTCTTGGTTATGACTGCAAAAACACGCCCCTGCCTAGGTCTATTCTGGTAAAAGCGGTTCTCGAAGTTCAATGGGCAGGTCGCGTGCTGAACCTGCCGATTAGGTTATTCAGATTTTAAGTCAAAAGAGGGCGCTTTTAACGTTAAACAGATGGCGGCGCCCACAACAAACATTTCCACTTGGAGTACGCTGCAGCAGTCTTTGCACTATCTCCATTGCAGGTAGGGGCTCATTTCATTTCAGCAAGTGCAGGTCCATTCAACTGCTTTCGAGAAACTGATGAAGTGTCAGATTTCCATGCAGAGTCGTGAAAATTTTGAGCATGTTGAGAAAATTGTTGTTCCGACCTTGTCGGCTGTTGTCGTTGACTTTCTTCATGTTCATGATGTTCGTTGTCAGCTGGTCAGGTTGCCGGTCAGGTGATGGGGATACGTATACTTGGAGAGGGGACCCCCCCCCTTTTTTGTCATTTTAATCTCGCAAAATTGGTCGGTCCCCCTAAAAAACAAAGTCAACCCTCTCTTTTATTTGCGCTAACACTCTATTTTCCAAATTTCAAAATTGTGAGAAAATGGGACTTTCTTACTGATACACCAGCCATGGAAATTTGACTCCACCATTTTAACACTGTGGTTATCATCACCACAGGTATGGATGGTGATGTGAGAATGAGAGACATCAGCGGAGGCTCATTAATTACAATCAGCAACAGTCATTTAACAGTCACATATTTATTCAAGTGCGTAATTAACTCACAGGAGCCATCTTGACAAGCCATGAGACTTGCCTTCCCATATTGCAAATCTACATAAGCAGACTGGTACATTGTCCCGTTACACCATGGGCATGATCAGGGCTTGGGCCTAGCTATGTCGTCTTAAAACACAGTTTCCCCTCATAATTTCCCTCAAAAACATCAACCCTACAGTTATTTAAGCATGATGTCACACTCATCTACCAAGGTGAATTCAACAATTAAAATGTTGCTCTCCCTTCTGTTAAAAACAACTGGCCCAAGTCTGGGGCTAGTGTAAGTTTGGCTTTACAGTCAGTCATGGACAGTTGATAGCTCTGTCATGTCTGTTTTTCAAGGAACCTATGGTGCAGTTTTGAAAGACGTGGAGGAGTTCCATATCCAGCCACTATGCACTCACCGCCAAACATAGTTTGTACACCGTGACGAATTTCACCTTCTCTTTGTTTGTATTTTTCATTGAAGACAAATTTATTCAGCGTGCAAAACACTGAAACTGACATGATTGTCGGCGGAAGATGTGGTTTATGATTAGGTCAGTTTCTCCAGTTTCTGGATTGAGATTTATGATGCAGTCAACAACCCTTTCTATTAGTATTTCGTGCCACTTCGTTTTTTTCTCCCATTCAAGTTAACAAGTTACAGTGCTAGCTATTCTACTTTTAAGGTTTAAAAAAGGACTGAAGTTCTGCCTAAAGCTGTGAAGGACATCTGGGTAAAATTTTCTTTCCGTGAGGGTAAAATTGCATTTGATCATAGGCGTCATACATGCCGTACATGTAGTTTAAATCTAAAACGCACTAAATTTGTTTTCACAATCTGTTTGTTAGGGCAGTTCACAGCTATAATGATTAGTCAAGATCAGACCTCCCAATTCCCATCTGATCCTGCCAGATACTTGCATTAATTTTGCTGAAGCAAATGGAGTGATGTCAGTGATCCGTCTCAGGTTTGATGTCAAAGTTTATTGCATGGCTAATTCTTTTTTATTGGTAGTACTGACGGACAAGTTACAAAGATAGTTATGGTGGCCTGGAAGGAAATAATATGTTTGTTATGGAGGCGTTGGAAGATTCAGGAATGTTTAGATGATATGAGCAAGAATAACGATGATAAATCGGGTTTGAATAACAAAATATTTTCAGACACTGTGTACCTTGTAAGTGCATTTTTTATTGTATCTGTTTATCTGTTTTTCGTTAGTAATTACTAGTTGTTTTCCAATGAGGTATATCTTAAATTCTTTGAGGTTCTTGCAGGTTCTATAACCAGGTTATATTACCAACTGGCACGGATTTCTATCGGAGTTACTGATATTTATGCGTGTAAACCTTTCCTTAATTTCGTACAGCTGTAGTCGAGCCAGTCTTTACGTGCCATGGCCACCACACAGCTGGAATGGAGACGACGTTGGAAGCCAGACCTGACGGCCCAGATCTGGCAGCCCTTCCAGCTGAACAGGCAGAGGGCGCTCGTCAAGTGTCTGTTCCGAGAGGACCACTACGAGCTGCTGGTGTACGACATGGTGACGATGTGGTACGAGGAATGCAGCCGGGCAGTCTTTGAGCAGAAGGCAAAGGTAGTTACACTGTGAGAACGTGCCAAAATCAGTCCACGGTGTTTGTCCCTTGGACTTGGTCTTGCAACAAAGTATTCTGGAATCCTCATGGAGAGGCATTTGTGCCTTGCCAGACCTGTGAAGGAGTAGCAAGCAGTGTTTTGGCAAAAGGGGTGTCTGGCCATCTTTTGCACATGCTGTCAACCAATTTGGATACCTCGTTTTGTTGCAGGCAAAAACATGAAAAACGTAGCAACTTGGATGCCCGGTTTTTCAATCCAAGGCAAATGTGGACACCCCATTTTCAATTTTTAACAAACCAATTCAGTTTTCAGCAAATGATAACAACGTTGAAGCCCTGCTCATGCATGCTGATATAATTACACGTACAGGTACACGCTGATTTAATTTACACAGCGCCCTCTATCTCCTCTTAGAAAAGGCTATCACAAATGTGATAGATGGAATTTCACCGGCTTTGTATAGCATTCGTAGTACAGTTGGATAATGCTTGGTGTGGGTTTCTTGTGCTTTCTTGGCACCTGGCAAACTTGAATGTGAATTTGCAACATCACCAAAAAGAATTCGTACTTCTAATTGGCAAATAAACCGAACACGTCATCAACCCTGGGGAACATGCACGACTTCACATGCTCCTCTTTGCAGAAGTTGAATCCCAACGTGGAAGCCCCCCTGGCCACCCTCCTGCAGCATCTCAGGGATAACCTGGCCGACCAGAGGAAGAAGTCTACCTACAGCCTGGAGCCGCCCAAATCCCGGGACCAGAGCGGGATGGTGCTCAGGCTGGGCACCCAGCTGACTGGAGGGGTGCCCTTCAAGTGGGAGTTTCACTGTCAGGAGGCCACGAATGACATGGTAGGGTGTACCGAGATACTGAAAATATGCGGGGTGGAGGGGTGCAGTGGTACTCAGTCAAGTCTGACACTCTCTCGTAGTTGAAATATTTGTTAAGCTGCCAGATTTGGGATGTTTGGGCAATACCGTTCTCTACTTGATTGTTAGTTGTTTGAGCAGGGAACAGGGAAGAACTTTCAGATTACATATCTCTGGTCATTCTGACAAATGCAGAACGCAGTCAGATGCAGCAGGTATAAACGGCTGCTTAACACTGCTGCCTTGAGCAGTCAAAAGCAAAGGGGATGTTTATAGTCCCACTGAACAATGCTACATCCTGTGGTGGCTGGCTGACTCGGGACTGGAAGCTATTGGGCTTTGGGGACAGTTAGCCTGTTGGATAGTGTTGCCGAGCAGATCTCCAACTTTGACAAATGCCTGTCTATTTTTGCATCGAAACACTGCCCAAAACTATAGTAGAGGTCGGACTGAGCCAAGTAAGACCCAGAAACAGTTCAAGTTTGGTTGTAACCTGTTTAATTCTGAACCACATTAAACCTGTGCAAAGTTCAGAATCTCATTTGTGCATTACTTGTCATTCTTAATACCAAAGCCGATCCACCTTCTTGTGATTTGGTGATTTTTACAGTACGCCTGTCATCTGGCCACGCCCCTTCTTACAATGGTCTCTGAGCTCAGCAGACGAGAGGCGGAGCTTCACAAAATACTCAAGAAGAAAGATGCAGAGATAGAAGACTACAAGGCAGCAGGAGGGAAGGTCTCCAGGAGTGAGTAGGCGGGGCCAAAGTCATGGAGCTGTTTCACCACAAGAAATTGCTATGCGCAGAAAATAATGCGCAGTGAAAAACCGGTTACTGGCCTAAGTGCTGTGCAAAGCACATTACCTGAGGCTGGTTCTCTGCTCATTTGTACTAAAAAAAAATTGTGCACAATAATCTGCTAAGCTGTGTTTCAAATTCTTACTCAAAGGTTTTTTGTGGGGGAGGGTAGGGTTACCTCCTCTTGCATTCAATTCTGTCATTGTAAGTCCATCTGTTTTATTTTTCAGAGCACCTTGAAACTACACCATTTGATGCCAAGGCTTTCAACAGTGACATGAATTTTTCCAAGGTGAGCTGCGAGACACCGACCAGAGTGAAGGGAGCCAGTCATGTTTGCAGTGTTCGCCCATTTGCTGTAAAAGGGCACCAGGTTTCATCAAAACCTACAGGAGCCAAGACATTTGGAAAGACTTTCGTACACTGAAAGATTTTATTTCGGAATTTTTTGTTTTTATCAGGCATTTGAAAGTCAAGTCCAGTCACTTGGAGCCTCAGCTTTTTCAGAGCCGGGCCAAGAATTGTATCGGCAGGTCATGATGACAAACGCTTGGCTGAACCGGCCTACAGAGCAAGGTATGTCCCACACTGGGGACCCATCCTCACATTGTGTATGTTACTGAGGACAGTCACACTTGTGGGCATCGCAACAGGCCCCCTGCCCTCCCGGGAAAATAATTTTTTAAAAAAAGACAGAAAGCAAAAGAGAAACCAAAAGAAAGGGCAGACAAGGTAGAAAGGGGATGATAATGACCTCCGTTGTTGAAAATGACTCAGAATTGAGCCCTTTCATCAAGGAACATTCTTCAGTTTGCTGGTCCTGAGTGCCTCCTTCCATCCCCTCAGAAAAGAAAATCCTGGCGACTCCTATGGTCACACCCAGTGAGATCCTGAAGTCACAGTGGTCACTTTGTGCTTTTGACAAAATTTGTACAAGTTAAACACAGTGTCAGTTATTGCAGGCATGGGGCATTTCTCAGAGGTCATTGCAATCATTCTATAGTAGCTATTTTCGAACGCTTGTCAGCGAGAGATTTCTCTGGCTGTTTCCGGACGGGTCATCGCAAAATAGCCCGTATCTCATCTGGCCACAAGCTATTTAAGTGAACAGCGACACAGACATTGCCTTTAAGACTATGTTAGAAATGAGCGTTTTTTGAGCTACGACTTTGTCTGTTGTCAGCATGCACCTATTTAGTTGCCATCAGCAAAGACCTAGACATAGCTCTAGCCATGAGATTTGGACATAAAATTAATCTTAATCTTGTCTTTTGACCTGACTTTGGATCTGACTCCTGACCAGCTTGATTAAAGCTCTGTAAGTTAACAAGTTAAAGTTAACCAGTGACAAGATTTGTTTTATAATCACTTTGCTATTATATCAACCTCGCAGCCAGCTCTGACGAGGAGTTCTCGGACGACATGTCGGGTGACCCCGGCCAGACAGCGGGTGCCACCGGCCCGTCATGGGCCCACCGGTTGCCCCCGTCGCTGGTTGCCAATGCGCAGACTGCTGGGGCAAGCTACGCATCACCCACCAAGTCCGTTACTCCCAAGGGGTCACCCGTGAAAGGGGCCGGGTCACCGGGGAGCTCTGCTGAGGTAAGCAAGGCCTTGTCCAAATTACTTGGCTGTGGCTTAAAATTCCACACAGCTCTATGGGAAGTAGCTGCAACCACAGCCACAGATTGTATGAACTTTCAGGCTGCAGCCAAGTAATTCGGGAGCGGCCTAATTGAATTACGAGAACTGATGCACCATTGTCATTGTCATGTGATTCAACGAATTCAAACACCCCTCGAAGAAGCAATGAGCACTGAGTGGCTACACAGTGTGAGCATTGATTCTTGTTCCGTAGTTGCAGGGACATACACTCGATATTTCACCTATTTTGTGGGGACCAAAACCGATATGGGGACACAGAAATGGCCCCACAACTCAGTCCAAATTTGTGTGGCAAAGAAATTGTCCCCTTAACGTAGCGAATGCTCACTCACTTGACTCCACACACAGCAGCACACTCTGTGGACTGGGTACCTGACTATATGCATGACAGAGGACAGGTGACAGCCTCAAAATGTCCTAGATTTCATTGGTTGCTTTGTCCCAGTGATTCTCCTTTTGCCCAAATGTGATTGGCAGGTGTACATGTATCAACAAGGACAGATTTGTCTAGCAGTATTTGGAGATTGCGCACAGAAATTGAGATTGATTTGTGACCCACTCTGTAAAAATGAGTAATAAGTCACAAGAGCCGCTTTGAGTTGTGCACCTATAAAAGAATATTTCAAAGTGGAAATATATAGCAACCGTCAATCAATATATATGTAGAGAGAGAGAGAGAGAGTTCACCCAGATGATGTCCGTTTTCATCAGGACACCAAAAGGAGCAATACATTTATACAGAAAGCTCAACTGAAACAGAATTACTGAAAAAGAGATTTTCACAGAGTGGTAAGCAACGTCTCCCATCATTAGTGTTTTTCAAGGCACAAAACTGCTTTGAGGCACTTGCTGAGTCTGACAGAATATCAAAGCGGGCAACGGTATTTGAGCCACACACTTTGAGATGAGACTAATTCTAAGGTATGTCTGGTATGGACAGGACACTGAGTTGTTGCGGCGTCAAGCGCTTGAGAGGAGACTAGCAGAGGAGAAAGCCAAACAGCAACAACAAGTCAAGAAGAAAAAGAAAAAGATCTTCTGAGTTGAATTATCCACAGGTAATCCTTGCACATGTAATTTTTTTCTGAAATACGGTGATGGTTAGTGTTTGGTGCCTAAATTAAAAAAAAAGAAAGCTAGAGATTTTCCATACATTAACTCTACATACATCTCAGCAGTCAGCCCCCCAGTAATGGTGGACATAATACTGGGTCAGCCATTGTACAAAATATCTGGCTCTTCCTAGTCTGGGAAGACTAGTCTGGTTCCCAGACCAGAAAACACTCCAAGTGATCTTTTGGTCTGGTGGCTGCCGTGGCCACAAGAGAAAACCGGGAGGACTTCCCTCTGTTTCCAACATTTTCCAAAAAACAGCCAGAAGTGTCAGAACCCATATAGTTGATTTTCGAATAGAATCGTCAGTATTTACAACTATTAAGCTCACAAAATTAGCCCTTTCTTCAGATTGGCTGTATGACAGTGCCAGAAAACCTCCTCAATTTCTCTTTGCATTATCTTGTATGCCGATCTTCGCTTTTGCCCTACTTCAATTATGCTGACTAAGAGATGTGTGTGTGCTGGACCTACCTATTGAAGGGGGCAATCCTGAGTATTACATCATACTCTTATTTTTACGATGAAAGCTACCTATCCTCAATATTATTGAAACGGCACGGCACCAGCCTACTTGATAGCTTTTTCGTGCATATTGCTGCCAGCACTAGTTGGACAGAGTCCAGAGTTTAAAGAGATCATTGTCAGTAAACCCATTAGCCAAGTGAGCCCAGACGTTCTTTGAGAATTTTTTCTAGGCTTGAAGATCAGGGTTTAAATGATGTGGCCCCTTGGGCAAAAATATTGGGAGTGTAGTGTATGCGTACATTCTTGATGGTATCCAAGTTGTACAGGGCCTGGTTCATGGGACTTTTAGAATAATTATAGACATTCAACCTTATGGATAGTAAGAGAAATGCAATATAGAAATCGAATTACCCAGCTGAATTTAATTAATTAAAAAAAAGAAAGTCAATATCAATGTTTACACATTCATTAAACTGATGAGATATGGAAAAATGTATACTTTTCAAAGTAACCTGCACTGTTTGTTTTCCCAGAATTTTGCATGTATTTTTTAAACTATGTACAGTCCGAATTTGAATATCAGTCTTGAGACAGTGTCCATCATTAGAATTTGGTAGGAATAATAATTACAATTTTAAATAATGAATTAGAATTCTGTAATTTGATTAGAATTGTCATTTTGTAATAAATCCACACAGTGCATTTTGCCGTGTGTGCCGACTTCAGCAGCAGGCTCTCGAAACCCTTGTTTTTGTTGAAGAAGTTAAACAAGTTATAAAAGACAGAACGATAAATTTGATAGCTCACTTCAGAAAAGAAAAGAAGAAATCTTGGACAGTCCTCGTCGGCGGCTTGCATTCACCCAGCGTGTATTGTGTTTCTATGCGTTGGAATTATAAACTCACATTGACTCTTCGTCGTGGGCGTGAAGTGCGTCTATGGATTTCGCATGCACGCAAATTAGTTGGCGAATTATGGCATGGATTCTGACGCACTGCCATTTAGAGGTAGCCCTATAAAATGTCTAATGTCAAGTCCAAACGGGCAAATAAATGTCAGTTGAGTGACATTGCTGTCAGTCTCATCCATTTAGCGGTTAGAAAGTGGGGCAGATGGGCGTCTGGGAGCCTAAATATGTAAATGGGGCTTCCTGTATAGGTGTACATGTACTGTGAAATTTGGACTCCATTAAATATGGACTCACAAGTGATTGGGGTACGAAATAATAGTTACAAGGACATGGGGAGGGGGCTGAGTTGGCTTTCGAGCGTGTTCGAAACTCATCTGACACCGTATGAGAATTTTGATAGGCAGCAAAAATACTTTTTCCAGGACTTTATGGCCGTTTTGCGGAAGGGCTGGGGAGGTTATCGGCTGCCATGTCGGGCGTTATCTTGATCAGAAGAATCCAATTTTTGTCCCAGAAAGATGCAATTCGCGAAGAAACAAAATTGGAAACAGTATGGCAGATCACCATTTCCTTTTTTTACTGCTGTGTTTAGGCAAACTAGAGGAAACAAGTCTGTCTCCAGTTTCCATTTTTCTTCGTAAAGTGCCCCGGTTTAACGCTCTGGCTTTATTTGTTGTACCCTGCCGGTTATTAACCCTTTTGCGAAGTCAAACTTCCTCGCATTTCTTTGCTGGCGGTCAACCGCGGGTAATCTTTTTTTCCCCTGAAAATGGTCATTTGTGGCTACCTTAACCAGATCCTTAATTGTGCAGTGTTAATGCTCAGAACACACAATACAGATCCAATTATTCCCCATATGCAGGTGAGAGAATGACTCGGCCTATTTCAATATTTGTAGATAAACTTTTTAATAACCTAAATCAACATTTGCTTTAGGAAGTGAGACTCGAAAATCTTCCACAAGACTTCAGCTTTTTGTCCGTCTAAATTCTATTGTCCCTAGCCTGTCACGAAATGCCCATAATCACTAGCTCTGTAGACATTAAACTGACAATGGAAAAAAGGGTTGAGGGAAAAAAAACAATCGGAAACGAATTTTCCCATAGGCCTACACTAAAGAAACGTAGCTTTTTACGCGTACAATTGATTTCGATATGAATGTACAAATTATGTCATGCTGAGCCTATGTTGGCCTGAGGTTGCCTGGTGAATAACAGGTGCATGTGCTCAGTGGGTCTTAGCGTGAATTTTGCACCGGTAAATAAGCAATAAAATCTGGTACGCTGAGTTCTTTAAATTCACGTGAATAAAACTATTTGAATTCTCCGCGCTAAAGGCACTGTTTCTATGCCGATACCTTGTGATTTGGGGCAAGCTTTTGCTTAGTCACATAAGAGACGCCTTGCATCAATACACTGTTTTCAATTGATAAGAAGGGCACAAAGGAACCAGCCCATTTCAGAGATGGTGGTCGCTATGCAAAAACTTACACCGAATCACGAGGTATAGCAACAGTGTCTTTGGTCAGGGTCATTCAAAATATTATGTTTATGTGCAATCAGATGCAACTTTATTCAAATTTTACTGGAAAAAAGGCTTATTCAGCCCCGATAATGGTATGTGTCGCAAAACCAGTAACGCATGTTAACATATTGAGCTGGAAAGCAAACTGACCAGCAGCGAGGGATGGTGGTGCCAAGAAGTCGCGATAGAGTTTAACTGGACAGAACATGCCCCTTACAGTTGGTTTGATGATGATGCTGGGCTGAGACCAATTCCATCAAAATGTGATGTCATTTCGGACAGAAGATACCGCTTTCAAGGGCAAATAGTGCGTACTCAGCGGATGGAGTTGTCTTCTGCGTTTAAAGACATTTTAACCGAGTTTTTAAACTGATATTGAACTCAACTTAGAGAACTGATTATGATCGTGACGTTTGTGTGGACGGAACTTGAATATGCTGCTGCACCAGTCCTCATTAAAGAAAGATGTGTGTTTGTGCTGTCCCATCTTCGGTATGTCATGCTTGACGGGACATAACGGCGAGTGGGTACAGCGTCAATTCATCACAAGAGGGAACTTCAAGGAAGACCATCATCGCTTATAGTAGCGAACTTGCGAGACGATGATTTTTTTAATTATTCATGAAATGAATAATAATACTTGATGACAGACTGGTATTTATTTATAGCAGTAGATAGGGAGCATAACGACAAGCACGAGGAAAGTACCATCCATCCTGTCTTACCCACGCAAACTTCACAGATGACTGGCCAGTGGGCGTAATAACGGCAGTGAAATTTCTAGGGGGCACACAGTGCGCAGATCGCAAATGGGGGCACTAAAAGCAAATGGACTTGTAGCCTGTACACGGCTTGCGTTTTTTAATACTTCGAGGGGGAGGGCGAACCCGGTGGGCATGGGGACATTCGGGGTGTGCACCCTCTGTCTTCTCTCGGCGTGGTTACACCTGCACTAAGTCGGCTCAAAATGGTCCGAGGCAGGCTGGCGACAAGGACAAAACTCTGTTCATTACATGGCAGGCGAAATTAAGAATGGGGATGCTCCTAAACGTCCCAAAGAACTTTGATTGCTGTTGGAAAGTTTCACCAGAAGCTTGTCTTTGTACCCGTACGGACTGTCCCATTCAGAATGCCTCTTGAAAAGAAGGAAAATTATCAAATTGGCTATGGTGTAAACGGAAATAATAACAAGTTTAGAACAGCCTAATGCTGAGTTACGTTGGCAAAGGAAAACCAAATACGATTAAACAAGTGTATGTTACGCAATTATGACGTGGCATGGGCTCTGTAAGGACATTAAATTACGCAATATTCTTGTCAGCTCAGGAGTGTCCCCAAATTTTTTGTCCTCAACACGCACCGCGCCGGTGCGAGTGCAAGACTGGACAATTGCAACACCACATTGACGGCTCCGGAACGGGCAACCGGACTGCCAGATCATGGAGGTCAGGGCAGTGGAGACTATTATTCTTTGCTGCTTTTTTGAGAAGGGGCACGTTTTATACGACAAAACAATTTGAGCAACACTCCACCCCTTACTCGTCCAAACACACCGAATAACGAATGACATTCGACAGGAATTAGGTCTTCGAATACACATGATCTCAAAACATTTTTACAACCCACCCTCCCTCCAGCTGAAACCAGATTTGTCGAGTTCAAAACCTCAATATAACAATACAACCGCAATGCTGTCAAAACATGAAGACTGACAAATTACTCGGTGCACTTTTTAGTGCGAAACTGACGAATGTTTTGGCGGGTTGACAGCCCGCCCCGAATGAAACCAAATTCTTCAGTTCGGTTTGCGGTTCTTAATGAGGACGCTCTGTGGTGGATGCAGCGGTTCCGCAATTGTTTTCACGATCTGTTTATGGGTTGTTTCTTTCCGCTTTGCCGTCCAAAAAGGAGCTTGCATGCTTCCAAACTGGACGTTGTATCCTTCCTGTGAGTGGTGTCATTCGTTTTGACAGTGACACAAAGGATAACGAACCGACTTAGTTTTTCTCCAACTCTAGAGGTGGAGGCCAGCGACATTCAATATTAGGGATAAAATGCTGGAACAGTTTCCACACGCTAACCCATGGCGAAGATCTAGTGGTGTAACAAGAAAGTTGTTTTCGAAGAAGGGCCATAAAAAGAAACGGGAGTGGATCTTCGAGCGATCATATGAACTTTCTCAAGTGGGAGTACGGGCCTCTCTGGAGAGGGGTGTGGGCAGCCTCACCCCCAGTTAGTCAGTTTGGTCGGCAAAATCATGGTGCTGTTTGGCAAGAATGGAAAAGGAAGATGAAAGGAAAGTGGAGGTCAAGCGTCAGGTCGGGGAATCGGACTACCCGTTGCACTCATGAAATTTGCCGACTTTCATGATGGCACCCCCCCCACATTTAAAATGGTCCAGTGACGCCCGTGGGTAGGAGGCTAAATCTAGGGGGTCTTTGTACACGATTTGGGGAGGAAGAGATATGAAATAGTCACAAAAACGTAGTCGTTCTTATTGTATGAAAAATGAAAAAGGAAAGACATCGCCTTGGGAGATGGCAGCATTTCCATATTCGCTAATTGAAAGTTATATCACAGAGGTCTATTTTAGCGTTCAGTCGTAGATCATAAATATATGCATTTACAGTTATCACGGGGTAATATTGATCTTCTGTGGGCGGAACCAGACTGGGGAATGTGGAAACATTCGTAATTCATAGAGAGGCTGGCCCCCTTCTCCAAATTTGCCAAGTACCAACTTGGTAATGGAAAGATTTCCCTAAAAGGCCTACGTATGCACGAAATGCTGACTTTTCAGACCCCCCCTTCCAGTATGCATGACGTACACATATTCCACATATCTCTTGACTTCTCAGGGTGCCTTGCTTTAGCACCATTACATGTCACAGTACACTGTACATCCATTGTAGCACTGTTATCCGCAAGTTGCTTCCAAATTCTGAAATAATAACTAAAATAATGACAGGGTTTCCGACGCACAAACGCTGAATCAGGTATTATCTGCATGAGAAAGTGTATTAATATGATGGTGATTCATCAAAGGCAAATTTTTGGTTTGCGCACGGTACGTACTGGCTTGAATCCCCGCCTCCCCCTCTGCACGCATGGTGTACGCAACGGCATCCCTTCGGTGCGTAGGCCTACGTACTTTATGGACGGCCCCAAAGCTTAAAATGGCTCAGCAAAGTGCCAAATGGTATGTGTCTATACCGACGCTGGAAATGCGGTCACTACTTAATGTGAAATAAAAACTGTCTCCTCCCTTTTGGTCACGTCCGCCAACAGAAACACACCCTGGTCCATTTGGGGAGCCAACTTTCAATCAAACTGCAGCAAGGATGTTGAGGATTGCCAAATCTCCTTTACGCCACTCCCCTCCCCCCAAATATGAGTGTGTTTACCGTGAGTGTCCACCATCCGTCCGTTTAGGGTATAATTATATTACGTTTGGTGCACGATCGCGCGCGCTGTACGTAATGCCATCGAACTTTCGTTGGGTAATCAACATATTCCCCAGGGAAGCCTACACAACTCTAATGTAATGCCATGAAATCGCAGTTTGGTCGCACCCGGATGCAGATCGGGACTGACTGACAAGTGCCGAGGGCTGACTAGTCTTGGCCTGAGACAGTGATCGATAAATAATTGAACTGCCGCGGCGGCGGGCGATTTTTATCGCAGTGCGCGCTGTTCGGGTCGAATAGACCAGCAAGGCCAGGGCCGGCGCGAAACACGCAGTATCGATCACTAGCGTCTTGAGCTGAGACTATGGGGTTGACAGTAATAACTAGTTCCATCCGATCCGACAGCTCAGCTCACGCGCTCTCCGTCCTCACCTGATCCGTAGTAAGGAGTCGTGACGCCACTTGCGCATTGTCTGTAGTGGAAGACGAATAGAATGCTATCGCGATGTTTTGAACGATTTTAATAGCTCTTTCTGGACCAACAGGGCAATATTTAATGTTTGATGATACGTAATCTATAGTCACGTCTCCTTTCCTGCCAGAAATAGACAAACAGGCGCGAGCCATAATTACTCTTTGTGGCTGATATCATTTTTGAAAATTGGACAGATCTTTTTTCCAAAGCCGTCAAACAACGTTGACTTGTAACCATCTTATTTTGACGCAGATTCTTTAAAATACACATATGAGTGTTTTCTGAAATGGCATTTACATTTCAAAAGCCCTTGATTTCCCCACTGTGTAAAATTTCAAGGTTGGATTGCAGCTATTTGAGTTGAATGTCAACATTTCTTATTTGATGTCAACACCCGTATCTTAGAAGTAATGTCTTTCAGGACTGTAGATTAATCAAATGGGGATTTTAATGATCTCAAGCCAGCAACTTTCTTTCCAACCCTCTTATCAATGTATAGAAATGTTAAGATATTGAATGGGATCATAAATTATTGTGGCGGCGCTTTTAATCGGAATTTGTAGATTTCAGAAACAAAATTAATTGCCTGTCACACCTATCCAAAACCCTAACATTCACTCTATCACGAAACAGGGTACAACCCACTTGACATTGCGTCGTCAAACCTTATCGATTCTTAAATCTTCAGTGTTTTTTCACACATCAAAGGGATAGGGTTAAAAACGCATGGTGATCGTTCAATGTAACGTTTAATGGAGATTTCTCCATGTAAGCTAAGAGAGGTCATGTAATGTTTCCCAATGTTACCGAATGAAAAGCAAAATTCTGCGAGGCTCTTGTTGTTGTGTTTTAGGGAATTTAAAAGCCTGTTCTGAAATTTAAAATTAGTGGGCATCATGCTCACTCCAGATCGATAAATCGATCCTTTTAAAAATAGATAACGCTATTTATGGATAGCTATAAATGTCTCAAGAACATTTGAAGCATCTTGCTGCCTTAAGTGGATCAGAATTAAATCTTGCATCATACAGATTTAGCATGAAACAGGGATCTTCTGTGAGACAAAATGACCTTGCTTTCTTGAGAACGAGCTTCAAACTTTTTTACATAACTACAAATGTACGCAGAGAAATTCATGTAGAATGTTAGGTGCTGAATTTTTCCAGCGACATTAAATATAGTCACTATTGGAACTACATGTATAAATACATGCATGAATTCATTTTCAGCGATGTTTACCTGTCCGCATACTGTTGAATTCCTTTTTAAATCCCAAATACAGTCCTTTTATCCCTCAAATAGATTTCATTGACTTTACCCTGAATACATTTTTCACGTGGCTTAGCTGGTTAGGTTCATTATTACACCTGGTTGTTTGCCGGTGTGTAAATGCATGCGATATACATACGGTCCGTATTGAACTCAACCAGAAATCGTATAGAACATCCACCGGATTCTCGGCTGAAACGGCACCCCAATTTTCGAGTTCAAAAAATCATGTCTTGTCCCCGATCGAGTCATGCCTGGTGATCAGCCCAATTGGATTTCAAAAGCCTGTCTCGCGGCAGGCTCAATGATGACAGATTAAAACGAAAATGCTGGCTACAGGGGTGCTCAGCAGCTCGCTTAGCGTGCAGGGCAGGTCAGGCCTGACTGTCACTGTGTCCCCGCGCTGTCGCGAGATCGGTGTCTTGCGGCACATGGATGCGACATCTTGTTCAGAGGGAAGGGAAAAGGCGATCTGTTTCTCTCTCCCCTTCTCTCGCCTTCTCTGTCTCTCTCTCTCTGTCTCTCTCTTTGTCTGACGTTATATTTGAAATGGTGACGCATTCTCGGGAATTCGCTACCCGTTTATTTGGGATTCGTATCTTTTTCTGAATGAAACTTAGCCACCGACCCCGCATCGGCCCCTCGACGTGGCGCGGCCGCCAAGAAAGAGTGCGTCAGTTTTGAAAACGAAGACGGGCCTTCAGACATCATATGAAATGGAAGTCATTCAATAACGTCCAACCACTGTGGTTTAATTCCAGTTGTGTCTCTCAGCGATGCAACGATACGAGATATAAAAACCGAAAAGGAAAAAAAACACACGGAGAGAAAGAGAGAGGGCAGGGATACTCTACACGAGGGAAAATAAACAAGATCATTGGCTAGCATGCGGCTTAGGGGGATGGAGTCTTAGTCTGTGTAGTGAGCGCCGGAGAGGATAGCTTTGGCGCTTGTCGGTCTGGGTGGGTCTCGTGCTGCGCGAACCCTAGCTGTGACATCGTGGGCGTGCGGTGGCGACCCGAGTGTGAGTGTACCTTCACCTTGGCTTGAATTCATCTTGTTTGCCCTGTCACACTGCCTGACGGCCTGCAGCGTGGACGGACGGATCGCGTGCCGGGGCTTAATCCCCCCCTTCGCCCACTCGTTTTCATATACAGCTTCCGCAACATCATCCGGACATCTTCATTACGTGTATGAGGAGGACGAGGAGGAAGCGGTGCACCAGTGGCCGTAAGGTAAGTGGAGTTTTTTTTTTCCTGAGCAGTGCACTTATTTGTATACATCTTTTGTCGACACTGAATGCGTAAGAACTCGGACTCGTAATTATCGCATGGTGAACGATCATCAACAAAGCGTTAAGCTACGCAGCAGTGAGGATTGTTATACACTGTCACGTGGCTGAGGCCGTATAGAACACGAGGCGCACGTATTGGGCAGTTCGAAACTAAAATATGAAGTAACACATGGCAGAAAGAAACAAAAACACCCGAGAGCACTGTGTTTAGGAGTACGATGCACCTGACTACATGTACACTGCCACGCTCGATTAATTGTTTCCATCTCTCACGATAAAATAATCGCGGTTGCGCCTGAAAAGACGATAAAAGTGTTCGGAAGCGTTTGGAAGTTATTTTATTTCTATAAAAGATTTTTATAATCCTGGTTATATGCCTTTCTCTTTTAGCTCAAGGGTGAAAATAACTAACGAAGAAATCGATATTAATTAAAATTCAGTGATTCAGCGCCGATTATGCGGCAGACAAGCCCTTAGACCATTATTAACATGCCGGAAAGGGGGGGTTGCAATACATGATTAGACTTGCCTAGTTCATCGACCTGATTTTCAGTTATCATTTGAAACCCTAGCTGCTTTGATTAAAATTGGAGAGCTAACCTGGCCTCCTAATGCCTCCTTTCGTGACCTGGCCTGCTTTTTCAGTGTGTTGACCAAGAGCGGAACTTACTTTTTGCCTTTCTTTATCGCAATCTCTCTCATTTAGTTTAAACAAGAGTTTTTCCACAGCGAAGTCCGCGGGCGCCACTGTTTTTGAAAGCCCCGTTGCAAAACCACGATTTGCAAAAGGAAACGGCTTAAATTTTTTGGGCAATTACGTAAATTGTCACGCAGCTCACTGCCAAGTGGTATTTACAGTTTGTTTAAAAATTGGACGAGCACAGAACTCTCTGTTATCTACAACGTTGTCTTTGTAACAAACAGTGAACGATGTTTGTGGATATATCCATTTTGCGAATGCCTGCTTGACTTTCACAAATATAATCCCTGACCTTATATAAACAATGTAATGCATTCATGTAAGTGAGATTCTTCATTCGTATTTATCCGGCACAATAACTGTGCTGATCCTCCAAAAACGAGAATAACCTCCTGCGTGATTCTCCTCACCATTATGTCACTTTCTTCCAAGGAAGTGCCGAGACATTCCTTTCCTTTCCCCTCAACAAATCCTTTCGACAGCGCAGAAGAACCGCGCCGCATCCTCCCTGATTCCCGTTCGCTACTTGAACTCTTCAACTCGACAGTAGACGGTATCAATCAAGTCTACTTTGGATTTGATGACGGTGGACTGGGGGCCAGTCTAGCCTCCATCTCAAACTAACCCATTTTCTGTAATATCCCAGCGTCTGGCCGTGTCTAGCATTTCAATCATCTTGGACGCTGCCGAGTGCACAAAAAAACACAAGAAGGAGAAAACAGATATAGAGAGGAGAGAAGGAGAAGAAAAAAAAAAAACCAAAAGAGACAGAAAATAAGGAGAGCTTGGGGTGCTGACCCAAGCCTATTAATGCATGTACTTCAGCCTGTTCTGAAGGAACACTGAAAGACGTCTCCGCATCAGTCGCGATGGGGCACTGGAGCAGATGAGATGAAAAATTATCATCTTCTGTCTTACTTGGATGGGTGTCTGCGTTGTCGAAGCTCCCTGCAGAATGGTGCGCCTATGGCGTGCAGGAGAAGTTGCCCCGCGGAGAGAGCTAAATGATTTGTGCACTTAAAGAATTATACGAGAACCTATATTGGGCAGGGGGTGGGCTCCTAAGTTTCCGAGAGCATAGCCTCGGGAGGCAGAACCCAGACTCAATAATATTTATGGGGTTTTTTTTTAAGACAGCTTGGAGCGAATGGACTCAAACCACTTGACGATGGGAGGTTGCGATGTCCTTAAGTAAAAATGTTCAGGCTGAACAATAAAGCGCACTGGCGGCTCCAGTTCTTCGCTTTCCCCGAGTTAGGCTGGCGGGCTTGCGTGACTAATTTTCCGAGGGTTGCGTGCTAAAGTACATGCTCCACGATGCTACCGACGATCGAAAGACAAGGGGAAAGAACAGAACTGAATTATTGCTGTATCCTGCCAATATTAGGGAGGGATGGGCCAAAAAGGATGGCAAGAAGAGATGTGTTAAAGGGGGATTTCAATTTAGCTACCGGATATCAGAAGATAAGAGGGGAATCGCTGTTTAAACTCTGATGTCATCAGACTAAGTTTATAAGAAAAATTGTGCCAAAGGATTGAAACGTCAGACCCTCAAAACTTTTCGATTTTTATATAGTTTAGGTGACTGTATCCAGCAAGCAGTTTGTAGCGGCTCTGTACTTTAAAATCGTGTAGAGAAAATACACCAGTAATATTATTCCTAAAAAAAGTTAAATCGAGGCTATAACATCTGCACATTTTTGACACTTTAACACTTTCAGGGTAAAGTGTTTGTGTTTTCTCCTTAACTTTTCTCCAGCTCCAAGCTCACCTCTTCACCTGAACCTTTCCAACACGTTTCATGCAGGTCTGACACACACAAACTATAACACCAAACTTGTGGTTTTTGTCTCATGCGAATCGACGCTACGAATTTCCGATTTATTGGTTGCCGTAGGGCTAGCTAATGATTTGCGTTCAGTCGTTCTGTGAGGTGACCACTTCTGTCTTACAGATTGCTAATGTAGTACCAAGGTTGTGGGTGCACTGCTATGCAGAAGGGGCTTTCCGCTACGGAAATAAAAAAAAAACAGAAAGGGAGAGAAAGGTAATCGAAAACCTGTGTTTAGAGATACATCAATGGTTTATTCAGAGCAAGAAGAATAGTGCAAGGGTATACATGCACATGCGTCGCCACACTCGCAGTCTGTGCCCTGGTTTTGACAGCAATGCTTTGTCGGGTGGCGACACGTCGGGTATTCCCTTACCTGAAGGTATACACGAACGTTTAAGGTCAAGCGCGAGATGAGAAGTACATGACCACGGTCCGTCACTGCGAGCTCCCACCGCATGTCCATGTACACTGTTTCGGCCAAGTGCAGCCCAAAGGTTTCGTCCATTGCATATACAATTTCTTCCGGACGGGGGGTGTGGACGAGTCGCCATTACGTCATCGACACCGGAGTTTGACATTGCAGTCGTGTGCCCCGTTTGGAGAGTTCAAGCTCAAAGGTTGCGTTTTGGCGCAAAGGCAAACTTGGTGAGTTGAGGAGAACGGAAATTTAATCTATACTAATGCTTCAAACTCGTTACAAAAACGACACCGTGTGAAGCCCTATTTAACAGAAATTGAAAGGCAATTGTTTTCAATATTTTCAAGTCCTCAATGTCTTGAAAAACTGTGCAGATTGTAGTGCTTGGAAAAAACAAAATTATCAAGGATCGTCCTCATAACGTTTCTGCCTTGCCGCTGATTTGTAATGACTCGAGTCAATGACTCGACTCGAGTCACAATTTTTGGCGACTCGACTCGAATCACAAAAGTTAGTGACTTGTTTAAATCTGCTTTGCCAAAACGTTCAGGAATACCAACTCTTAAAGAAGCAGATCATTGTTTATTATCCTCAGAGGGATCATCCTCACAAAAGAAAAACCAAACACACGAAAGGTAAGGCATTGAATCACAGCTATTCAGCACAAAGAAACTTCTAGGGGATGTTAACGATAGAGGGCGCAGTCTCTGTCCGTCTGTTTCCCTTTTAACCGATGCAGCGTGAGTAACGGAGGTCTCTGTGATGAAATTTTGTGCAGAATAATTTTGAAAAAGCTTTTAACATTTCGAAAAACAGAGATGATAATCATCAATATGGATACGTTTACATGGGCCGCGTGAGTCACCGCCCACGTGTTTGTAAAACGGCGTATACTTTTGCAATCTAATTAACTTCCAACATCCAATTCATGTGATTACGTTCGTTTATTTGCCCTCCAATAATTCATTGGGCAAGACTCTCCTAAGTCGGGCTGACATTTCGGTTCCTTTCCTCTCGCCCGGGACGATGACAGTTTTGTCAGAAGCGGTCTGAAAATTTTATTAAGATTGCTTATAGGGGAGGTTCCATTTAACGGCTTGCGTCTAGGATATGGCCTTAAAGGCACTATCGTGGGTTTGTCTAATATCTCATGTCCTCAGGGTCAACGAAACCCCATAGACATAGCCATGGATGCCTTTATTAAAAGCGAGCCCTCTCGTGGTTTGTTTCGTATTAATTTCCCCTTGTTTCGAGGCGTTTTGTACGGACAGTGAACCCAAAATGACTATCGTGAAGAGGTATGCTATGAGCTTATTGAGTACGGTATATCACAGACATGACCAAACAGCTTGACTGATGTCCCATGCATATCGGACTTTTGGCGCTCAAGAAACGGAGAATCTCTGACTTTTCACGAGTTAAAAAAACCCCACTTTCTATCATAAACTCTGCTCTCTGTTATTGTGATAAGTACGTGAGAGTCCTTTAAGGTCTACGCGCATGTCATGACATTCGAACTGTTAATTTAATGTTTCCTAGCTAAGCACAACTTCCCTCCTGTTAGCAGAATTGTATGCCCGGCAAACATACGGCTAAGTTCACATCTCATCAGTGTGAAAGACGTCCATATAAACGAAACGTGATTGACGACCAACATGCAACACTGTTGGGACCGTGTGTTTGGGGGAAACCGTAATTGAATTGAGATAGGCAATCGATGGAACTGCAGCAAGTGCAGCCGGTGCTCGACGAAACGGTTACCGATGGCATCTGTTAAGAGACTCGCTTGTCTACATCTGGCCATTTGGGCGTAAGTTGCATGTAGCTGACGGCATGCCCGATGAAACGAGTGCCAAAAAAAGTGAAGCCTGTAACCGGTAAAGCGGTAACGCAAGCTAAATTGATTTATCTTCATTCTTTCGGCAGACCTTGTTACGGCAATGAACACTGTCAGAAACAAATGGACTTCAAGTCAACAGACGCCAAAAGGCATTTTGAGTGTGCGCGCAAACCCAGTATGCTGACGAACATAGGCTGACGAATATAGGTGGAGTCCGACCGTGTGCTTCACTTTTAGAGTCAAATATGGCAAGTGTAAAGTCACTGCCTAGACACACAGAGTAAAACTTAAGTTGCAAAATTTCGCATCTTTTAAGATCATTCCCGGAACAAATGTAAGGGAGATTGTCTGCCGGTAAGATATGAAATCTGAATTGATTTCATAATTTGTAGGTTATGATGGTTGAGTCTATAATCTGAGCTAAACACCTGTCGTGAGTAGGCATAATGATAGTTTTTTCCGTCAAGGGCCAATGTAATATCATACATTTCAAGTCAGGTGATGAGTTCTGAGCTAGTCCAGGCACGCCAGGCTGTGTCTGAGCTCAGTGTGTGTGAGTCATGAGAAAATGATGAGTTACAGTCGAATATTGAAGAATGCTGGACGTATATGTCGGGGGCCAATCCAGAAATATGGAGTTTAGGTTTGATTTCAAATCAAGAACCTAAAGTTTAATACCTCATTGTAAACAAGAGCCGAGTCTCTCGTGAGTCGTAACTATCATGAGTTCTGACTTGAGAAACGGAGCCGAAGTGGCAATATAACTGTTCCCATGCATGCGATAGACTATTTTTGAACGAAGATCCAGAACAGCCAATAATGATCACATCCTATCTGTAAAATTTCCAAATGCCCATTTTGAGGCGCCAAACACGTCGTACAGTATCTTCCACACGCTAGGAAATGCGTTTAGCAGCAGTCAAGAATTATTAATAATTATTATAATTAGTAATTATTCAAACGAACGCTACAAGAAGACGATTAGATTCTCTGTGTGTTGACCAAAACAGTGACGTATGCAGCACGAACGCACCTACGCTCGTTTGCTTCTGCAGATGCTGAGAACTATTTGCATCTTGGATAGTGCTTTAAAATAGAGACAGCCTCAACCAAATGTCCAAATAAAGACCCAGTGTGATCCTTTTTCCAACAAAACGTCAACTTTTCCGGTTAATCTTATTTTTCCCCTACAAAATCTAGCACTTCATTCGACTTGATCTTGAATGCCCGGAAGCCTGGAGGTATTGCACAACAGCTTACTAAATTTTCTTCAAATGGGAAGTGACTCAAGGAAAGGAAAACCTCACACATTTTCGGTATTCTTTGAGTGACTAAATACTTTATTCACTTTGTGGGAACTACTAACAATAATACGTCACTCAAAAAAGTTGTTGATCACCTCGTAAAATAAGAAGTGACATTCGTACAATAGCCGACAAGTCCCTGTGTGTGTGTTCACAGAGCTCTAACAAATTGCCGAGGGAAATTAGTTAAAAGCAAATAGTACGAGACTGGTGTACAGCCCGCGCTGTCATACGCAATTGACTTCACACTCAAACTCGAACCGAATTGTACGTCATCCAAACAACCGCACTTCCCAGCCGACCCCAACAGCGGGGCTCGGTGTATTGGGGCTGGCGGACAAAGGCCCCCGCTGCCGGGTGCGGCGTTCACGGTCAAGTTCACCGTCCTCCGCCAACCCGCAACCTCGCCTCCTTTTCACCCGTCAATCATTCATTCCTTGCCCCTCTGCTGAGCCCGTTTTCTGCACGATTGCCTCGTAAAAGTCTCCAGCGACACTCAATTTATTCCGCTAGATATGTGACAGGATTGACAGATACCACAAAATCATTCCACACCACCACCCTAAAGAGTTCCAAGTGGTATAGTGTGCTATATTTAATACACTGTGCTCGTTTATCCTTGGGAAAACATGCTTTACCCCAGTCCATTTGAATTTTTCCACAAGCTCGACACATCTCCCTGGTGTGATTTGGCGTATTAAACATCTCCAACATCCTTGCGGCTTCTTCAAACTAAAGAAGGCGAGTAATTCAGCTTTACGCTTTTGCAAACAAAACTCCTTTAGCACTTACCATTTCAATTTACTGAAGAAGTATTTTTAGCGTTGGTTTATGAATTACTCGGTTACCACCTAAGTTTGGTACTTGATTCTGAGTGAATACACTTAGCAAAAAACGGTTTACATCATTTTTATTGCTTCTGAAATCGTCCCCGTGATGTGTCCTAATCGAAACCACCAGAGGGGTGTATCCCGTAATTAACAAGATTGGTAGCCTTCCCCTTTTTTGCTCAATGAGACCAGACCGACCTGCTCAATGCAGGTATCGCAGACCAGACAGTGTCGTAATGCAAAAAAAATCTTCCCTCGCAGTATCGCTCTGCGCCTCGCTGAACATTAGCAGGGAATCGCCTCCAGGCGTTGACGTTCCTATTCACGGCAGATTGTCGAACAAACGATTCGGCCGCTGCTGTGCCAACAATGGAACGGAAACGTTACCGGCGATGTGGTTTTATTTTAAGGCAAGCTGTTCGCTACATTTCTCATAGGCGCACAACGCCTGGAAATTAGGCTAAGAGTCCCCTTGAACTCAACAATGACCAGAGCCAGAAGACTTCTCGAGGTGGGATTTCTTTTCAACGCAAGCACTACACAAAAGATCAACATTTGTAGACGGCCACAAAATAGGAACGAATGGCCAGAGTTACCCAATTCTCAAACAACATTTGCTGACTATCACCTCGTTCTCCTTTCTTTAGGGTTTTACAAATTTCAATTACTAATCTGCAATGAAAGCACTGGGAAGGGTATAATCGTGAAGTAGACTAGAGTGTTTTCTTTCAATTTCATCTACAGCTTGACTTTTATCAAAAGAATGTTATCGAACAATAAGCTGATTACATTTTTCGAACACACAACTTTGACGCACTCAGTCCAAATTCGTTTTCAATCAAAACAACTCAAAATACACCTGTACGCTCTGGGTTTTGTCGGTTTTCTTTGAGTTCGCAAAACTGTAACGTAACGTGTCATTTACTTTGAAAAATAAAATATTATATTTCAAAATGTCCGTGGTGTATTCTGTTGCAAGTACAGGTTAACGTCATGTGTTTGTAGTGTTCAACACCAAACTGATTCACTAATTCTCTCTTTTCAAAAACACAGAACTGTAAGTTTAAAGGCTGTAATGCAACAAGTAAAATTATCATTCTTTTTATTTGATCCTACAGCAGATAATAAACAAATTCGTTCCTCTTCCTTCTTTCCTGCAGAGTTCTGCGTCGGTGAAAAGGAGATCCCTTTATAGCTTTATACGCTACGGGGGATATTTCTCCTCAGAAATCTTAGATTGCTCTTGGAGCAGTTCTGAAGTCACGCAATCAGCTGATTCCATAGGCGCATCACGTAGGCTTATCCAACGTTAACTGCTCTAGCGGGACACCTGAATTATTGATAACTCGCCCCCTTATCGTTCCTAGTGAGGCTTGGGCGCTGCACAGCGCATCATTGAGACGCCTGGTCACCGACTGGTTTGAGTTGGCGCAGTTACTAATGGAGATGAAGGCATTAATGTAGAGAAGACGACCTTGCTTTCAGATGTGCTGTTACGTGTTGGAAGTGCATCGTGAGCCATTCATGAACCTGGCCGTGCTCTGCATTGTGACGAGAGTGTGTGCCGCAACCTCGTTACACGCGATAATATCGGTGATATCGATGACTGCACACTGACTGCAGGCCATTGTACGTTGAACTATCCTCACCAATGTGATTTTGGTTTAACAGTACTTGGGCCAACGCACACCAGGCCTGCTCACGTGAGTCAAGCGGCCTGGCCAACTCCAACAACCGAACCGCTAGCCTTTGGACACCGTGCCGGTTCTTGTCATGCCGGTTGGGCCAATCAGGGGCCGGCTTCTGCCGAGCCGTCATCCCTCTTGTGTACACTGCAGCGCACTGATCTTTGACGTGTCTGTGGCGCTGAATTGGTGGTCTTTTACCCCTGGTGGCCCACCAAAGGGCACGCCTCGTCCCGTACAGCTCACCTACCAGTTTAGTCTCACACCTGGCCGCGACCAGTCCCGTTCAGATGCTCCTGATTCGCTAACACCTCGCCAGAGCTCGGCAGAAGTTACACCAAGTCTTCCAAGTTCGTGGTGAAACAGTAATCCCGAACAGATTTTACAGAAGCCATCTTTTGGGGTTTTGGGACAAGGTGTTGTGCATACCGACTGATTGTAGCACACCTATCGGCAGATTAAACGATTGCGACACTGTGTTAGACAAAGTGCACAGATATGGCGTCGTCAAACGGACAGATACCCTAGCACGCACGAAGCAACGCATCTCCAACGGATTGCGGACTGTGTAAAAAAAAATCATATATTAGGCAGCATCATGCCACGTGCTGACAAACTCCTCTTGACTTTCTTCCTTGCCTGGCTCCTCCTGAGTTCCACTGCGCGTGCCTGTACGGGGAGGGCCAGCCAACAGTCCAAAGTACCGCGGCAGTCTACCCCGTTGACGCTCCGCCAGCGGGTACCCAACGTGTCCGAGAACACGCTGGGGGCAAGCGGCCCGCCCGAGGGCCGAATCCACCGAGACAATCCCAAATTCGACGAGCTCCTGCCCCCGAATAACAACGCCGATATCCTGTACAAGGATGAGGAAGGGACGGGAGCTGACAGACGCATGTCGAAGGTGAGTGTTTTAAATGATCCCCTCGGTATTTAGACAAACGATTGGCCTATTGAAATGCTAGAAGTTCACAGAGTTCATTCCTGTTTACACTATCTCTGAACAGTAAATGATCCTGAAGGGTTCTCGATGCGAAATGTATCATTCACATGTTAAAGTTGCGCCACAAAGTTAGTATATGTGTATAGGTAAAATTTCCATGGCTCTCAACATCGTTTTACGGTTCATTGATAGTCTGACAGTCACCGAATTCATTGATAGCCTGTGATTTTTCACCGGATTCATAACATGATTAGGTGCGTTTTTCTGCACTGACTACAACAGGGCCTAAGCCCTGTCAGAAACTCATGTTGGTGAGTAGTGTAAGGTTTTATATTTACCGTAGCTTAAAAATATAGGCTCACATGTTGCAATTTAATGGCAGAGGAAGGGAACTGAATGAATTGTTTTGTTAAAAAACAAAGTATGAGACTCTGTCAGACTGCTCAGAGTGGCAAGCTGGACCTCAAAGTCAATACAATAGCACCTGTCAAAGCTTCTGTTCTGAAGGTAATTTGAAATAATTGAATTGGCTTTATGAACAGATGGGTTTATAATACTGAAACATGAAGGACATCCGATATACCAGGTGTTATCATAATGATTCAGCACAGCAAATACCACAGCGTGTAATACGAATGGGTTAATACATCACATATAAAAGTCTACCAAAAGTGACCACTGATAGGCCACCATACAAGTGTTGACTCTTGGGGGCAAACGGAGTGACTTATGTACACACACCCGTGTACGGAGCTCCGCAGTGTAGGCCCTAAGCGTGGGTTTTTTTTCCTTAGTATAAGGAACACTGCGTGTCACAGCTAAACCGTACCAGTCGGGTGGATTTTCACATGAGATCAGATTAGTTCTGCAAATTTGATTTTTTGGTTGCAGAATTGGCACAGGGGGAAATTCCTGTAAGGTTCTCCGGTATGCTTGGGTACTAGCTTGGGAGAAAAAATAGTCGTGGAAGGCTTTGTGCCTGTCCCGCGCCGAGCAGTCGCCGGTGTTTCACCGTTTTCGTTTGCCTAGGCGATCAAGCGTCACCCTCGCATTAGCACGGTGGGGCTTAAATATGGAAATGAAGTGAAAATATTTTCGCAGCTTTGCGAGTCACCCCCGTGCATTGTTCCGCCGGGACACGGTGGTTTAAGGGCCGCGGTACAGGGTCTCAGTGGATCGGTGCGACGGTGTCCCACACGGAGATCAGCCGAGGATTTTTGGGACCTTTTTAGTTTTAAGAGATGCGACTTTCTTACCTTGGGTAGCTGAAGACGAAACTTTCATGGTTCCTAGTGTAAACTAAAATATTCTGTTTTTTTCAAAAAGAACTTAGGTCAATGTATTTCAACTATTTTCTTACCTTGTGTAGCTGAAGACGAAACTTTCATGGTTCCTAGTGTGCACTAAAATATTCTGGTTTTTTTTTTTAAGAACTTAGGTCAATGTATTTCAACTATTTTGCCAGAAATGCATGTTACTTCAAAGAAGGTGTTTTTACAAAGATTTTTTATTTTTCGGGAAAGATGCTTATGAAATGGGCTTTCTATTCAGAGCCACATTAGAAGATTTGGTTGCAATGATGTTTGTTTTATCTCAGTCTGTAAAGTTTGTTTATGTGGCACTTTCTGAGCGAAATCTATTAGTAGTTACAGAGGCATTCACGAAATGTAAACGAGGTCAATATGGAGTACTTCTCGAGACATTGTCGTCTCTACTCAACACAGAGTTCACTAACACCTGCCTTGATTTTGGCGCCCCACCGCTACACCCTCTCGACAAGCCCTCCCCCTAATGCCTTACATCAGCACTTGCCCGATAATTGTCGCCAATTCAGAGTTGATATTGAAGCACAAAAGAGCAATTCTAGGCCTCTTTTTTTTCCATCCCCAGCCGCTGAATAGAAGGAGGTTTTGGTGGTTGTTCAAACAAGGTTAGACACACACGCCGACATGGCTACGGTGGGTGGCACAGAGATGTCCAGACTTGGCCAGGATTCCGTGTGGAAGTTCTACGGCTTCGACACTGAAAACATTTGGCTGACCTAGGTTTCCCTTTTCTTGCGGCTCTGCTAAATCCAAAAATATTATTTTGTGCTTAAAATGAGCACTCCCCGTCCAATATGACAAAATCAAGACAACTGCAGAATAAAAAAAGTTCCGGATCGTGTATGTATTTGAAAAATCGCTGAGTTTTGAAAATAACGTAGGTCTGAAGCAAGTTTCCAGTCCAAATGTCTGGCCAGCAGAGGTATTCTACTGTTGTCTGATTGTTTCGTCACGTGAAGTAAAATGTATCTGGTAATCAGTTGCAGAATGGGCTGTTACATCTATAGCAACGAGATTTAAATGAACAAATTTGGAGTAAGGAAGGACAAAACTGAACCTGTTGGAAGTTAGTGGAATTAAATGTTCAAAACTTAGCTAAAAAATTCAGAAGTACAAACACATTGCAGCTGTCACAGCGATTAATATTCTGAAACATTCACTCCTCACAATACACTTTTTTTATAACATACAATGTTTGATACAGAAAAAAATCCACCACATTAGCTAGAGGAAGAGGACCCTTTCAAAACCAGACACTATAATTTTACATACCGTACATAATCAATGAATGACTTAAAAGATTCCCAACTATTAGACATGATACGATTCTTTCTCCCACGCAAGCACCCGGATCCCTTCAAAGGATGAGTGTGGCCCGCAGGCTCACCAGGACGGCTTCGGCAACAATATTGACCTAATTGGAGCGATCTTTTTAATAACTTCTTCCCCGCTCGTCGCGACACCTGTGCACGAAACCGCCATAGTGGCGCTACCTGTCGTTTCCCTGGCGCGAAATTATGACGGCCCGTCTAATAAACAAGATACTATACCACCGTATATCGTGTCGGCACCATGCAAGAAGGTATCGAACTCTTGCGCGGAGACGTCACCCACGACTTTGTATTTATAAGCATTCGTATATTTGCTGTGTCGTCAAGAGGCGAATAATCACCTCCTCAAATGCGGATCAGAAATGGTTGAAGAATACCATCGCGAAAGTCCAAAGATCAAGACTCGTAGAAACCGTAAAGGGTTGGGAATGGAGGCAAAAAAGGAATTCTCAGTAGGCCGGGGTGACGCGTAATTTTGCGGGTCAGTGTGACTGCGAATTATTTGGGGTGGGTCAATAAAGCTATTAGGTGGAAGTTACTGGCCATTATCCGGGGTTTATGTCGAGCAGTGCGTACATGTACAACTAACTTGGGTAAGCATTCCATCGGACAATCAATAGTCTAGAATGTTTTATGACAATTCCGTTAGGAGAATTAAAATCTCTGCACATGTCAGTTCACCGATGACACTACACATTATTTCAAAGTTGGTTCCTGTTGACTGCTTTGTTTTCTACACAAATTGGACCCTGATATACATCTGTGCATTGGGAAATACAATATACCTACCGCTAAACATTGGAAGTCTGCGTTTGGCTGAGAGTCAATTTTCGCATTTCAGCTTGACAGGATAGTTACTTCTTTATTTTGCACCAGCCCGAAAATGTTGACAACCAAACTCAAGCAAAATGTCTAGTTTAAAATTATTTGCTTGCAAAAATAATCATTTTTTTCGTAGATATGTAATACAAAACTGCTGCAAACTGCTTGCTGACTACAATGACCTAAAATAGAAATCTCAAAATATTTGGAGGCCTGACGTTTCGTTTCTAGCAGAATCTTTCTCAAAGGCATTTTTTCGTGTTCGTTTTCTCATTGCAGTGCCTTATGGCAAAGCTGTACCACATTTTCCAGATGTTCATGTACTTGTAAAAGATACAAAGTTTAAACAAACGCACGTGTTGAGAAAGATCGCGAGATTGTTCTCAAATCTGTTCGAAACACGACACTGCGGCAAGAATTGGATGCCGTTTTGCGAAGTTTTCGTGGCAAGTTTTACGGGACAGTTACCACCACGTGTTCAGTGCTGATTTTCAAACTGTGCGGTTGCCGCTCTGTTAGAGAACACGTGATGTCGGTCTACGAGCAGCGACGGGAGGATTTTAGTCGGTAACAGTACACGCGTGATGCAATCAATACACGTGGGTGCGTGTCTTTGCCTGTCGGCAGGAACTGGCAGTCCGCGTCATCAGAAGGAATTCGCGGGTAAATTGACTTGCGCTTGTTCATAACACGCTGTCGTTGCATTCTGTTATATTGTGGCTAACCATATGGTGTATTGTACCACATCGTAACATTCTTTACCTCTGGGTTATGAATGACCCTCATTAAATGTTGTGAGGACAGAGTGAAAGTTACATATCTTGATGTTCATCGCTCTCATCCGTTGTTAAAATGAGCAAATTCGTTCCTTAGATTTGAAGTTTGGAGAAGCGGCAACTGGTTTGGATTATGAATTTTCGGTTACTTATGGGCACAAACATCCTCCTTCCAGTGCGATTTCAAACAAAACAGTAACATCCTTTTATGACCAACTGGAGTAAGGTCTTGAGGTATTGAGCCTTAGGGAGCGATTTCGTTTAGGTTATAAAAAATACACACCGTAAACGTATTAATAAATTAGGTCCAAAAGTGTTGGCGTTAAGTTTGAAAAGCTCAAGGAAAATCAGATTAATCACCATCTAGAATCTCTTGTATCGAAACTTAATTTTGGCGATTTTGGTAATCAAGCATTTACGTTGCGAAATGTTCCTGCCAGTCATAGGCGACGTTGAAAACGTCTATGGCTGTCATAATCGCCGACTTCCTCGACACTGTCAAAAATATTTTTGAAAAGTGATTTTTTTTTGCGTGTGACTGCCTCGGACTTGACAGGCCTGTCACTCACGGCGTTATCGCTGGCACGGCGGGGGCATTAAGTGAGATCTTAAGGCGAGGTTTGTCGCCCAAAATGGGAGAGGCGGGCTTCCAGCCAGCCGGGCAGAAAAGCCGGCCACAATGCCTACGTATTCAGGGCATGGCGGTGTAACAACACTCATTACGTCTCCATCGGTGCCGCTCGACAAAGAGGGAGATTTCAGATTCCCATAGCCGGTGAATTTGTTATTTTCCCCGTTGGTCCGTCGCTGGCACGAAGGTGGTTGAGTTTGTTCTTTTCTTTTTACCCTAGCCAAAGAAAGTTCATTTTTACAGGTGGATCCCGGGTCCCGATCCCCCAGTGGGTTCCTTCAGCCGGAATTCCCCCTGGGTGTCGGGGGATATTGCCACGAACAAAAGGAATGAATAATCAGTCACTTTTCGGCTACAGAATGCCCGAATGGCGGCGCACTCACATGTGTATTGAAGGCAGGTTTTTGAGCAATGATCCACACATGCACTTGTTTAAAGTTTATACCGCACGATACACGTCTTTTCAAGCCTGGTGGGTATGTTCGAACAGATCAATTGGCTAGCCACCTTAATAATTACAAGGGGCAAGAGAACTTAAATTTACCGATCAGACTCTGCCTGAAAAATTGAAATGTGAAGACTTTAAAACAATAATTCTCACTGTCTTGGACGAACACACGGGGGGTGTCGCCTTATCTGCCAGGGCCGTGTCCAAATTCTCGGCTGCGACTAGAAATTACGTACGAGTCTATGTTGTTGTGGTCGCAGCCAGTTTCCATAGAGTCATATGCAATTATAAGCCGCAGTCACGTGATTTGGACTTGGCCTGAGCTGAGCCAATTCACCCGAGATCCAAACACAAACTTTAATGCGGTTTAGTTGGTTATCTTTTCTCTCTGAGTGTCCTACGCACAACGGTACATTTAGGAGCTTGGTTACTTTTTATTTTTGGACATCGTCCCATGATTGGATGGAGTTTTTGCCGAGTTGCGGGGGTTTCTTCGAGGACGAAGCGGAGTAAACGCCCAAATTCACTTATTTTCATGCCGATTTAAGCGCTCCATTGTTACGTAAATGTAGGTGATTAAAAAACTCTTGTCTGGCAAGTAATTTTGGTTGTTGGTTGTAACGCATGGTGCAAACAGAAAGCACTATTGACTCTGATATTGGTTTCCAAGGTTTTATTTATGGGATATCGAAATGATAAGTGTCTGCAAATCGAGGTCAGAATCGTTATCCCGAGCGGTGAACAAACTAACATACTCCGGCATGCACTTTGCCAAATCCCGTCCAAGGGCGTTTCTCCTGGCATTTCGGATTGTAAGCTAATCAGGCTGTAACAATGTTGCCGAGAATCAAGTCATTTGGTTACAGGAACAACGCAAAGTGCATCAGAAAAGACCGCAAGAATTGAAGCCAGAGGCCGTTTAAGGCTTTACAAGTCGTTCCAGAATTATAGAGAGTCGAAAAAGTATTTCATCGTTCTCTGACAGACTCTAAAATTAACAGGTCGACTGGTTTTAATTATTATACAGTCTTATGGTAGGCGCTTAAAGTGTCCATATTTCTCATTTTACGAAACGGAAAAATATCATAAAATATCGGAATCATGACGTTTTAGACCTTCATGGCTGTTTCTGGATACCGACCCCAAAGTATACATCGATAATAAAAGCAATAAGAATCGATTTTGAATCCAAATGATAAGTCGAGATCATATTTATTGATAGACAGACCGAAACAACGGTTACCCCTGTGAGATATACTTGTATTACTATCGTCCACGTGCTTAATCTGGATTAAAATGGTTCTTCAGTTTTACTTATAATTATTGACGTATCTGCCGGTACATGTCATATTTTTGCAGCCTTCCATTATACTCTGTCATTCAACTAGATAAGTAAACTGGAGTTGACGGTGGGTTGACACCCAACTTGGGTGTTTTAAGTCCGCTTGCGCCGGTTTACCGTTGAAGAAAAACATTAGCATTCCGCTGAAACTTACAAGGAAAGAAAGATTCAGGCCGTACAGGTGTCAATCAGATGTCGATATATGAACTGCCCTCGGGCATGTCTAGTTGAAAAATTGAGATCCGAGTTGACTGTGGTGACGTGCATGGACTTATCTGGATTGCTCAAATGACAGCGTGGTTTGATAGATTTCATGAAAAGTCCGAGACGGATTCGGCAAACCCACTCTGTATACACTCATGAGGTGACAAATCCCACATTTTTTGGTTGGAATGACAGCTCGCCTGTTCCCACGTCAAAGTTGACAGAGAGTGTTTGGAAAGGAGCGGTAGAGAGCCCCGTCTTGGGCCTGGGCAAACACGCACCGCGCTGGCTCTTCGGATTAAGAACTTGTCCGTCACGGCAGTCAATCGTTTCCTGAATGGAACCGGAGCAAATCTAAAATAAAAACAAGCAAACAGAAAGCTGGAATAATAGTGCTGGGTTTTGTAGCGAGGATCGATGCCTTTACATGCCTCGGCCAAACACAAAAATGGATGTGATTACGAAAGTGGGTGCGTGTGTGTGTGTTGAACAAGACCCATGAGCTCAAATATTTAATTTTTAATTAAGTGGTATTTTTGCCGCTACATTTTTCGCCCTACATACTTCAGAAAAGCGACCGATTATTCCAGTACATCTTCTGATTATTCACCTAAGACTCATTATCATTATTGTGGAAAAAATAAGCAATAAGTCTAATCTGGAATATAAAACATCTGCATACCATTTGCAAAGAAACAAATTCAGCCCCCTTCAAAAGTTTGGAAGCGCTTTTACACACTTTCCTTGCTACAGTCTACCGATTTCATTCGCATTAAACAGAGACAACTGTTTTGACCTGGAAAAGTAATTCATAAAAGGAACACGATACTACAGCTCCAAAATGTATAAAGGCGGTCCCCGCTCGTAGGAGCTGAGGGTAAACATTAGAGCATCATTGTGGAATGTCTGACTGTATTGTCGAACTTTTTAGCGTGCAAGAGGGGAACTGGTTGCCTGAAGAATGGCGCGGAGGTCGGTCGCCTCGATCCTTCACCCCGCTCCATCACACCTGAAGGCCGGATCTGTATTATCCTCCCGCCCGACACTCTCTTTTTTTTACTCCAGAAACACAAAAACTAAGTATCCTGGACTATACAGTCTAATAATGCCCCCGCCGCTTTCGACTTTGCTGTAGATCCTCGTCTACGGTTTCTATTTGAAGTTGGCCGGTTTTACCGTCTTCGGTAACCAAGGCAGCGCCGTGCACTTTGTGGCATCTGAACGCGAGGCCACTGAACTAGATCGTGGATGGAATATTCCACACAAAAAAAGCACTATACAGAATTGGGACCCATTTTCGAAGAAATAAACGCACATATTTTGCCAAACATAGGTGTGTTTTTGTAAATTAGGGGGGGGGTCGTTTTTGGGCCTGTGTCTCGTATGTGTGAGAGGGTTAGCCTTATGTTGTCAACGCAATACCGATTTATGTACATGTATTTCTTCACGTCTATGGGACATCTAAAACACTGGCTTCGTTTCCATCTTGGGCTTCGCCCGATTTTTTACTCCTTGGTTGGGGGAGTCTATCTCATTATAAGCGATTTCAAACTGTATCACCGATGGGAATATTTTGTTAAAAGCTGGGGAACCCAACAATTAATTCATTGTACAAAGTGTTGCAGTTTCACACAGCCTTAATGCAAGGACACTGTTTGTAAATCACCAAATCAAATATCTTTAGCGAGCAGGGACAAGTCGACCGATGGAGAGATAATTTCCACGATTAAGACTTAATCTGCTCGTCTTCACACCCGGACAAAGCTAGCCGCGCTTTCATTCCATAACTCAAAGTTCGCTGGATTATTTGCCCTGCGATATAAACACTGACAATGGGTTTATGTGATAAGAATCACTCGTGCTTGCGAAACAGTCGATTGTTTTTTTCCGGCAGTGCATGCGGGGAACTTTCTCAGAAGGTGTGGCCAATTTTTCCAGTGTTTTCAGAGTTCACTGTAGGGTTAGTTGGGTGATCGGCAAATTTTCACGGCTTTCACAGTTTCGAGAAGGCAAACAGGAGAGAACGACGCGTCGGAGCCGTGTTCTTTGCTCAGGTCCTCCGCAGACCTCGGCTCTTCTCGCTTGCTGGCTTTAATCTATCACAACTTTCACACTTTGGCGGTGACCACTCTCACCCCCTTCTTTGTCGGTAACACGCCGTTTAATGAAAGGTTGTCTTCAGACATCGTGCTTAATCCCAGACGCCATACCGTCCGATTGTTTGTCCGGCGATCACTGCATGGAAATAAATATTGTTCATCTCGCCCACTTCAGGTTATGGACGCCTTCTTTAGAAAATAGAGTTTCCGCTGAATTGTTGGCAATAGTTAATGAACATCCAGCACTAAGATCCCACTTGAACACGCCAAGCAATGTTATTAAACATCAGTTAACAAAAAGTATGCATCCTTTACGAAAGTTAAGGGGTGTTATTTTGAACCGAGGGAAAACCACGTTGCCTTTTAAAACACCTCTAGGTATAACGACTCTCCAAGTGTCGGCACTCCAGCTCCCTCTATACAAAGTAAATTACTCATCATAATTGTCAAGATCTCTCCAAATGCATCTGGGGAAATTGCCCAAATTAATATTTGCACCAGTACTTTAAATAAACGCTGCTTGGTTGAAGCGATAGTTTAATACTATTCTTTCGGTCTAGCACCATAAGTCTGTGTCATTATACAGTGTCTTAATTTTCTACCCTTGTGGCCTTATCCCCCGGAGACATTAAAATAACATTTCCGCTTGTGTACTCGGCGTCCTAATTTGTATTTGTCCGGCCACAAATCCCAGGGTCCATTGTCAAGGCTCCCTTTGTTGCATTTCCCCCCAGTCCAATGTTGTCCGTTTCGGCAACGGAGGTCTTTTCACCCCCTTAACCGCGTCCGTCCCCTCAAAGTGCCGCGGTGTGTACCGATATACACCCTCGCGCAGATCCGGCCCCCGGCCCACCAGCATGGGAGGGAGTGCTTAACTTTTGTCTGGGTTCCTTCACCTTTCCTCCCTTCCACCTTTGTGCATTTCACATTTCTGGGGGGAGGGATTTTGCTCCAAATTTGCTAACATGTCAACAGTTGTTACCTTTAAAGCAGATTAGCACAGAGCTCGTTATACTTTTTTTCACCAATTAAGTCGCAGTTTTTAAGTGCACCAGAAAGTTTGGGACACTAACACCTGTTTGTCCATGGAACCATTTTTCTTTTCCAATTTCAACTAGAGACGGATGTATAAAGCCCATGTTAAACAAAGTTATCTCCAGACAGCCTCTGATGTGCTTGCGTTGCGACACAGGAGCGTTTTTCTAAGCCAAACAGTCGAGGAACCCGAGAAGTTCGAGGCTTTGAGGGAGATCAGCGAAAGGGTTTCCCTGTTTTATGGCCATCTTGTCTCCTGTTCACTGCGCCTCGACTGTTTAGACTACAACCACACGAGGCTGGGGAAAGATCGAGAAAAACCACAACCACTTATTTTTAAAAATTGAAAAATTCCTATACCAAAAATTACATAAACTTGACTGAAGTTTATTGTAAGAGACTATCTTGTTATCATACGTTGAAGAAAAAACGTCGTTTGCGGTTATTGCACGCAGTTGCCCCTGGCGAAGTACTTTTTATGTTGTTGGAGTGGAGAAAAAGAGGCCAATTCAAACTAGACGGGGGGATTTGTTCCAAAAGCGAGGAACAATTCCAGGCCATGCACAGTTCCGTCCTGGATTTCACGGGCCGCTCAACACGTCAACACAACTGGGGGAAGTGATTGGCATTTCCCGCCGCTGTTACTCCCGAAGGCAACTCGTACTATGAGTGAAAAGAAACTTTCCCTCAAAAGGTGGGGAAATAAGGGGTGGACTTGTTCGCTTTAATTTGACTGTACTCGAGGCGAGATGGCAGTGGGGTGGGTTGGGGTGTGTGTGTGTGTGGGGGGGGTCCTGTCAGTGGCTACTTATAAACCCACGGCCCTGAAGGTATTAGATTCATTCCAACTGACGCTCGTCAAAAAAAAATGACAATTTTGAACAATAACGGAAATGTCCAACGTTTTGGCAAACGGAATGATCCGAAGAAGCGTCGTTATTGTCATGGGTGGGGGTATGAACTTTTCCCAAAATGACTGACCAAATTCTCTCATTCGCGAAAGGGAAAAACTGGCAACATGTCTCCAGGGGGTGAAAAAATTCCCTGCCCCCTTCCCCTCTGGATATGCCGGTTATTTCATGTCGGAGACAATTTCTCCAAAGGTCGGGGCTTACAACTTCAAATGTTGTTTTCAACACGACAGGTAATTTACAAGTAATCACATGGTACCAGTTGAGAGTTTCGAAACGCTGACCAAGCATTTCAAGTTATTCGTATGAGGCATTAATACCTTTAGCTTCAGGGCTGCTTTTATATATATATATAAATATTTTATTTCATTGTGGTTACAAAGGAGTGGGAGTTGGTGCTGGCAACCGAACCAAAACAAAACAAACACAAAACAGGGAGCTGAAAAGGTTCAACAAAGCCACTCGTGCAAGACACCAACTGCCAATACAATCCAATAATGAGTTTGGACCTTAATTGACATTGTCACCTTCTGCACAACACGATTTGATTTATTCGATTCGGTTAGGTGACAAAACACACTGCTCCCTAACAGGGCCGAGTGTTATGATCGTCCGTGCACGCGTCAGACATTTAAAAAAAACTTTTATCGCCTTCACAACCAAACTTGAACAACTTGTGGATCGGATTCGGTGCGCCAAACTGGATTAGATAATGACCACAAAAAGACAATCTGCTATCGTGGTAAACGTCAATATGCTGAAAACGATCGAGCATGATTGTATGCGGGTACCAATGATTTTTGCTTTGGACCTGCACAATACAAGTAGGCCTACTCCATCCTTCAAACTAATTTATTTTCTTACGTTGTCAGTGCCGGCAGACAACATTACGATCATCTTTTTTTAATCAAACCTAGAAACCAGGACACAGTCACAAAAGTTAAAAGCCGTAAACAAGTCGATTCCCTTTAAATGACGGTCGAAATTAAAAGCCCGGACTGTTGAAAACAAAATGGCGGGTACAAAGGTCCTCACCACCTGCCCCCGCCACCCTTGAGAATAGCCTAGAGACAGACTGTCATGGGAGCCGTGGGACCCCAGCGGTAAAGACAAGAGACTCGACTTGGGGTTCACTCACGGTCATCTTGGACTTGGAGTACAAAAGGGTCTCAGCCTATTATAGACTCGTGCATAAAGGACATACATAAAGGGCCGAAATTTTGCCATCGAAGTGACCGCAGTCCTGAGAGTGACGACTCGTAATGCTTCTCTGCATGTATGGGAACTTGATTGTTGCCCGTGTTACCGTATACGTTCTTCGGTTTGGAGCCCGCGCGGAAGCTTAAGCAGGCGGAGATTATATCCGCTAGGCACACTCCACGAGCGGCGATTGCCCCCACTTCAGACCAAGCTCCACATTCTCAAGAGGGCCTGTCCGTTGATTTCCGCAACTGCTGCAGAAATCTGGACACCTGATGCAATCCCACTGAAAACCAGCAGAGCGAATCCTTTGAAAAGAGTTTTATTGGTGAAACGAATGAACACCTGGACCACAACAGGCCACGGTCAGGCAATTCAAGCTACGTCATGCAGTGACGTAGCAAGATACAAGAATTTTTTTTCATGATAGACTGGGGTCCAGTCCTGAAAGAAGGACACCTTGTCACCGCCTTCACAATGCACTGAATATAAACTGGCTCAAGTCTTAGCAGATATGATGCATAACACTTACTGATAGTAAAAATGAAACCCTAAACCCCATGCCTCAAACATGTGGGAAAGAAAATGGTGAAATTCAAGTTACCGTATAACTCGGCACAAGAAGAAGGCAATGGTCAATGCTTACACTGTTACTTTCACAGACCAATTGCATTACGGCAGTGTCACGTTAGGTGTCAGAGAGTTACTTCGTATTTCCACCATCCAATTGGGTACCAGTTTCTCTTTTAAGTAGCAAAATGACACTTCAGCTTTTAACCTGCTCAGAGAAACAAATACAACAATCGAATGGTCCGAGTCCGCGTGTATGGTTCAGAGAGTGTTAGGCCGCATGAGCAAAACGCCAGCGCCATAAGTGCCAAAAAAAACCGGTCTAACTCAACGTTTCCATCTGCTTCTCTGGTTTGATTCAATAGAGATGTAAGGACAAGCTGAACTCCCTGGCCATCTCCGTCATGAACCAGTGGCCTGGTATCCTGCTCCGCGTGACGGAGGCGTGGGACGAGGACGGACACCACGACGAAAACTCCCTCCATTACGAGGGCCGGGCCGTGGACATCACGACGAGCGATAAGGACCGGTCCAAGTACGGCATGCTAGCCCGCTTGGCTGTGGAGGCCGGGTTCGACTGGGTCTCCTTCGAGTCCAAAACCTGGGTCCACTGCTCCGTCAAGGCAGGTAGGTCCTTCCGCGGCCGCGGGTCGAAATTGGATCTTCTTATACGGCCGGTCTATCTTTCAGATGCGATGCTTTTGTCGCAAACCTTAGTTTCAAAATGCTTCGAAGCTCTGGCTTCATTCTTTCGAGCCCCTTGTCGTTCAAGGCCTAGTCCATCATGTATCGAGGCCCATTAATTTGAAACTAGTGGTTGGTCTCTGGCATGAACTCATTTTGGCTAAAACGCAAGTTGTCACTGATGCTGACGCTCGAGTCGAAATACCGGTGAAACGTGCTGACTTATCCGACAAAATTACATTTTTATCAATGCGCATGCGTTTAAAATGCAGACAGATAAACCGAGCACTACACAAAATGACGATACACCAAGTACCGATCTAGCCAATAGACTGGCATTAATCGGGGCCATGTTCAGAATGCTGTGATTTTTGTTCTACTGGGAATTTCAGCATTAACACCTGGAAAATAGCCACACAATCTTGCCTAACAAAATAAAGGATTAACGATCAATTTTGCTTAGGTTGTTCTCACTACCAACGCTGTCAATTTGGAAAATCTGAAGAGATGTATAGGACCAATATATCAGAAAATTCAAAGGCTGTGATGAACGATTTCTTTTTACCGAACTTAGCTTGAACTGTGTTTTCCATAATCGTAGACGGGTGCTCTCTTTGAGTTTGATTTGGCCCTTTCGGCAACAGATTATCCTTTCATTCAGGTTTATACTCTTCACTGAAAAACTGCCTGGGTTAAATTTTAATCCAAGGAAGGGTCAAAACTGCAACTACCCAAATACGGGCTGTGTTAACCTAACTTTGGGTTGAGAATTACTTTCTGTTTCAGTTTTCACCCAGAAAATGAGTGGATATTAACCATTGTTTGGTTAAACAACCCATAAATTAATCACCAAAATTGGGTTGAAACAACTTAAACTATTGGGTAGTTGCAGTTTCACCCTCGCTTGGGTTAAAATTCAACCCAGGCAATTTTTCAAATTTGAAGAATAGTATTTTAGATCCGCATACCGGATCATTCCGGGGCATTCCGCCGAAATATGACAAGGAAATTTTTTGTGCATTGAAAAATGCCAACAATGTTTGCATTTCTGGTTCTATTTATGCCATTGTCAAGTTAATGGTGTTATTTGCGTCTGTCGGCTGGTCGCGATGGCATCAAAAGAGACGACAAACCGACTTCAACTTTACTTTGGCTCGATTTACCCCCGCCATTGGGCCACGGTATGATAAATTCCGGCCCACCACAAGATAGGGGTGCCACAAGTTCCTTTCGGAAGCACAAATGAGTTGAGTTTAACCCAGTTTGTCCAGAGACGTAATTGTGCGTCAGTGTTTGCCCAGCGAGATATAGGAAAGACCAACAAAAGGGTCGCTTATCGCGGCGAACAAAGGAAGATGTCGAATGCGAAAACTATGAGGTCAAAGGTTGAAGTTTATGTTGTCTTTCTCGACGAACTCTGCTGCAAAGTAAACGGGGGTTGTTTGCATCGTATACGGTTGTCAATCTGATTGTTACGGTCGCATGTTCGGCAGTTTATGATCACAATACTCCTCAAGTAGAATCTGTACAGAAACCAAAACAGAAAGAGCTGCCATATTTACCTAAGGCGCCTTAAAGAGGCCGAATGCCAAGTCGGGTCGACGTTTTCAATCAGGACCAACTTTGAGCCAAGCCTGCAAACGAATTACACCGAATAAAGGATTCCCCAAATTTCTGATCAGCAACACTTTTTATAAAAAGTATTGTGAAACCAGTTTTTATTTCTGACGTAAGAATAACGAAGATATTGTTCTTTCCCCTAGATTCTTCGGAAGCTGCGAGGTCTGGTGGTTGCTTCCCGGCTGATTCCGTGGTCACTCTGCAAAATGGCGAAACAAGGACAATGGCCGACCTTCAGATCGGCGACAAGGTCAAGGTGGTGGACAAATCCAGTGGACTGGTGACCTTCAGTGACGTCATCACATTCATGGATCGCAACCCTACCAAGGACACACTGTACCGCATCATTATGACTGACCGCCCCGGCTACACGGTGACACTGACCCCGCAACACGTGCTCTACGTGTCGGACACGAACTCTACCTTCACCGAAAGCAGAGCCGTGTTCGCCAGCGACGTCCAAACCGGTCAGTACCTGTACACCACAGTGCACGACCACGACAGAGAAGGAAGACTCCGGCCGGTCAAGGTGACCGGTGTGTCCACGGTCTGGAAACCTGGGGCGGTGGCTCCCCTCACATACCAAGGCACGTTGATCGTGGACGGCGTGGCGGCGTCAAACTACGCCGTGTTGGACGTTGACTGGGTGTCCCACGGTGTCTTTGCGCCGCTGCGGTGGTGGTACAGCATCAGGCAGTATCTCGGGACACCAGTGCAGAAAGGACTGCCCACCAACGATCAAATCCATTGGTACCCTGCTTTTATGTACACAATCACAAAGCCAATCTTTGGTAGCTGGTATCACCCCGATGCTCTAGATGTGTAGCCATGGTGTTGGAGCCGCAATGGCGCTTCCTGATTGATAGAAACTTCCAGCATTTGAAACTAATCGTATGTATTTCGTGATAAACGCACCTTCTGTGGTTCTACACGGAGAACACCACTCCAAGTCTATTCACCAAGGATACAGCAACATTTTTTGTAAAAATTAAGTGGCAAGCGTTGATCGCACGTATTAATACGTCACTGTAATGTGTAATGCGATGCAAATGAATTTCATGTGATACTGGTTTTTAAACATGTGGTTGTAATTAGCGCGTCACATTTTCAAACGGCGAATTCTCATAGAAGCTGCATGGGTGTATGCTTAGACACAACGCAATCGACGCAAACTTGTCGATTAAGTCTTCGGGTGAAAGAGCCAGTTTCTCTTTCAGTGGTACCTGGTTGTGTTTCCATGCAGGTGTGCATTATATTTAAGTTGGGGATGGGCTGGGGCTTTCAGCTGTGTGAGCCCAAACCAGGTAGCAAATTAACCCAGGAAGGCCGCTGTTTCATATTCTCTATGGAGAGGGCCACCCCAGACCTCATTTATCCAATGACCAATCTTTCTGAAACTTGACAGGCACATAAAAGACATATACCTGCATCTGCGGGTTTCTATTCAATCGCATATGAAATTTTAGGTTTTTTTATGGCTATAGTTCATGTCCTTGCGCAGCCGGGCCCGCTTGGCGTGTGCCTGACTGAGCACATGCAAAACTTTTGAAAACTTAATATTTTGGCCGGAAAAAGGACATTTCCGGAGAACTCTATGTCCGATTTTCATCAGTAATGGTTAGAAATGGTTAAACTTCCACCATAAGTAGGAAAAGTCCTGAAAGTTCGCCACGATAAACATACATTGCGATAACGTCGGAAAAGTAAAGGGCAGATTCCACCCGGCTCTTTTTAGGGTTCAATTGGCTATTTTTAAGATCAGCCCTCTTCCCCTGCTTCTCAAACCTCGCACCCCTACTGCACCTGCATAATATAACTCGCGTTGTCGTTCTTACGGTTAATTAACTCAGCGGAAACGACGTTGTGATGGAGCACTTGCGAAGTTAGTTATACCAAGACTCCATTTTTCTTTCAAAACGATATTTTTAAGGGCAATGCATCTTTCCTATATTGTGGTTAGCTCAAAGAAAATTCCAGACTTTAGCTAGAATTCTATGCTTTCCAGTTGACGAGAGCTCACGATGCTTTAGCAAACGGTGCCAAATTATTTAAATTTTAATTATTCATGGTCAGTGGCTGATATAGCTGACATATATTATATTTAATCTGGTCTTTCCCCTTCAGCAAAAGCCACGGGACTGCTTTTGAATTTTGTTTAATTTTGCTACTTTTAAAAAAAATGCCTCTACCTCAATAATGGCGGTGAAGTTTCCATTTAGACTGTAACTGCGTGTAACAATCCACGATCTGATGTTCCGTTACAGTGAACGGAACGCCCTCCCTTATTTATCCCGACAAAACCAGAGTAAGCTGTACAGCGGTGTCGTTTTAGGAATACCTCTCGATTTCACATTTAGCATTCATGTATTTATGTATTCCCTTTCTAGAGCAATATGGCCATGTTACAACTCATAAAGGAAAAGGTATTAAGTTCTACTTGGACACTGACAAAAATGTGTGTTGTGTGTAAATGTTTCGGTCATTTGTGCATAAAATACAACTATGCATTTAAATCTAATTCCTATTGATACCTAACTTGCAAAAAAGGAACATGTACCGTGTGTCATCTCATTTGCATTCGTAAAAGTTGTTTACTTTATATTAGGCCGCATTAGCAAATAGTAGATTTCACTTTTCTCGACGAACGATCCAATTTAATTTGTAAATCTGTGTTGTATAAAGTCAAACTTTAATGCTTCAATATGCAAAACTGTACAAATTTAGATGTCAAAATTATATATATTTGTTTTCAGCTGTTTTGTGTTAATATAATAAATTGATTTCAGTTATTCGTGCCTTTTTAGTTGCTAAAGTGGGAATTGTCAAACTGTATAGTGCGTAAAATCTAAAAAAAAAAAAAAAGTGGACGGATACGTATTTGTCAATAGCTACATGATCAGAAACTGTGTACGCACAAAGAGATCTTTAAAATTGGAGGAGATGCCCTTGCAGCTGGTACTCGGTAATAGTTCCTTTGACGTGGTAAGGAACCATTGAAAAGGGTGCAGTGCAATCTCTGTATAGACTACCGGCATCATGGCACAAGTTCAAATATAAAAGACCATTTTTAACTGATTTCATTTTAAGTCGTGACTTGCTGGAACGTGTGCGCTAATATACCAAAATGAAGGTCCCCCACTTGTACACAGGAAACTTTGGGCTCCTGGCCACCCCCCCAAAAAAGCCGACTGGACCTGGTAAACATCGTTGACTTTTAGCGAGCCTTTGACAAAGGTTAGTCGAACAACATAACCGTGGTTCATGACTGAGGTTTTTCATCCGTCAAGCTGCACTCACAGTGTACTAATATTGTTCTGCATCAGGACGTGTCAGACTGATCAGTAATTGAGAAAAACAAGCAATACAATTTTGGGGGGTAATTATGTCGAATACCATCCAAAATTATGCACCAAAAACTAGACAGACCTTCCCTCCAGAAAAGTCAGCCTGTGCACATTCACTGTAAATCGAATCTCGGTCAAATTCGTTTGTATAGCCCGGCAAGAAAACTTGAGTATAATGTGTGTGTAAACTACGATACCTCCCCTGTAAAACCGATCACTTACCGAGGGCTTTTGTTTTGTTAAAAGTAGTGGTAACAAAACTAGTTGTCAGAGGAATGCCTGCGCATGTACTGTACGTTCTCTTTCGTTTGAGGGGGCGCCCTTCCATTTCCAAAGCAGAGTTGAAGACGAGTTTTTTGTTTTTTTTCGTGACAACTACTCCTTCTCTTACAAGATAATGGCTTCGCTTTGCACTGTACCGGTGCGTACTCTGGAGGTGCTTTGTTTTTTAGAATCATCAGTCTCAGAACTTTGTCTCAAGGTTGCTCATATTCTGAATAAATTTACACCGCAGGCAGGCCTACAGCAAGGGATTATGAGTGGGCCCTCGCAAAATTAAAATGTTAATAAAAATTACCGATAGTTACTAAACGTTGCTTAGGGAATTCTAGAAGAAGAAGAAATTTCACCTTAAAGGAGACAATCCGATAGTATGCAAATATCGCGGAGTAATAAACCACAGCTGAACAACCATGAAAACTAATGGCTGTTATTTGTCATTATTTGGAATGTGTCCGAAAGTCTAGGCCGGCAACGGCTAGAGTCTGTCAGAGACAAATGGACTGGAAGCACAGAGTCGACAGTTACCACTGGCGCAACGTACGGTTACACTCCAAGAACTGAAGCGTTAAATCTGGTCAACGACCATTCTCTGAAATTGTTGAATTCAGCGTTTCAGATGCTGAAATCAGCATTTTACATCCAACACTGGCGGTATACTGTTAATTTAGCATCTTAGAGTGTTAACTTTGGAAGTGTTGAATTAACTTATGAATCAACTACATTAAGCGTTGGATTTAACATTTAAAATACTGGATTCAGCAGAAAAATTCTCGATTCAACACTTCAGTCAAACGGTGGGCACTGACCGGACCTTTGTAAGTGCTGGATTCAACACTTCACTTTTTATACAGTGTACCGAGGGCCGTATAGTGAATCCTTTTGGGAAAAAAAATGTGCTTGAAAGTAAAAGTGTAGATGCGCAACTGCCGACTGTTTCAGAAACTGATGTTGTGGAGTAGCGCACATAATATGCACATCTAATGCGTCAAAGGGATTCCCGCGCCCGCCCCCGGGAATGAGAATGCACCAGTGTACCTAAATTTGTACCATCCATCACAACAGAACAATAGGGGCGATTCGCAATAGTGCACCACCATGAGTTTGCAACGCGTTGGCCAATCACAGCGCGCGAAATTTGTCGACCCTTTCCGAACGAGCATTGGGTCGACAAATTTCGCGCAGTGTGATTGGTCAACGCGTTGCAATCTCTTGGTGGTGCACTATTGTGAAACGCCCGTATTCTTCTCTTCAGAGGAGATTTGGTTGAGCGCGTGGGTGATGCACACGCGCGATGCGCAGAGACTTCACGCGTCACACACGCATCCGTTTGAAAAAATTATTCTGCAACAGCGTTTACACACGTTGGCCAACCAGCAAATGAGTGAGAATTATGGAGTTAGTTGAAACTTTTGGGTTAATACAACTGTACCATTGACATGCAAAGACACGACAGAGTAGTCGTTGGTGTCATCATTTTCACGTTTACCACTGTGGCTCCAATAGTGCTGGGTAAGTCGGCCGACGAGTTATAAATGTGACGATGGGCTTTTTAGGGCCTAGTTGAATTTTCGGTAAGTTAACCACATCACCCATTTCCGCAATTCTGAAACTGGGTTTTGTCGCAATATTTAATTAAGCGGGTAGGGCTATATGAGGGGGAAATGACAATCAAAATCGAAGTTGGTGTGCAAAGTCTTGGACAGGCCCTTCAGCAAGGTATAGTATATTTGGAGACCCCGTGATAGAAGGGAGACCTAGGCCTACACTTTAACTTTTGAATTAACACTTGGTTGACTATGACATCATGCTCAATAACTGCACGGTTGATGTTGTAAAAAGGGGGCAGAGTTTTGAGGGAAATTATGAGGAGAAACTGTGAATGCATGTTTTAACCCGACACATGTTGGGTTAAAAAAAGTCCCATTTCACAATTTGAAATTTCCCACAAAACAGGGGCATTGCAACAAAGAGAGCGTTGCTTTTGTTTGGGGGGGGGTGACCAGTTTTCAAGATTAAAATGACCAAAAAATCGGGGGTCCCCAAATGTACAATCCACCTTCAGCCAAAGGCGAGTTAAACTTTTGCAGGCTTTTGTTTTCTTCTGATTGATCACAGAACTGTGTTGCAACATGGCATCAGATGGTAGGCCTAAAAATTAGACCTACTGTTGTAGCATATTCTCAAAACTTGTGTTTTTATTCGCGGGAAACTCCACTCCCTGCGACTGAAATTTGGGACAAGACAAACTCGCGTAAAGTTCCCCCTGATTTTTTTTTTCACAAAGCCCGGTATTCAAATCTAAAATTTTTGTAGTTTTCACTTTGGAATCATCTGGTCCCTCTCTTCCCTTAAAACAATAAAATAACTAATAATAAGATCACGATAGATCAATGTGCGTATTTGAAAATTATTGTTGGTTTCAGGCTTACCTGTGTACTCTGAAGATGATGTCACGGACTTGGGCTCGAAGGATGTACCTGTAAGGCTTCGACACAAGGGGGCGACATTTCTCCTTAATGGAGGACCAAATTCCCGTGGGCAAAAACCTAACGGCACAAATGCACCAGCCATGCCAAGATATGGTTCTCTGAGGATCCGTCGATCACCGGTAGGCGTACATTCTAATCGTATTCCCTAAGATTCTCTGATGTCATTCAGGCCGAATTAGTTTTAGCTCTTCCCATGCTTGGTTTCACCTGAATCGCGATGTACCGTATCTGGTCTGGTTGAAACATAGTTCTTTCTTTAATCAGTAATTAATTGTAGTCCAAATTAGGCCCCTAATCTGCGAAAACCACACCTTTCTGTTGCATAGAAAGCAGACAAATACACACGGCGTCTATTTTGCGTCCACAAAAAGCAGGATGGTGAATGTTGACAATGTTGGGACTCAACGTCTCCAGCGCTAGGCTTTCAGGTCTGAAAGGGGGCTGCCAAAAGGGTAGAGCGCCCTCAAAGGGTACGACACGCCTGTACAAAAGCTATTTAAAAAAAAAAATCAGTGTACCTGTTTTTAAGGGCTCTTCCAACGATATGAAGTCCCTATCCGGCAAACCCAACTGCTACTTATGGGCACCTTTAGCACACATAGATTTTACAACTCATTCCACATTGATTTGCCATACAAACAATGGACACTCTAGAATGCACCAAAAATGCACCTGCACAAAGGCACCTTCAGGCTTGTAGAATTATTAGCTATGCCATTACGTCATTACCTCAGATTATTTTTCTTTTCCAATTTGGTAGAATTTTTTTAAAAAGGACTTGGTGGCTTGCTTGACTCAAGCGAATTACTAAATATCCAAACATGTATCCACCCCCCCCCGACACCAAATTTCTCACCAGTATTTACTTATTTCCTATACAGGATGACGACTACGCGTACAAGGATGACAAGCACGAGGATTATTACGAAGGGGGAGGGGCCCAGGAGGTGGGCGGAGGCAGGAAGCGTATGATCGCTTTCACAATCTTCTTCATTTGGGTGTGCTGGGTTATCATCGCTTGCTCCATCTTGCGGATTGTGGCAAAGAACATGGCCTGAACCTTGCTTTCTGGCAGACATCGGTATTTCCGTCTACACAGATCATCTCAATGCACTTTTGAGAGTCTGCATTGTAGACGAGCGTATCAGGCTTTGTGAAGAGATGGAGAAAGATGCCCCAAGGAAAGTGCACCAATTCATGTCGGTCATGCGACTATTCAGTTTGTCTTGTAGAACAGTGGCAGTCTCAGTATTTGTGTCTGACATGGAAAGGGGCACAGGAACATTTGCTCTTTGATGTCAGAAATATTTGATGTCCATAAACACATGTTAATGAATTTTAATGTGGCGATCTGATTCCAAATTAAAAGCTGTTGTTTATTCAGTGTAAATGAAGCTGTCGTCTTTTCCTTCATGGAAAGGTATCAACATCTCATCAGCATCAACAAGTTCAACAGAAGTTAACAAGCACAGCATAAACGCTTGTTGACTTTAATGTGTCAGTGACACTTATCTAGACTTCAATGAACGCAAATACCAGAGACAACTTTGAGGAAAGACGCACAGTATTTTTATTCCATGACAAACACGAACCAATACAGTGCACAGCAATGGTACATTTTGCACTTAAAATGGATGACGTCGGAACTTGTCAGAAAGTTCCCTTTGCCACCACCGTTAGTGCCTCAAACTGAGCTTTACTGATACATAGCTCGGAACAAAAAAAAAAAAGCTCTTAAATTTAAGCACTGATTATATGGGGTCAAGCATTATCCTATCCCTATCACCAGATTATTAGATGATTTTTGCAAAGCAAATACTCTCTTTTTCTTAAGTCTTCTCTCTACTCTTTTGGAGATAACTCTTTCCACTCAGCACATTTTCTGGTACTGGATCACGCTGGTTCAGGCCGGTCAGGTGCAGGTCGGTGTTGGTCGGTAGGCTAGGCTTTGTCAGAAAGGGAGAGGGGACATACTGTGATCTTCCCTCCCCGCTACGGGCTGGACGTTATTTACATGAACACCCGAGCGGGCTGGAGACAAACACTGGCGGATTAATGGGCCTTCCTCCTGAAGGAGCAGCCTGAGGGTAGACAGTGACAGGGATAGAAGGAAATCGGTCCACAAGATTTCATACTGTGACATCTCACTGGACTGTTACTTCAAACAATTTCTGGTATCTAGTGTGATTTTGTACTACATGTAGTCAAAAGGTCCAATATTGTGGCACTAGTTAACGGCAAATACATGTACATGTAAATTGAGCTGACTATAGCCATAAATTATGCTGCCGAAGTACTATTTCATGGCAAAGAGATGTTTATTGCATGCACATGCAGACTGATGTACAGCGGAGCGTCGTTATAATGAACAAGACAGGGTCCGCACAAAGTGTTTTGCCTAACGGACAATGGAATTTTAAGGCAAGCATTTTTTAAAATAATCGAAATGCGCAAGACATTTATCAAAGATTCCTGCGAGGTAAGTACCAAACTCTTACATATATGAAGTAATATTTGAGCTCAAATCTCCTGGCTTTGTAGCGATTATCATGCAAGACTTTCTGTACTTCAGTTGCCAGTGTTGCATATGCGTACTTGGCGCATTTGGACATCACACACACACCACGCAATAAGGTTACCTACGAAGGATAATCTGACAGACTTCTACTGACACAGAGTATTTCAGCCAGGCCTGCCGCCTTGTAAAAACAGCCCAGATTGTGCTACTGGCCTCTTTTCAATAGGGGCCAGATTAGCGTGCAGTGGTATTTTATAGCTCATCACAGGAGTGCTTTTGTCCCGGGTGGTAATCCGCTCTTGCTGAATGCCACAAACGGTGGTATAATCTCTCAAAACAATGACGGATTTCCTCAGGTATTGCCAAAATGTTGGCAAAATTCCTGGCAGCTTGGTCTTTTGTTCCGAGTATGGTCTTTTGTTACAAGGCCTAGCTCTTTCATCCGGTTTCGGGCTCCCCAGTTTCAGGAACATAGGCTTTGTACACGAAACCGGGGAGCCCGAAACTGGACCAAAGAGCTAGGCTCCCCGTCAGCATATGGTTACGTGGCGCTCCATTCTAGTTACATTATCAATCAAAGCAATATTTTCCCTATGGGGTTAAGCTTCCGTTTACTGTGCTTACTGCCACACTGTCTCTGTGAAATGTACAGAGGTTCTGTTAGCACAAATTGGCTGTTAAACTGCGCCATGAAATTGGGCCAGGACTGAATACAGACACCTTCACCTTCAAATGTGAAAACTCCATAGAGCCATATATAAAAACTAGAGTGCTAACTTATGTACAAAGTGATGCCTGCTGGGCGCATCCATGTTTGTGCACAAACCTATCGAAAACTCTCAAGTTTATACGGCTTTTGTACGGCTATTTGGCATATCTGCTTCTGAATTCTAAAATGATACTTCAATAAAGCCGATACACACAAAAATTAACACACAATCAGTAAATGAGCTATCCATTTTGCTCTGCGTAAACAACGCAATCACATGGGCGTATGCACCGCAGATTATATTGCAGTGACTTTTTAAATCAGATTTTAATGGTACCCAATGCGCATTATGTTTAGAGTACATAATTCAATACTCATTCTATCAGATATCTGTATGATATCAAACGCAGATATGCAAATAGCCGTACAAAAGCCGTCTAAACTTTCAAATTTTCCCGTAGGTTTGTGCACAAGCACATACATGGATTCAAAATGTCTGCAACCACGACGGAGTCAAATTCTCTCTACGCGGAGAATGAGAAGTTAGCGCTCTAGTTTTCATATTTAGCTCTATGGAAAAATCACACATCTATCCTTCAGTCGTCCCTGAGCATCCCTTACCTTCTGTGAGCCTTGCCTTGCCACCCGTGGGCTGACACAGCACGGTGGAGCATCCAACACACAGGACCACAGTCTGGGCATGGCTGAACACAGTCGTGATCTTGTAGCAACCTGACAGTGACCAAAAAACAAAAAGGGCATCTTCCATTGTTCCACAGTTGTTTAACATTGTTCTGCAAGACAGCTCACAGCTGAGAACAATATCTGACATCAAGGGGTGCAGGTTAACGGGTCACTGGTCTGCATCATACCTTACGCATGAAGCCTACGGTCCTAGCTCCCTTTTGGACATTGTGATAGGCAAGGCTATTGATGATCAGTGATGTGAACCAATTTTGCCAGGGTGACACTCGTTTGACTGGAGTGCACCGTTATAACCCAATACAGGCTTGCGCGTGGACTTGCACCAGCGTTAACCAGACAAACACAGACTCCTGGAGTACAGTATTCAACCCTTCAACTCCTGGAGTACAGTATTCAACCCTTTATACAATACGAGCAGTGAACAGCAACTCAAAAACTGAGCCAAGGTTCCCGTAATTATTAAATTACTTCTTGAGTTACTTATGAACTGAGGGTTAAATTAACCCTAGCCATCCTCAATCCTTCAAAATCCTCCAGACAGTTTTGGAGGATTTGGGAGAATTGAGACTGAATGGCAAAATTGCATCGCTGATTGCAAAGGATGCGTCGTCTCAAGGTTGTGGGTTATACCTCGTGCTGTTTACGTTCGGCCGTGCGTAAATTCATGCCCACATTATATGCCAACTCCATCCTCCATAATGCTCCAGGATGCCATTCGCACTGCCTCAGTACAATGAGAGCAATTGAGGGTTGAGGGTTGAGGCAGTGGGCACCCCTACACAGAACATATTCAAGAAATATGGGAAGATTTTCAAGGACTGAACCCAATTTTCTCTTTGCTACAAGGACCTGGGCAGTTAGGGTTAATACAGTTGTTGTGAATCTCAGAAAAGCTTATGTTACATTTTGGACAGAGGTGTGTTGCCTAAAACAGACATGGACGGGCATGGGACCCACTGCTGGTCACTCACAGTCCCTGAGGGTCTATGGACCTGCACTAACGACCTCACTGCTAGTCTATATGTGTACAATAGATGCCCATTAACTGTCAGTAGCGGCCCCAAACCTCAGTCACTGAAGATGCCGGGAACGGAAGTCCTACCTGGGCACTTGACGTCCATGAAGTAGGAATTTGGACTCTGCACCAAGCGCTTCTTCTTGTGCTTACGCTTCTCAGACTCGAGGCTGGGGTTGATCAAATCTCTGGCGAGCTGCAAGAGGACAAGAACACCCAAATGTAGTACTGACGGAAAATGACAAAGCAAATACTATCTAGACCTCGAAATCAAATGGAATCGATTCCACACTATGTACATTCAATTCTGTAATGGCCAGCATTCCTCTGAACAGTATCAAATCGATTCCCTGATTCTTGACTTGGCTCAACAGCGTGCAGGCAGGGTTCTTGTCAATATAAAAGTATCCCCCCATTAATTTAATATTTTTAAGTGCAATAGTGTGGATATTTGAATGGGCGGCAAGTATCAGGTGGCAATGTCTTGAGCCAAGACTATGAAGTAGACTTGTAGTTAATGAAATATCAGCAGCTGCGAGACCAATTCCGTTGGTTGTTGAAAGGTGATCAGGTCTCCAGTCTTTGTAGAAAACACCTCCATGTACTAAAGAAGAATCGAGTTTGAATCGAGGTAAAACAATCCCTGCATTGACATGATTCCAGGCCTCAAATCTACAACATGATGAGACTAAAACACCGTCAGGCAACACTACAGTCAAGGATTGATCAAACTGAAGCCACTTCAAACTCCCAGGCATGTATGACGATCATGGATGAATCAGGACTGAATCATAGCTGGTGGATGAATCAGCTTTCCTGAGCCTGTACCAGCTCGTTGTATCCAGCACTCTTACACTGCCACTCTCCACTGCCCCGCTGCCATTTCTCACCTTTGGGAATTCCCCTGGTGAGAAATCACTACATGTAGCTGCTTACGCCTCCACGCAATGTTTACGTTCAGCGACATCAACACAAAGGCCGCACATAATCTACATAATCACAGTGAAGTCCCAACTATTTATACCCCAGAAGATATTATTCATATTGTCACATACAACATGCAACTTTTTACCAGGCAACATTGAACAGTAAACCAAAAAACAAAACCTAAATAAATGTTGGACAATACTTCAACCCCTCTTTTTTGTGGAGGTAGGTTTTTTTTTAATTCCCTAATCCTACTTTTTCCACTATTCTATTTGGTAAGAATTCATGGCTATGAGAAATTTCTTGATGGGAATTACAGCTCCCAGGAACAAATGAAGTAACAAACACAACCAAACACCACGAATAGCTTTATCTTTCAAATTTAAGCAGTGCCAGATAAGACATTGCACAATGTCAATCTTGTGAATCCATTCCTTAATGCTGTGATAATTACTTTCCCCAAATTTGGATTTTCTGAACAGAATTACATGAAACCCTATGATCTTTACTGCACCTAATGTTGCTACTGCATGTAGTTTTGACTGATCAGTTAAATATTCCCTATGCATCTATCACAACAACCACTCTGAAATGCACATGACACTGGAGTTGAGCCCTATTTAACTCAAATAAAAGTTCCAATTTCTCTTCCAAAGGCTCAACAGAGAGAGAAATAGAACAAGGTATCCTAACCAATTAATCAAATCTGCAAAAATATGTAACCATTGGTCACACATTTTAATGCGACCTGGACCAAAGACACAACCTACCGGCATGTTTTTACAAGTTTTTCCAAACTTCTGTCACAGTGAAAATCCAGACAACTTGAACTACAATCCAAGCTTACAAGCTCAAAATGCTGTGAAATACTTTCTTGCAAATGCTGTTTGATGTGTGGGCCCAAATATTTTTATCTTCACCATGGAGAAACAAGAATTGCACAAGACATTTGCCACATTATTTATTCTGCCGCTTGGGCTGTACTATATCCTGTATACTGCCTATTTCATTTTCAATCTGTTGTGCAATGTCAAGCATTCACATTCAGCATGTCATGCGTGTTCAGTCAACATGGTAAAAAAAATGCCAGCCATCAACTTCATTTTCACTATTTTATTTATTAACTGACCGCACTACCCAATTAGATATACAAGGCAAATTTCACCGAGACGGAATTAAATTTTAAAGCAATGTACACGTACGACGATGCTTCGACAAAGTTGTCGCACATGTTTAACTAGGCCTGAGCACTAAGTTGGGCTGACCATGGACTACGTACATAAACAATCATGACGTACTACAAATTGCCAAGGAATTGCCGTCTATTTTGCTCATTTATAACATGTCTTCAGCTTATTTGACACTGTATTAGTAATTATTGACATTTCAACAACATAATCACACAGTTTATATTCACTGCAAGTTCCTCATTTCAGAAAAAAAATGTGTATTTTGAGGAGAGAACTCACCGGCATGGTGATCGCTTGATAAGATCCCAATGGAAAGAGGGAGATGTCACGTGATCACCGCTCCACATAACTGGTCCCCGTGTACGAACTGCCTTATCATCCGACCCAAAAAGTGGAGCCAGTTTGCCCCAGTGTGTGTGCTTTTTTACAACACGTGGCGGCGCTTTATTCCAGAGTTGTGTGTCGGGAGTGCATCCTGGTGTTTCTCAAAAAAATAAAAAAAAAATTATCGTTTTGTTCTTAATCTTCCCATTTCTTTTCAATTAACCAATTACTTTTTAACTATCCTCGGAAATGTGATAGTTCTGAAGTCTGCATGCAGCCATTTCTCTCCTTTTATACCGAGCAAGATATGGGAAGGAGGGGTACCCCCCGACATGTCCAATCCCTATACACACTCTAGACTGTTGTTACCTGACGCATCCCCCTAGATTTCTGAAAAGAATTACTGAGTTTGTGATCAAACAATGACCAACACGAAGGTGTGGGGGTGCTCTCCGTCCCATATCTTGCTTCATATGTCTCACTTTTAATCTAGGGCACTTAGGACCATTTTCTAACCGTATTTTTTTTATCTATTCTGCTCTCAGAGGGAAGCCAAAAAGCAGGGAGTTGATCATGTCAAGTATTTACATAGTCTCACCAATGGGGGGTCAAACAATCTCCTCTATCAACAGAAATGAGGGGACACTTTTCATGCCAATGAATTGGGAGGAAATTATCCCACAGAGAACCCCTGAACTATTTTGAAGATCCACTAGCGATAGCTTCTCTACAAATAGAATGAACCAAGAAAAAAACCCGAAACTGTGTAGTTTGATCTATGCTGTAGCTACTTGGTTAATTTGGTTGATACAATCCAGCTTAGTGCCTATTTTTAAAAAATGGGTTCGTATGTGTATTTTCGTCAACGGTCCGACACGACAGTACAACAGCAGCCCACACCACAGGACGCGTCATGTACTGTACATGTAGGTCCCTAACTCTAAGTAGGGTCTACGTAGCCGTCGCTGGCCAAACGGGCACCGGAACTAGAGAGGGTGTATGCCAGCTATATGATTAATTTCCTTATCCTTTAGTGTTCTAATGTATTCCCCAAGCATCAAAGTCATGGGGAATCAACACAGGGGCGTAGCCACGGGGAAGGGGCTGGGGGCACGTGCCCCCCACAAATTCCCGGTGCCCCCAGGTGCTCCCCCATTAAAAATAGATGAATGGATATTGAACAGGGCTAACGAAAACTTGCCCCCCAAAAAACCACACCACTGAAAGCTGGTGCCCCCTCCCCCCCAATTAAATACTAGCTACGCCACTGAGTAAACATCGATAGCAAGTCAAGCACGCCTTGAATGATCGATCAACACGAAATAAGACGTTATGTGTCTATACCTTCATGGCAAGTTCACTCAATTATCTGTCACTCATGAGAAAAGTGGGGCTGCTAATATCATCCAGTTCCCCCACCTTGACACATGCCTGAAATGATTTTCAGTTGAAAGCAACGAATCAAATAAGCCGAGAAAATCAACACATTTAAATTGTTTTAAATATTACTGCCGAAGCTAAACTTGAGAAATTACAGGTTGTAGAAACCAAAGCCTTGGTTTTACAAAGACTTTAGAAAAATTAAACATGAGCACTGAGCATCGAGACACTGGTATGGACACGTTTTCTCCACAAGAGGAGTTGGTAGTCATGTGTGTACATGGGTGTCACTTATGGGAAATTTCCTACCAGTAGAATGCACGGAAATTCTATTAACTGCAGCATCCGCTGAAGTCTTTAGAACCGGCGATTGCCATTGTTATTAAATCACTCGATTCCTATACTACTCAGGTTGTTTGTTGCACAGTAGCCAAACTCAGCCGCCTATATAACATCAACAGGACGAGATCCCTCCCTCTAGACCGGTTTGTCGCTGCCACTAGTTACTGTTCACCAAACGACGAGAGGACAGTCATTAGGCCTATTTTGTGCATTGTTTACAACACACCTGGATCGAAAAGGACGATGCCTGGGTTATCATGACAAACTTTGAACGACAAAGTGAGTTGCCCATAACTTGCACCTTGCGACCATCCTATAATCGGAAGTGTGCGCAAGCATTTTTGTCTTACACTTTCATTACAGGTAGTTATTGGTGATTAACTTATTTTACTTGTAGGAATTCTATGTTTAACCCAAGAAGTCTAATAATTATTTGAACGCCTCAGCTATGAACGCACATCGCTGGAACTAATGGGACTGCATACTTTCAAGTTTCTGACCTGTAATTTGAAACCTTCCCGCCCTGCGGCGTCGGCACCGCCTTACTGTTTTGTATCTTAACGGGAGGAACAATTGATAAACCTAAAGAATAAGCAAAGGCATCATGAGTTCGTATAACAACGTAATGCAATAGCCGCACTTCGAACAGAAAAACCATCCGGATTCTAGACTTCCCAAATATTGCAAGGCGTTGACATGCCACAGTGGACGGCGTGGACACCGTCCCAGTACTACAAAGATCTCATGCCAGCCACCTCAGCCGCGATCAGTCGGCGTCCAGCTCCACAGGCCCCGCCGCCCAAGTCCATGGAAAGAGTCTCGAATCTTGCCGTGACGACCAGGGGATACGAGCACCTGTATAAACTCTTGTTTATCGGCGACTCGGGAGTTGGGAAGACGTCATTGATTTGGCGATTTTCGGACGATACATTCAATGGAGCCTTCATTCACACGATCGGTGAGTTATGGTGGCCCTGAGGAGACATGAATTAATTTAGGACCGCACATTTTTAAAAAACCGTGCATATGTTATGTTTTTCTTGTGATGATGGTGAGAATTTTATAAAAGCGCCACTTTTGGTCTGTGGCCAAACGACTCAAATTAATGCAGGGTAATTATTACCGGGTTTATTAAAACATTTAATAGCAGTGCAAGGCCTAAATAAAGACCAGTTTGACAAAAAATTCAAAATTGGATTTAATAAGATAAACTTTAAATTACACATAAAAGACACAAGTACATGAATTATAACTTATATGCAGGAAGTGTCATGCTGGATAGTCAAATAGTCAAATTACAGGGCTAAGTATTACATAAAACTGTACGTATGGGATACATTTATGTTTTCCCACACCAGTTCAATGAAAACTGAGCAGAATTAGCCTTCCATGACGCAGGTACTGCACGATGAACGCATAACTCCGCGCTGTGACGCAGGTCGGTCACGTAAACTCATTGCGTGCGAAATAATGTTTAGCCATGCATCCTGATATACCTCCGGTCTCTTTTTGCATGGACACACAGCCATCCGCCGTCGCAAAGGTTACATTTCGCTCGTTGGCCCAAGATACATCGGGTTGGAGGAGATTATGTGCGTTGAAGACGGCACTCGGTTCGCCGTAACCGACCAGCATCATTTTAGCTCAGAAATAGTGCCGATATATACATATAGGCCTATATATGCATAAACGAAAAGGTGTGCTACGGCTCTGTACTATCATAGCTGTATTAGAGAGAGTGCATGGTACATGCTCACAAATGGAGAGAATGGTCCCTGGAAATGACTGGCCGCCTTCCGATTTGCATAGAACTTGAACACAGTCAAACAACCTACCGGAAATGAATTTATTATGAATTAAAAGCATGCTACGACCACATGCGTTCTTATCTGAACCCATACACCAACAGAGCCTTACAAAAACACAGAACTACGCCGAACCTGAACTGCAGACATCCTGAAACTGGAGAACTTCGACCTTTCGACTGCATGTTTACCTGTAACACTTCCTCTCAAAAGTGAAATCAGAACCGAATTTTTTTGGGGCGGGGGTAAATTGTTTCGGGGCTGCAAGCATTTGGGATTTTTGTTATCAAGCCGTCATAGTTCATCAACTACAGTCTTCACTGTCACCATCGTTAAATTGTTTTTTCACTGTAGAAAAAGTTAAGGTTTAAGAGGCTGCATGTGCCACGCGAGGCTTGTGGCTCCTCCCCCGCCTTGAGCCTCCCTTCAGAATTTTAAAAAGAGAGAGCTTTGTTTTGTTTCAATGACTAATCACATTTAGCGTTCTGCCCTTTGCCACTTGAACCCCTGTTACGTCCGTAGACATGAATAATGTGAAGCTGGTTCGGCTTGTTCCGCTAGCTTTGAAGTTGACACAGATTTGAACCGAATTGATTGAAGTTTTGCTGGCTGAGGACGTGCGAAGAAATCATTTGGAGTGATTTATGTCCGCGAATAAACGTCATCAGCTCAGATCTCTACATCGGGCTTAGTCTGAGCTATCCTGCTTTCGATTTTGTTCTCCCGTTCCTGGAATTGTTCAACACATGAAATGCAATGTACATGCATAATTTGGCCATTTCTCTGTCCAAACAGATCTGAATACGTGCATAAATTATTCCAGTAATTGTTATGTAGCGGCCATGCATTGATTTTACTCCCTTCCATAAAAATCATTTTCAGAGCCAGGCAATCATTCTAACTAAAATTGATTGATTTTTGGTCCACCAGGAGCATTCAAAAGCCAAAACAGTAATAGAGTTGTGAGCTGGAAAGCTATTTTTGGAAACGTATGGATGCTCACAAATGCGATAGGTGCCATTTTGATACCTTTCAGAATCCTGTACCCTCTCTCAGTTTCCTGGAGTCACTTATTTTACAGCTTTAAGGCAGCTAAACGCAACTTTAACGAGTAAACAGCGACAAAGAAGTTTGGGGACACGTGGCACACCGCAAACAAGTTCTTCAATATTTAATAATTGTAGAAAATTGCATATTTTTGGAATGGATTTATCTCAAACCCTTGGTATACCAACACCTTCCGTATCGGGGCATACACCTCTCAATGTTTGTTCAGTTTGAGCTGACAATTTCAATGGAATATTTCTGTTTCCATAACCCCCTGTATTGCTTCATACAATGTGTATGCGTCTCATGTACAATGTTACACGTAGGTTACAGTTGCGGTTCAGATTTTATGTCAAGGCTGAACACGTGACCGGGGTCCTTTTCCTTGCACAGTTAAATGAATGTAATAACTTGTGACTAGTTTCCGCCTCCACAAAATTCTTGTCCAAATTTCAAGTAAAGCCAGACGATAATGAACAGACCGAAACCGGTCTGGAGATTTGACCTACACGTCAGTGTCATGCACTGATTCGAAGGAGATTTACTAGATTCTGCGGTCGCTCATCGGCTGTTCCACCACTGGGGTGAAGCGCACACACCGCCCCATCAACTCGTTGTTGAATGTGGGATCGACGAAAATGGCAAGCAGTGATGCAACACCCAAGGAGTCGTACGACCATGTTTTCAAAATTGTCCTTGTCGGCGATTCAGGCACTGGCAAGCCGGAACTTGTGTGCAGATTTACAGACCCTGAGGCATCAGGTCCCACCAGCACTATAGGTGAGAATTGCCGTGCTTGGCAACCATCTCGAGGTACCTCGCCAAAATGCCAAAAGAAAAACACTGGTCCAGTAATTTCACACAAATAAGTTCCAAGTCCCGGTTTCTTAACAAGGTTGATAAGGTTCAACAAAGTTCTATTTTTTTTTTCAGAAAGAAGTATATATATATTGTAATAAAATGGGAGGAAGAGGGAACCCCGTCATACTCATTAGGTCTTCAATAATAATCAGTGGGCCGTAAGCAGACACCCAGGGCTGCACAGGTTTCACGTGTTTACTGAAAGCTGACAAGAGCACAAGCCAATGTAGGCTGCCTGCATTTCGAAATGGGCGGGGAAGGTACGGTGGGGGGGGGGGTTGCAGTTGAAGGGGGATTTCACACCTCTGTGGGTGTCGCGAGCTGGAGCGATCCAGGGGTGGAACCCGTTACGACAGCTAGCATATAGCAACTGCTGAACGCACGTGTCTCTGTTCTTTGACTGCTGAAAAATTGGCCTAATTTATTATTGCCTAGGTTACTAAGAAAAACTTTAATGACTACTTTATGAAATTAAAAGCATTTTATGAAAGCGAAGCAGATCCACGTGACATCAACCAATGTTTCATTTCGACGTCAGGCCAACGAATTCACTTTGTACTGAGATTAGCTTGTACGGTAGTACTAACTACATGTATAAATCACGGATGTGTCCCTCAAATCTATTATGATGACGTGACGCTTGACATGTATGTGGCAACTTGGTCTGTCATTGCGCAACAATCTGAAGGTTATGAGATTTTCTTTGAAAACAGGGCTTTGTGTCAGACTTATGTTATTTGTCATGTTACTTGTCAATAATTAACCATGACAATGGAAAATCTCCCAAAGTGAGATAGGTGTAATCTGGCGCCCTCACAAGACCCCATGATCGTCGAAGTTTGCGTGTCTGAACCACATTCACCGACAGAAAGGGAAAAAAAATGAACAATCCAACCTTTATGTCATGTCAAGTGCACTGAGGGGCTGTAATAGATAAGGGGATTCTCGTCAAAATGGCGAAATCTGAAGCAAAGCCGCGAGCCGATTTATGCCTCAAGTGCCTCCTCATCGGAGATGCCACTGTCGGGAAGACAAGCCTCGTGTTGAGATTTACGGAGGACACGTTTTCATCTTCGCTCCTGTGTACAATAGGTAAGCTTCAATAGCGCGCATCAGCTGCATTTTAGTACATGTACCATTGGTTGTGTCGAACACATGCATGCATGGTCCCCTGTATTATATTCTTGTACTTTAACCAGTGATTTGCTCATCTGCATGGTATTGTGAAAAGTTGTTCAAATAGTGACATATTGGAAGGGCTATAAACGAACTTGATATCTGTTTAATACTTTGTTCTGTCAACCCACAAGTATTTCTTTTTGGACTATAACGGTGCTTTTTTTTTTTTTAAGATTCGACAAATCGACTTTAATGAGAAAATACATGACGAAATAGCTCCAACTTCCTGTTTGACAGTGTTAACTTGGTATATGTCAAATGTTTGGTCCAAAGGTGTCCAACCTAAAGTCAAATTACGGGAGAAGCTGTAATTGATTTATAGGCTATCTGAAGCTGGCGCAGCCATTTTGACGCTGGCGTGTACGTATTTCCAGCAGTGAATACTAAACTATCAAACTGTGTGCTCAGATGTGCTCTTGTTTGATTGTCTGTGTAAGAATCGTGTTTTACTTCGACCCACGATAAATGCTACATGTACATGTATATTCTAGACCGGTTTCATGCAGTTAGTCAGTCACGGGTTCCAGGATAGTTATACAATACCTGCATCACATTTCGTTGAATTATGGCATACCATTCAACGGTACCCGTTGAAATAGAACTTCATTTCTTTTGACCAGCTCTCCCCCCCCGCCATTTCATACATCTCATTCCAAGTAAGAAAGAGGAAAATAATGTAGGGACGGAAACCAGTCTAACATTGCACGGGTCGCCCCTCGGACACGAAATTCGTGTTTCGCAAAATGACAGACGTTAATACGCTACAAGAAAGGGATTTGTGCAGATACTACGGAATGTTTCATATTCGGTCAATTGTATTCGCCTCGTGAAACCGAAAATTTCATCCGTCACCTCACGAAATCATGCTTACCATTACACTGGTAAGCATTCATCATTTGTATACAAGTACTGACGGTGCGTGACCATTAATCATAACTGACTGAAACTGCATTCATTTAATCAGTGTTAAAATAGGCGGGTTTTCTTTCTTTTAATGTAAATCAGCCGATTTGTCCTATAATTATAGAATCAATTCAATGGGTATCAATTCACATTTGTATAAGCTCAGGATGAAGGAAAGGGGAATGGCTTATGACTAGGGCAGTAGGGCTCCTACGGTACACTAGATTTACTGTTAATAGCCGAAATTCATTCCCTCGAAAAACATGCAAAAACCTCAAATTCTGAAGGTGTATAAATTGTGATTTTATTTCAATAAATGTTCTTTCCGGTGTTGTGGAGACGAAATAGGCGCTTAAAAGGTTATGCATGCCCCTTCAACATCTTTTGGGCCACCTTCCAAATATCAGCTTCCAGCCAAATCAATTTTCAACATTAAAATTCTCTTGGAAACATATGGAGATAATTATTTTGAACTGTACAATGTACAACGAGACAATGTGCTGGATACTGTAAACTTAAGGAATCCAAGTCGTGAAGCCTGGCGCCATAAACCACGGGGAGAATTTGGATGGTCCCCTTTATCTGGCTTCTTCATCTTCTTTATGAACCAGAATGTGTGTTTTAGGGTGTGCACACACCTTTAAACTTGAAGAATAATGAACACAGTGTCATTTTTCTTTGTTTGGCAGTTTGTTTTCAACTTAGTTTACCCGTCTCCTATATTTCCAGTGACCCAGAAACTGGTCTAACAGGAAACTTGCATTGCATTATTCACGAGACGGTCATTGATGTGATCCCTAAATCCACTTTATTGACTGACACTCTAAAGTGGGAGGGAGCCCGACTATTTTTGCTTCAGCTTCAGGTTATAGCCTTATATATTTTGAAAAATTTGTTGTCACAATAAAAGTGACGCTTCTGCATTCATTCTCACACATACTCAGTTTTTTTTTTAAATTTTACAAGGTTCGCCTGGTTTTCAATTTAAGATGGGCGACTTATCAATAGGGTCAATACATATTAAATCCGGTTAACCACAATGCGGGCTGACAACTGTGAATAAGATTTGTATGTGAGAAGAGACGTTCTTTTGTCAAAAAAAAAAACAACTTAATGTTCCACTCCATGGCCAGGACAGAACATGGACGGCTGGAGCAAATCATGCTTTTTATTTCTCTTATGTAGTTGTGTGTGGGTGTGTGGATGTGCAGCAGGCGTGGCATACATGGTGTGGACCTCTGCACAAAAGAAGTCCACATAATGTAGGGTGCCATGGCGTTATGTGGACTCGCACAAGCCCATACAATGTTTTTCCCTCTCGGAAAAACTGTTTCAGAGGCATTTGGGGTCAGGGTTATCTGCTGCAAAATGAAGAGTAACATTCCAGGAAATCATCATCAAAAATCCAGCCCGAAGGAGTTATCCTAGTTGGAGAAAAAGGAGCATTTTCCTCAAGTTTACCTGTTTTACATACAAAGTGTGGACATTCATTGTTTCTCGTTTTAGTTCTCTTTTTATTTCTCTTTTTTCAGGTGAACTTGTGTATTTGTGTGTGAGAAATTCCTCCGGTGTGAAAGAGAGAGAATAACCTGAAATGCGCGAGTTGCATGCTCAACGCTTTGGAGGACCCGATATTGGCACGCAAACATGAACTTGAGGTTGCAACCACAGATTGTATAGCGCGGCGCTATACAATCTTTGGTTGCAACAGTGAGCCGCGAAATGCGCCCTCACTCGTCCACGTAAACTGATTAGCGGACTCGCTTAGACTTCCAGTTTCTATTAAAACATTAATGAAAAAAGTGCTGCCCTGAAAGCTGATGAAAACCCCAAAGTGCACACGTTAGCAACAACAAAGCGACAAAAGGTCAAAGTTATGTCATCGGCGCGTTGATTCCAGCGAAAAATGGCCTATAACTTGCGATTTAAGTTGCTCCTCACCGGGGATTCTGGCGTTGGGAAGACTTGCATCATGACTAGATTCGCAGAGGACGGATTTTCCAACTCGTTCATTTCTACTGTCGGTAAGAATTTAGCCATCTGGTGTTCCCCAAAGCGCGCTGAAAAATATCAACGCCAAAAATATATGCCCGTAATACACTTGGCTCCATTGGGCACAGACTGTTATTGCTTACATTGTGAACCAAAATGCACTTGTACTTCAACCCTTTGACTGTTGAGGCACGCATTTTTTTTCATGGTGTATTGTTATCGATTTTCTCGTTCAACTTCAGAGTCCGATGATGCAAAGATCTATACTACTTTTAACTCTGATGGCTCTATATTTTTAAGCAATTGGCGGGACGAAAATGATCTGTTGATGTGACTTTTGTTGTTAAAACGACTTCTTCAGGTTTTGGGGACAGTCTCGTATTTTGTTACATGCATGCACACATTTTACAATTGTAAACATTCTTGTCGAGGAATCATATTTAAAACACAATGATCTATTAAATGGATTGTGTGAATCCATAAGTGTTTATTCAAGAATTGGACTTTCGACAAATAACGTAAACTTTGCACCATGCATGCATGCGCACGTGAATACATACCCCAGACCAAGATGGCGGATGTTTTAGAAACACCAGTATACGACCTTTACCTTAAGCTTATTCTGGTGGGTGACTGCCATGTCGGTAAGACCAGCATTTTGCTGCGATATGCGCAAGACGAGTTCCGTCGGTCACTGCTATCCACCATAGGTGAGATATCAGCTGGCTCGCCCAATCAAAATTAATATTTTCACAACCTCCCTCCTACCGTTCAAAATGTGCTGATTCTCATTTAGTGGTTACCTCCACGTTCTGTCGTGTATGTCCTCTTTTGTTTCTGTTTTCTGTGAGTGCACCCCCACTGCGTTATTATTTGTGCACTCTCTCCCAACTTTTAATTGCAGTGGACAAAATATTTTAAAATTTGCTCTTTGATCGATCTACCTTGTTTATTCCCTTCTGTTAGCCACGCCAGTATGTGTCCCTCACGCCAACATTTATGATGTGTGTTATTTATGGCATTAATTATTAGTAATGGCATTTTTCTTTTTCTTTTGTTTTGTTTTGTTTTTTGCTGCGGCAGTATTGCAAAGAAACATGTATGGGGAGTTTGATTCACATGTAGGGACAAAACAATGCACGTGATGGGAGGGTAAAATACCTGTCACAAGAGATCGTGGAGGAAGTGTCACAGCTATCAGACTGCAAAACTTTGTGGTTTTCTTGCCGTCTGAATCCACGCACATACAATGTACATGTACATATTCAGTGCGCTCGTGTCATACGCTCGCAGAAGTTTTGACCCGTGTTATTGTTCAAATAAACTTTATCCAATGACAAAATTCAATACAGGCGATTCACATTAGTGCTCCTCCAAGAATTTGCAAGCCGTTGACCAATCACCACTGATAACAGTGAGCGAAATCTGTCGACCCTTTCCAAACGCGCACTGGGTAGACAAGTTTCGCGCACTGTGATTGGTCATGCAACGCGTTGCAAACTCGTGGAGGCGCACTATTTTGAACGCCTGTATTGATACAAATTAATACTACGGCATGCATTTGTCCTTCCCGACGCCCCGTACTGCTCTGTAACTTGGCTGATGGAGTCCAGCAAAGAGGCCACATAACAGCGCCCTCCTTTAACTCATTCAACTGGGAGATAGGTATTTTAAAGGAATATCTCCACTCAGCAAAGTTGCGTAACTCTAGGAACACGCGTGCGTGCGTGCGCGTCGGTGCCCTCAACCGGGAGCCAGTTTAAAATCTTCAAGCGAGTGGAAAATGAAATTCGACAAGCAGGATTAGAAGCCATTAGTGCGATGGCACCGTGCTTTAGCGATTTTATACTTCTTTTGAAAAACCACAACCTCCACAACCACGATTATCGCCTTTACTCAAGTGAGGTCCTCCCAGCGTGTTATGAAAAATGGTTTTACTGCCAGTCTTTAGAGGAGACTAGTCCCTCGCCACGTTGGAAGCTTCCTCTGTCGAAATGTCGGGCTTTATAGTCATGGCTCTGGAGGATTTCTTTTTCAAAAGGAAATTGAAAACGAAATCCTTCGGAGCCATGACTGTAGCCTTTACTCAAGTCAGGTTTTAATCCCCAGCGTGTTGTATAAAAAGGGGGGAAAACGCGTCCGGTGGAACACTACAACCGAACTGTAAAAAATTCATGCATTCCTCATGTCAGTTTACCATATGCGGGCCTGCTTACTTCGACCACCTTACTCTTACTCTGTACCCTTTTTTAGTAAGTTTAAACTGAATTAATATGCTTAATTACATATATTTCTGAACTGATTTGATCTTTGTGGATCATGTGCCATGCAAATTTACTTTATTTTACTTGCTCGTTGAATCAGAAGGTTTAAGCAAAAAAATGTTTGGAAAAATAAATAAATAAACAAAGTGTGTGGTTGTTACGTCATAAATCTGTTCTCATCCCATTCCCGATGGACGTTCTCATAAAAACTCTATCGACAGCTGCAAATCTGTTCCAACCGCCATTGCAAACACACCAGCTGATGATGCTTGTGACAGCGGCATCTGGACGTGTTGACGTAAGCGGAAGTTACAATAAATTATTCAAATAAGGGTGTTTCCCAGTTTGTTAGCTGGTATCCAGTAACCGCTCTGTTTCTTGCTATGGATAATATTATTGTAACGTAAAAAGAGGCGGGGATAAGACTGTTTCAAGCTGCGTACAAAATCATGTTATGGGGAATTTATATAGCGGGTACCAGGGCTCCAAGGAGTGCAGTACCATGTAGCGAGAAATATGGCGAAAACTTACGATTTCCTCTTCAAGTTACTTTTAATTGGTGATTCTGGAGTCGGAAAAACTTGTGTACTTTTCAGATTTTCGGAAGATGCCTTTAATTCAACGTTCATTTCAACGATAGGTAAGGAGAAGTCGATTTTTGAAACTTAAAGTGCTTCGTTGCAGCACAGGACGAGGGACCCGATCGGCCATGGAACGTCGAACGTGCATTTGATTGCACGTTGATACGACTGTAGGCCTACATCAGTACTGTACATGTACACGCGTATCGTCGGTCACTGTCGATACATGATGTAGGGTACTTTCTATAGCCGAGGCCGAGTGTGATGAAACGTAAACCTACATTACAATGTTTATGTGTACATGAACGTTTGCGTGTAGCCCACTTAGTACATGCAATTTGTACGGTACTCAACATCATGCTCATACTTGACATAGGCCTACATGTACCTAGGCCCTATTTCAACTTTAACATGTTTAGCATGTTTAGTCTGGCTTGTCTGGTTAGGCCTAAATTGAACTTGAAGTTGAAACTTGGCCTAGCTATGCCAGTCCAAGACTGAGTAATATTACAGTGGAACGCTGCTATAACGAACAAGACGGGTCCACATTAAATGTTTGGTACAGCGGTCGTTCAGTATAGTGTATTTAACTGCCGAACATTTTGTTGCCATGTTGAGTAGCACCCTCTCTTGTCTAACTGAAGTGCACCCTCTTGTGATACCTTGGTTCGCTGTTTTCGTGATATTTTGCCGTTGCATTCAAGTTTAAGGTTTCTAGAAATGTATCTGATAATTGTTTTTGTTTTTTATTTAAACTTGAGTCAAAAAATTGATATCAAGTTTATCCTAAAAGTCGTGAAACTACCGCTCAGGATCGATCTCTGATGCATGCTGTGGTGAATCTTGGTTGATTTGTGTATCAGCGGCGCCCTCTTTAGTTTTCGTCCGCGCCGGATCATGTGGAGCCGCAAAACCAGTGTCTATTCAATACCATTGACAACTAGTGGCTTTCCCTTCTAATCCTTGGGGAAATAATGGCCGCTTATCACTTTCTAACATAAAAAAACACCGACTGTTTTAGCATGTTGACGTTCAGGAATAACAAACGGCAACTGAATAGTTTTCGGTAGGTTTTGTGCTCAAATTATTGGGAGCCAAGGACGATGTTCGGTACAGCCGAATGTTCGATATAGTGGCGTTCGGTATAGCGGCGTTCGGTATAGTGGCGTTCGGTATAGCGGCGTTCGACTGTACTCTGTATGTAAATGCAGTCTGTCAGATGTTTACAGGTTGATCTTTGATTGAATTCTTACTACGCGCTTTGCATTTGTATGACATTGTGTGTGGAAGAAGGTTACTGAAAACAAGTCAGGAAACACAGAGAAAGATTTGGCACTTTTGCTCACTGCTAGACATTGCTGGAATCAGTGGGTCAAGCATACACATGGATGAATGGCTAAAGGCTTGACACCAGCATTGACAGTTTTGAAGTACTGGAGACGTGATTTGAAGCTGTCAACTTCTGTGATAACACATTTCTGCTCAAGTAAATATCGTCACACACTGTGTTTACTTCAAAAGTAAACTCTAAATTTCATTTCTGTATGAAATCAATATACTTGTCTGTGCATCTTCCTGCATATACGGTTTAACTGCAGGATGACACCTGAATCCTGAACTTCCCAAACATCTCCGATGAACGGCTGAGGCATGAAACATGACTCTTGAAAATGCTGAGCCTTGGAACATGTACATTTGTACTGAAAGTAGACTTGAAATGAAGTTTTTTGCAGTCTCGTCATGTGTTGTGAATAGTTTGTACAGATTTGTAGTTTACATGTATTTTGTTAAAACATCTCTCCTGCTACATGTATGATTAGATACTATTTAATAATTTAAGTCCATGAATAAAGTGAATAATCCAGTTCAGTGCATGGAACCAGCCTGAGGCAACCTGTGCCTTTTTTCCCAATACTCATTTTTTGAAAATGACAAGATATATTGAGCTAGTGTACATTTTAAAATGAAGTCACAGTTCTCAGATAGTGACTCTTGACAGTCATTTGCATACAAGGACACGCTCAAACAATATTTCTCACTGTAACCTCATTTTTGGAACACTTTGAGGCTGTGCCTGCAAGTAAATAGCGATATTAGTTTATGTTAGCTACAGCGGCAGGCTTGGCACTGTAGTTGAGTCAGGGTACCACACCTGGTCAACCTCAATGGACCCTCTGGTCGGTTTAGAACCTGTATGTGTACAAAAGCCACAACCGGGAACCAGAGGGGCAAAGAGGCAAGTGTACACGTCACCGTACAGCAAATAAAACTGGATAATTTCATGCACAGGCCTTCCGTGTACAAAAATTGCCCTAGCATGTTTGAGTTTATGCATCCTCCAATATGTCCAAGGCCAAGGCATCACAGTATACACGTACATGTACATGTATATGCACACACATAGTTTTGAGTGATGTTTTTTGAACAGTGATGTGTTCTATCAGTTAATGCTGCTTTTGTCTGGCGTGTTTTATGCCTTGGGAGTCACCATGGCAATTACCCAGTTCCAGCAAACTTGGGAATGTTAACAGATTATAATTTATAATGTTGCATTGGTAGATAGATTTCAGGTGCTGTTGTTTGAGTTAAGGGAGAAATGTCAAAAATTAAATGCTTTATGCAAAAAATGCAAAGAACAGACACCCTAGTGGGTAAAATTTCTACTGCCATGAGGCAGCCATTGCACACATGAAGGTACACTGTAACACAAATGGACATGAACCTGCACACACAAGTAGTGTTATCCCACTTAAGGAACATTGAATTTAAGTGTAAAAACTTGTGCTATTTCTTGATTGAGTAATAGTTTGTATTTCTGTCGTATCACCTGACTCATGTCAAAAATGTGTAAAGAACGGATTTTGTCAGCGTATAGTTCCATTCATGTACAGTGTCACTGTAAATGCCACATACATGAACATGTATGAACATGTGTAATAACACTAAGTTTGCCATGTTGAAGTGACGGTGCTAAAATGTGACGGTGTCAAAAGGCAACAAAATCCAGTGTCCCATTTCAGCTGGGCACTCGTGACAGCTTAGATTGGTTTTGCTGCATTCTGTAGCGGTTTTATTTCAGCTGAGTTGCAGTTTACTGTAGTAGCAGGTTGTCCAGAGCAACCCTTTTGGGTTCTGGGTAATAATTATACTTAAAATGGTGACTCATAATACTCTTGCCCCTCATTCGTGAGCAGCTTGACCCGTATTGTAACATTTTGTCAATTTTCCTCCTGAATGTCACTACCTCTGGCACTTTCAACTTTGTTTGTCTTCTTTCCAACATACATGTACATATTGCATTAACAAAGACTTGGCCTGCAGTACATAAATGTACGTGTACAATTGTACATGATGTACCTGTATTATTTCCAAAAATTTCCAGTTTGTTCAAATGAACTTTGGTTGACACTCCCAATAAAAGACTGCATTAGGATAAAAGCAAAGAGTAGATGTACAGTACATAATGGATCAGGCCAAAAAGTCAACACGAAAAATAGTTCCGTGTCCTATTACATGGCATCTGAAAATAGGGCAGGTAGGTCGGAATGGTTTTCTTGTCACTTTTTTGGTTTCCAGTTTTGGATTCAGTGTGTAGCTGAGCGTGAACGGGTTAAAAAATAACAGCAGAAAAGGTTGAACGGGATCCGATGGTATTTGTTTTGAATGAAATGAACAAAACTGTATTTCATTGAATAAAATAAATAAATAAAATTCAATAAATTTCCAGGATAAAATGGAACCAGGGCTGCAGTTTATATTGATCTTTTACTTTTCCAGTTCTGAACTTCTTTTTCAAAAACTTTTTTGGCCAACTGTCTGAATGTAAATGCCTTATGATTTTTAAAATGTGCAGATGTGTACAATGTACATGTACATGTATGGCTAAAACTGACGCTGTACCTCTTAACGTTGCAGCAAGAAGTAGTGTTACATTCAAAAAGAAAATGTTCAAAATGTGCGAAAGTTGTCAGATATTTTAAAAATGATCAGAATTGCTAGTGTTCAACAAATATTCAACTCGACGTAATGTTTTCCCGGTCGCTTTATTGCACATGCTATTCGTTGTTGTTTTATTGAGTTAGAATATCTAATTATTCTTTTGCATGTTGGGTTTTCTCGGCAGGTATAGATTTCAAAATCAGAACAATAGAATTAGATGGCAAGAAGATCAAGCTGCAAATATGGTGAGTGTTCTTTGAACTTGCTCAGCAAACTTGTTTGAAGCAACAAGCTAGAAACCAATTTTCTTTCCCAGATAATTCCATGCAGTAGCTGACATGGAGGAAGTTCAGTTTTTTTAGTCTGGCCCAACATGTTTATTTATGAACTGGAACAAATGCAACTCTTCAACTAAAGTGTTAAAATAACACTTAAACAAAATTTCAAGAGCTTTCAATGTAGGAAATTGTTGCTTCGTGTTAAGCTTCTTCTTTTTGCATTTCGTCTGTACTTCAAGAGAAGCCTTTCTAACCCTAAGTCGGTCCATAGTGGTTTTTGCTGGAAAGTCCCTCCAAAATCCATCGCTGCTGTAAACAGTAGCTAATTGTCTTTCCTCAAACAAAAAATCGGGACATTAAGGCCCATGTAGAGTTTGGCATTTTTTTTGCTCTGAATCTGTCCAATTACCATAAATCAAGGTCAGGTTTTATTGTATTTAAAGTAGTTTGAAGCTAAGAATTTTTCTTGCCTTTTTTGCTTTGCCCCCCCCCCATTTATTTTTTTCTTACTTCTCTTCTTGTATCTCCTTGCCTGATGTACATTTTTTGAAGCCTTGTGAGAGGTGAATTTCAAAGCAAATGCCACTAACAAGCCTTTAGACAATGGGTAACCTAAGTACTGTCCTGTTTTTCAGGGACACAGCAGGACAAGACAGGTTCCGAACCATCACAACTGCCTACTACAGGGGAGCAATGGTAAGAGGTTGGAGAAGTCCTCAGAAGGGCTTACTCTTTGACCCTTATCAAGATCTTGATGCTTGTTGTGCTACAGTATATGGCCCACCGTCTCTCCCATGGGGCCTGTAGTTGAGAGAGTTCAAGACTCATGGTGTACTGCGTGCAGTTCATATTTACAACTGAGCCGTCCGCTCTGGTTACACGTTTCCTGAACAGGCTTCCTTTTCTAAATGCAGATCTTTTGCAACTTGCATGCGGTCATGATGCATGCCCCAGTTGTGCTCACATTTGAGTAATTTTGGCAGGGTTGGCTCTGGCAGAGGAGAATACAAATCTATGAGTCCTCTGACTTTAAAGTCCTCAGACTTAGAGTCCTCTGACTGCTAAGTCCTCAGTCCTAAAGTTTCACGTTTTCATCAGGGTTTCTTTTTCTTTCTTCCATTTCAGGGGATCATGTTGGTGTACGACATCACAAACCACAAGTCTTTTGAGAACATCAGTAATTGGATAAGGAATATTGAGGAGGTACGTCCTTTGGATAAATTTCTCATGTTATTTCACTTTCTTGCCTCTCACTTCAAGAAAATCACTGATCTGGAATCATGTCATTATTTCTGTTGTGGCAGATATTTTATTTTTAAAAGAATCACTGGAAAACATTGTACAGTATTTCAAAATTGCCAAGTACAAACTCTTCACCTTAAGAGTAGAACAGAACTTGTCGTCTTACAAGAGTCTCAACTTCTACTTTGGTAGAAATTTCATGGCTATTGTAATGTGTTCCAATCTCTCTGTAGCATGCCTCGTCAGATGTGGAAAAGATGATTCTCGGCAACAAATGTGACATGGAAGACAGGAGGGTCGTCACAAAGGACAAAGGCGAGCAGGTAAAAATCAACACTCTGACCAGGGTTATGTCCCACTGTGCCTGTCTGTCCTTGTCACACTGTGGGTCTGTTTAGTACTTACTTTGCCTATCCGCCCTATTCAGTGTCGGTCTGCATGTCGTTGTTTGTGTATGTTTGACATAAAATTTTAGATTTATTTTAGAAATCATCCAAAAGAGAAGTTGATAGTGGCAGACTGTAACCAGAAAGCATGATTTCTGACAGAATATTACAGTTATTGGAGTTTGGAAATGTGTCAGAAGTTAGTTTTTGTCACCAGTGTCTCGTGACATTATTATGTGGCATTTTTCCAACCCATTTGGTTGTCTCATTCTCAGAAAAAGAATATATCTATTTTCAGTTCAAAGTGGGATTTATAACATGGTGTATCCCAAGCCATAGATTATATGTCATTCCATAGTCGTTTTTTCCTTTCGGGGAACCATTTTTACCAGTTGATTACACACAAACAACATGTCCTTGATTTTCTTGCAGCTGGCGATAGAGTACGGAATCAAGTTCATGGAAACTAGTGCCAAAGCAAGCATCAATGTTGAAGAGGTAAGCGTTGCTTTCATTGGAAGTTGGAAAATTTAATCCACACCATTATTATGGAAGGACTTTTCCGTGCTATAAGTAGTGCAGAAGATGGTGAATTTAACACAAATCGTAGCCTGATCTTCACTTCTTACAGACAAGCATTCTTGCCAGGAACCTTCCTGAATCCTCCAAAATCTTCCATTCTACAGAAATCCACTGACCCATTCCTTGTGCTTAAACTTAAGTGACATTGAGAGTAGTAGTGACTGGACTCTACCTTCCCTAATCTTCAAAAAAGATCAAGTTGGGAATGTTAAGGTTACATGTAGGTTTTAAGGGTCCACAAGCCCCGTGCAACACAATAGTGGATGGACTCTACCTCCCTCAATCCTACAAAATCTCTCAAATCTTCCCGATGGATTTCGAACATCTGGGAGACAGGCTGATGCAACACAAATGGCATACCTGCGCTGAGAAACAGTGGAAGCAGACAACCAAATCACATAGGAAACTGCCGAAAGTCGAGTGTTTCAATTCATATTCATATGCGGAATCTTCAATCTCTCACCATTTGGTCCGGCCTGCTGTACGCTTCCCCATTGCCTCCGAGGGTAGATCTTAAGGGTTTTCCCTGCACATTTACCAAGTGGCTGCTTCCTTCCTTGTGTGTTCCGGAAGACATTTCTTGGCTGCCTGTGCACCGAGAACAGTGGCAAGTGGAGCTCGAGGTTGATGTTGTTGTGATTCCATATTGGGCAGTCACCTTATGGTTTAGGTAATCTTCAGTACGATTCATGAATCTGAACTTTAGGCCTTTGTGCCACAGCTGGAGCATTTTATCTCGTGTGGCGGAAATCCATGTATCAGTGCTGAAATAGATTTATCTGCATGTAGATTGAAGCATCGTACCCTGAAGTACGGTAGCACCGATTGGCATTACGTTTTACATGTACGTGTATATTACTCATTAAATTGAACATGAGGGGTTTGGGGGTTGAAGTGTTCGAATCAGACTGGAATTGTGAAATGGTGCATGGATTAAAATGGCCTTAAAGAGTCAAGAAATATGGAACAGCTGAGTAGCTGTTACGGTCAAATTGTCTTATCTACTTCATAAGATATGTGTGCATATATGTCTCTAGTCTTGGTACAACATCCTTTGCTAGCAAGCACTGGAAAGAATAGAAGCCGAATGCATCTTGTGTATGAGAATGGAGTTGTGCCAGTTGAGTTGGCCTTTTTACTCTGAGCCACTGTTTTACCACCGATTTTTAATCTCGTTTCTGTTCTCCACTTCCAGGCTTTTGTAACTCTAGCACGAGACATCAAGGCAAAGATGGACAGAAAGCTGGTGAGTAGCCAACACTTTTCACTTTTCACTCAACCAGCGTGCCAAGATCTACTCATCATACTTTTGTTTATATCCTCACTGGAGAGTGTTGTCGGTAGCCAATTACCTGGGGCTCTCATTGCACAGGGGCCCAATTTCATTACGCTGCCAAGCGTAGTACGGAAATGTAAGCACAGATAGGCTACTGGTACCATCTTCAGGCTCTTTGTGAGAGCCATGTACTAAAGAATTTGGGTTTTACAAACTGACACCAAACACTGAGAGCATTGGAGAAGACTTTTTGTTTTCACCTGAATTGGCAGGCTAGCTTGTATATTATCACACCCAGTGTTATAGCTAGGACCATTTTAGTGCCGGGTAAATTTTTGGATTATCAAGCGTAGTGAGCACAGTGAGCGTAACTCTCACAGCCCATAGCTGGGATTTTTAGGGGAATACCAGAAGGGATTTCCCCCTACGTCATTGTGAAGGCATGTTTACAATAATGCTTTCGCAATCAGCCGCTGATTTGTGAGAAATATATTTCTTAGGTCTTTACTTACTTGTTTAAAACTGTAAAATAGTGCAAAACTGCAAATTTTTACGCTTGAAATACGATCAAATTGGTACATTTTCAGCAATATTTCAGTTAATTTTTTGGAAAATCCGTGCCGGGCGGCACAGCCAATTTGAACCCAAGAGCCAGGCGGAAATTTACAGTACCGGGTGGTGCCACCCGGCACCGCCGACCGTGTCTAGAACGCTGATCACACCCCTTTGGAGATAAACACTTTCAAGGCTGTTACATGATGTTGCTTGATCCGTGTAATTGTCGGACTAGGAAAAAAAAAAACCTGGAAACCTTGTAACTTGGGTACTGAAGGAAAAGATTCGCTTGGTGAAAACAGAAATGCTCATCAGTGCTCAGTCACAGTTTGTGAAAACCAAAATTAGGTAGTTCTGTTCATTTTATGAAAGAGAAGAGTACTCATGTAGATGTCGAGTGTCACCTCTTGATATCAGCGATTGAGCAATTGCCAGACATCAGCTCTGTTGTGTGCACTTGTACACATTTACATGTATCAAGCCGTGAGTTGCCATGAAGCTTAACTGTCAGCACTTGGGGTATGGCAATAACTGTGAGCCAGACACCGACAAGGACACTCTAAGCTTCTCTCCAGGATGCTGCTTTATCCTTTCAAGCACAGAGGACCTCAGGCCGGGTGACTATAGCCCGCACCTCATTGAATTACATGGGCATCCTGCCAAACCGTCCACTGCTGTGCGGCCCTGTTGTCTGTGCGAATAGCTTGCCTGTCTCGTAAACTCAATCGTTTCCCTTGGGTCTTGTCATGTATCTATTTTGTATGGCTATCTGTGGCATATTGTTGTGCTGTGGCCCCTTGCATGATTTTTCCCTTTTGTGTTATCTATGAGGAAATGCATTCATGATTGCTTAAACGTGGTGTACACTTTTTCCCAGCATATTGACCTAATGCTTTTCTCTGTTACGTTATATGTGTACACTGTGTAATGCATAAGTAACATTAAAAAAAATTCAAGCAGAGTGACATGTACAGCTGTGCAGTGTATTCACATCCATGTTGATTGTTTCCTTTCCCATTGAAGTTTTACACTAAACTCTACGCGGTTTGGCCAGAAGGAACAAATAATTATACTTTCTATTTCCCTACCTACCCTATGTTGAAGGCGTGACCCTAAAAACAATTTGGGGTGGGTGATTTTGGGAAAAATGTGAAATTGGAGTAAAGAAAGGAAACTGTATCTATTTAAGTTTGATTGTGGTACCCTTTAAAGGGTGGTTTATTTCATTTGAAACAAATGCCAACTGACCTCGCTTACTGTTGTTAGTTTTAACAGTTGACACTTAGCTGCACGCTGATATCAGTAGAAAAAAGTGAGAAAATAAGTTCCCTACCTACCTAAATGTTCCCTATGTACAGGTACCATGTAATGGGAACCATGCACTAGTTTAGCCTCACCGCTGTTTTAAAGTGAAAAACGACCAGGTTTTTATGCAGTGACAGGTTACCAGTTGTGTGAGGTCTGCCGCAATCCGCGGGCACTACACAAAACGTGCACCAGTAATCCAGGCTCAAATCCAGCTGCATAATAGTATATGAGTAGTTCTGTGAATATCTCATGTGAGTAGCTCCATGAACTTGGCCGAAGGGGAAGTCATGGGCTCAATTCCCTTCACAATTCTTTTTTCACAAGCTCGTGAAACACTGAGCATAAGGTATTTGTACATGTCCTTGAAAGAGCAAACCTCAATGTTGCAATGAACCACGAGCATCCATTCCACTGTCATTCTGACAGTCTGGCACCCCGTTTTGAACCCCCTTTATCTTCCTACCTTGGCAGGATGCAGGAGGAGGCCCGACTAAAAGCCCTGGAACAGTTCAACTCACGGGAACAACGACACAGAAGAAACGGGAATGGAAGTTCTGCTCCCTTCTGTAAATATATGTAATGTATTATCGTCCGTTTTACCGATCACCACGACCATTCACCTGATGACACATGATCAGCTTCTGGTAAAGGCCAGTGAACACTTCAGTTCAGTGAGTTTGGGATCGTGGAGGTGGTGTCTTTTTTTTCCCCTATCCCCAAAGTTGCAACAGAGCGCGCTCAACAGAGCTGATCAGAGCGTGCAAAGATCTTTTGATGGAGTGGCACAGGATGTCTTTCTCAGAGACAAAGGGCTTGTTGGCTCCGGCATACTTTGCAGCACCAGATATGGGCTGGTATTCAGAACCCTGAGGGAATTGACTCTGGAGCCAGTGAACTACGGAAAGAGATGCCACCACACACACGTGATTTTTCCATGTACATCCTTTTATACATACTAGTTCATTTAATAGAAACTTTGTCTGCCCATATCTGTCAAAACCCAACACCCGATATGACACCTTTTTAATAACTTCGTCAATGCACACACAGTCTGGCCACTGTCACCGGTACTTGGCATGGGCCACATGTCCCTGCCTGGTTTTTGGTCTTCATTTTTTGTTTTTGGTTTTTTTGGCCGTAAAATGTTGGGTTTTGGAAGATTTGGCAAGTTTTCTAGCACAAATTTCTAAAGGAGTATTTCTGATAGACGGGCATCCTCTTGACATACATTTCAGTCGTGGATCTAAGGAGATGTGACCCTCTTGCCCTTTTCAAGCCCTCTTCCATTGAGCATTGAAAACAAAATATCGTCAGTGGAGGCTGACATTTTTAACTGCAGCAGAATTGGAACAAAGGCTTTAAAAAGTATTACCTCAAACTTTCACCCCGCCCTTGCCATGCAATGGTCACCATTGTGTTTAAACCTTGCATCAGATGGCTCCCCTACCACTTGCCACTCTGACTACTATTGGATAAATATTCAAATCTTGCGAAGAAGATCACTTCTACATAACCAAATCTCATCAGGTTTGGATTTGTCCGATAAAAGACGTTATGATTCACTGTCTGCCACCCTCCCTGTTTACAAGATACAGGATGTTTTGTTATTATATGAAAAAAAGGAAGATTTTCTTGCTGTTAATTAAACGAACTACCTTTCAAATTTCAAATGCCAGTGACACGGAGAACAAGAAAATTAGTTTCTTGTAGAAAGTTACCAATCGGATTGCCTGTATTAAGCATTGAAAGCTTGGACAGAGTGGTTGCCATTGGTTTTTTTCTCTTCATTGAGAGAAAGTGTATTTTTCCATCGTCACAAATTATTGGCGAGATGCATGTATCCTGTACATACGAGAAGCTTGTGCTATCCAGTTTATCTAACCAAACATGACCTTTGACCCAAAACTGGGAGGGGCTTTTGTAATGCCTCCAAAATCCCTTTTCGATTTTTGCTCAGCTCAATCAAGACCCCACCTAGGGAAGATAAGATGTCTTGCCATTTCATTGGCGCAAGTTTGAATCTACTTGTCGGGCCACTGAAGTGTAACTTTTACCAAAGTGACAAAGTTAATCAGCAGACTAGTACCAAATTTCTGCACCTTTACAGAAGCAAGGGCAGAGTAATGCATCACAGATCACTTGTTTGTAAGTGCAAAATGAACCGTTTGCATCCTTCATCTGACTCCAAACCATGTATGCAGAACTGACTCCAAACCATGTGTCGAGATGTATCCTCTGCAGTAAGAGGATTCCTGTATTGTTTAATGTCAGAGCCTTCTGACATCCTCGATCAAAATGGGATCCAAAATACATTGCCATTTCATCAGCTATGTCCTATCCAGTGCAGATGAGCCGTAAAATAAAGTCTGCTTGGTTGGATGATTGTCCTTGTGAGTATGCTAATAGTTTTTGAAAAAGGACTAACAAAGTAGCCATTTGGAGGGGGCGATTTGGGGTCAAAGGTCAGACATTAATGTAAAAAGGTGATAATTGCCATGCCCTCTTAGTTTTTTTCAGTAACTTTTTATAATTGTTTAAGGGCACTTCAAGAGTAATTTTCTGTGATATTTACAGGTAGATAAGCAAGTGGGAACAATTTCAGCAAAACGTGGATTTCAAACTGACAAGATAAGGGCTGAGCGCTCTCTGGGGCAATCAAGGCTCAGTAGACATTTATTGTGATGCTGCCATGTTTGTCTCGTTCCCTGTGGACCCATTTGCAACTTCACCTATTGATACAAGGGAACAGACTCTTATTCCCTCCAGACTCGGTTTGATTACATTGCCTTTGAATGGTAGAAAAGCAAGATGGCTGCCCCATGATAGAGGTCTATACACAAGTCTCATAACGTTGTGAAGACCCCATTTGCAGTCCCAGCAGAACCTCAAAGAAGGAAGGAAACATCTATTAAAATTTTTTTTTTCTTTTCTTGTTTCCCCCATGTTTACTATTTGTATAATGTTGGCTGGCATGCATGAAATCGAGTGGCTGCCTCTTCCTCCAAGCTGCACAATACGTCCAGCTTGGTGGGAAGGACAAGGCGCGAGAAGTCAGATTGAGTTGACATTCTGTTTTACTGAAAAGGACGTTGGTAATCAACACCAGCAGGTCTGTGGGAAGTTTCCTTGTCAGCCTGGGATACCGGTGAAACGACATGATAAAATGAATGTGAAACTGTCATTTGGGCCTTTCTTGTTGGATTGGTGGACCGTTTGGGCCCACAATCACAGTTACTGTCTTCCTTTTGTATATTGGTTAATGCACATACATTTACCTATGCTTGATGTACTTACAGATAGCTCTGCTTATAAAAGAAAGTGAATGATTCTGTGGTGATGACTGTGTACTACGTAAGAAGGTGATTCATAAAGAAAAATGGTGCATTCCCAGAACATAATGAGCATACAGATTGTATATTGACATTTAAAAAGAAAAATAAGTAAATTAAAAATTTTAAACAGCATATTCAAGAACTTGTAACAACTTGCCTGCCGTAATAAGAAGCATCCGTAAGTATCTGGGAAAAAATTTATTTATGTCGCAAATTGAATTGGGCAAAAGTCCATATCTCATTCAATAAATACTTGATTTTGGTTTGCTAAAAACAGTGGTTTCTTGGCGTCTTTATGTCAGAACTGACGGTAGCAGGATTTTTTTTCTAGGAAAGTTTGTGTCAGGACAAGCTACATTGAGATGATGAAACATAAACTAAGCACGGAAAAATTGGTCTCTCAGAAAGGGTTACAAATCAAAAATATGTGTAACTTTTGAAGCATTTATCTGGGTTCATGGCTGAAATTTGCCGGGCAGTTGCATTTGCCAAGTAATTTTTATCAAGTTGTGAACATTTCGCACAAGCCTAGAATGAATACATTTTTACATCCACACAAAAGAAAAAAAATATTTGTCACAAGTTTTTCAACTCTCTATGAGCATTGCCCATGTAAATATTTAATTTGTTAATGTACATTGTATGCATTTGTCTTAATTTGTTGCTATAGAAATTTCTATTGGATCTGAATATATCTTATGCAAACCAGGAGTTTACACTTAATGTTTCGAGTTGATACTGCAGAAAAAGTAAATTTCATGTTAATCTATAATAAGCTACAAATCTGGCTCTTTTTCAGTTGATTTGGTCCTTAAAGGCAATACCTTCTGTAGAAAATGTCAATCCGATCGCAGAGTGGCCAGCTGTAGCCATGGGCGTCGGTTACAAGTGGTACAATTTGCAAAAATAAGAAAATGATTTCCTTTATTTCATCATGTAAATAGTCGATAGTTAATCTTTAAATCTACACAAATGCTAAACAGGACCTTAATTCAGACTAAAGATATGACTTTTTAGCTGGCCTCCATTCAAAGTTGTGTAATCTTAGAGTCATAGCCATTTCTTGTATTTATTGAGGGGGTGGTCAAACATTTCCGAACTATTTTGGGTGAGGCTCGAAAAACTCTTATGTCAGTTGATATGCTCTGCCAATACGAGGACGATCATGAGCTCCAAATTTGGAACATTGGTGGATCTTGTATGTGCATGCACCTTAATCCAGACATGTTGACAAATGCATGCTGTTTATTGATAATCAAGTTTGTGTGAAATTGAGCTTTACAAAAAAGTAATACCACTGTTGTATAATTCCATACCGAGAGGTACAGGGATTCATTGAATTTTTGTCGCTGATTTACTCTTGTCAAGAAGCCCTCTGTATTGAGGGGTTTTTGTTTTCAATGTTTTAGGAATTGGGAGGCATTTTTTTTTAAGTATTGAGACTTTCGTCCTTCACTGACTTATATTGTGAAAAAAAGGCTTACTTTGGTGAGACTTGAACACCAAAGGAAGACTTTACTGCCAGAGCAGTGGCAAATTATAAAAAGTGGATCTGTCCAAACTTACATTTGCAGCTGCATATAACAGGGTGCCTATTGAATCCACTGGCTAGCCACTGTGGCCACTTCCAATAGACCCTTGTGCTACCAAGCCAACCAAGGCAAAATTGGTGCTGCTGGTCCATGCTATGACACTCCTGTGTGGGATATCACAGTATGCCTTGTTCGCATTGTTACAAATCAAAAGCAATATGGCCTTGTGTTAAATTGGCGAAGGGAAAATGTCACTTGCCCAATGTCAAATATTATTTAATGCAAATGTGCAGATTGTAGTTTGTGGGTATTTTTTTACATAATACGGCTTGTTTTGTTGTTTGTTTGGGATTTTTGTTTCCATTTTTTTCCTGCGACATCAGAACTAAGGCCTAATTATACAACGCTGCTTAATGAAGGTAAAGAAATCCTGTTTACTATAGCAAAATTTTCTGTGTTGACAGTTTCAGTTTTTTGTTCGTTAGCGTATTTTTTGTAATTTTAACAATGAAGCATTGTTCACAACCTCATGTAAACCTTGTAAGATGTATACATATTCTTTTCTATACTTTCTAATATTACATTTTGCTACATAGATGTATACCATTCTTCATAACATGTGCTATTTCTATTTAGTTTACTATGCAGCAAAATTAGTTGAAATTTCATTTGGCTGTCCCAGCAATGACTGGATCTTCAACAAAACAGGTGTCTCTGGAGTAATGGCTGACTAGGAATTCAAATGAAATCGGCCATCTTGAATAGCAGATGTTGTTTCCAAGTTGAAACAGGAACGCTGCAGGTTCTTGCTTCATCTGTAGTATAGGCATGTTTGATGAAAGACAATCCATTTAAAGCACAAGATCAACCCCCTCCAGGGGGATGTGATCTCTCTTCTGAAGGTTAGTAGTGGCACTTCAGAGCTCTGTGAGGGGGTTTATGATGACCTTAGTTTCCTTTCCATTTTCAGCTTCATCTCTGGACCTCAAAGCTAGTTGTGGGCCCTTACTATTCAGACCAAAGGAAAACTAATACCATCTGCAGCTACAATTTGATACTAATTTGCTTGAGTCAAAAACTACAAAGTCGCCTACCCAAAACATCGCAGCCCAAGCTGGAGAGTAGCCTGTGATTTTAGAAACCCTGTTGGTGGAATCCGAGGATTCATGAGTGCTTAGGGTTAGATTTGAACTAAAAACAATCTGATGCAAACACATGAAAAAAAAAATCCAAAATTGTCAACATTGCCTTGTGATACTTGGGCTGAAGGTGATTCCAAGCTCCAGTTCCACTGAACCAAGCTTATCGATGCTCCCCTAATCTCTTTACCTCTTCTTCAGTTAACCAGGATTGGAAGTCCTAGCATTCTCTTTGGATTACATTTCGAAGATTCAGTTAAGTTTACATCTGTACTGTCTTAGTATCTCGATGCACTGGGACTTGACTTTGTCGCTGATTCACAGCAGAACATGGTGTTACAATACATGTAGTCCTTTTAACACGAATTTACAATGTGCCTGGCAGATTTTTATAGTAAATTTTTATTTAACATTTTATGGCCTGAATGTTAATTTTTGCCGCTTAAAAACTGAATGTCATTATTTGGGGGTTTTGTGTCAGAGAAGGGAATGTGAGTTGTAGTGAACTGCCATATCTGTGTATGTGTCTTGGTCTCTGAACAGGTCTCTGCCAATGTAAACTGCCTTCCACACCATTCTGCCTGAATCAAGTCTTTTTTTTTTAGTTTGCACAGGCATGAGAGCTTGACTTGGAGCCTAGTTGACCTGAGGCAAAGTGTACAGTTTTGTCTCCATGGTATTAACAAACAGGCTTGGGATGAAAGCATTTGGCGCCGTATACACTGGCCATTTTTCCTTATTTAAAAGTGATATTTTTTGTTTTAAATCGGTGGATGTTGTTTCTAGGTTGGAATCTGTATGTAGTAGTTGGTCAGATGTTATTGAATGACAGTGGATGTCCTCAACATGAGAACATGCTTTTGTGTCATGACCTGTAACTGCTTCAGTGCTTGTCACCAGTTCCTTGCTGTTGTTCTGAATTTTCTAGCTGTGTAAGTTAAACCCCCCCCCTTTCATCTTAATGATATTTGCAGTTTATCTTATTCTGCATCACCGTCATTCTGATTGAGGTACATGATGTGTCCTTCAGGAAAGGTACTAGTAATAGACGCTTTGCGTGGTAGCCATCTTGCGGGGCGATTGTTTGCCACTGCTGGGGAAACCTTTGCGAAGACCCTGTGGAACAAAATCACTGTCTTTTAAGATGGCGGCCATGCAAACCCTCTGTACCACAAGATTAGTGTGCTAGCCAATGTTCACAAAACACTGTCAAGGACCAACGGTTCTTGGCCACTACTGTGGACGTGCCCAGTTGACAAAGGTCATACATCTGGATTTGTCTGGACTTTGGACTGGTATCCCAACAGCTTGCAGAAAGAGAGAGAAATGTTTAATGGGCCTCTGTTCTGATGATGCCACACTTTGGTTTACATGTGTGTGTTTCTGTGGAGTCAATGGTACCCAAGGTCTTTTGAGTTACATTGGAAAACACACATGGATTACAGTGGCATCAGTACAGGGGCTTACAGTAGATTTGATACAAGGAGCCAAGCGTGTCTTTCTTCCTGTGAAAACCTTTATATCCCTCTTATCAATTTCCTGTCTGTAACATTTAGCCTGGGTTTTAGCTTTGTATTTAATATAGTATTCCATTTCAATTGCTTACTAAATTGTAGAACAGGTTGCAAATTATGTAAATTGTCTGGGAAGGGTTAAAAAAAGAACAAGGCTTATATGTATGCATTGAAGCTTCCAACTGTCAAACAAAACATGTATTGTTTGGAATAATTGACTCAACTGAAAAATAAATCAAAATTAAAGGGAACTTGATGCTTGTTGAATCGTGATATTTGTTGCCATGTGCCACTTTCATGCCCCCTCACTTTAATCCTCCCCCCCCCCATCAGTTCAAGTTTTGGAGAACATTAGTTTGGTAGCCTCAATTTGCACTTCCAATCCTGCCAAGGCATTTGCATGTACCTGTTTAAATCAGGACCGACTGGACCATGAAACAAAGCGGATGTGTCTATTATACACATGCGGTAATCTTTGTAAAAATTCCACCAAATCAGTGCTACGTTTTTTATCCAACGTTTGGGCAGCAACTCAGAAGTCTTGGAGTATTAGAGCTATGTCAACCTTGGAATTGCAATGCATAACTGAAATTAAAACACAAGAACGCATTTTAATATTTTGAAGCATTTATCCTTTTGCCTCCTATTAAGCTAGGACATGGTATGGGGTAAATTTTTGGATTCTGCAAGTGAGCCAATGATCTCCATTAGCATTAATCGCCTCATAATGACCAAATAATTACAAATGACACACTATTTTAAAGTCTGTGACTTGCAAGTTACACTTGCTTTTATTTGAAACATTCCCAACATCAGAACTGGAAACTGTATGTATGACCGGGGTTCGATATGAGGCATATTTTGAGACTGGATAAACTCTAACTGAAAAAGTCTTCATGTTTGTCAACTTCAACTCTTAAAATACAAAACCTAATAGTTGTGGCAACAGAAAAACCGTGCTTGAAAAAAGACGATTAAGCTTTGTCCAAAGAATATCGATCATTCACTAAACTATCCACGGATGACTTGCAAAATATTTTCGGGAACCATGCAAAATATTTTGAACAGAAATGAACACACATGGTGATGCCAGTTCAGAAAATGACAGTAGATGACATGCCGTAGTGTCAGAAGCTTTAAGAGCAATGAAATTTGTGCAATTGGCTTGGAATATTTCAATAGAGTACCGAAGTGTGATGTGACAATGAACCAGAAAGTGCAGTGCAAACGAATGGAGTAAACGCTTGTGTTGGTTCATGCGCTGGTTCATGCGCTTATTATGCCTTTTACACACTAATTGTGCGCGTGACGTATTCACTTCAGTACTCTATAGTATCTGTCTAGTTGATCTCAGCTACAAATGAAAGACGAGACAAATCTCAGCAGTTAACACTTCTTATACCAACAGTATCCCTAATAAAAATATCACTGACAGAGTAGTACTTCAATACGCACCTCGTGACTTTCATTTTCAAGAACTGACACACACTGAGGTACCTGCGTGCATGCTCGGGACAATTTTGTTTTTACGAACTAAAACTTTTCTTAGTTTCCTATTTCATGCAAGGTTTTTGTTGAATTTAACCCTCTTCTGTAAGAATACGGATAGAGGGAATTGGTGTTGGACCTTTTATAGCATTGTTTTCTGAATTACATATGTGACACCGCACATCAAAATATGGAATAAGTCTCAAATGGATTTTTTGAGATGTGTACATGGTCAGAAAGAGAATTTCATAAGCTTTCACATGGTACATTTTACAACTGTATTGCTTCTTTGGTTCTCAAGTTAGGATCTGATGAAACATGATAAGTCACTTGCAGGCTACATATTTCAATATTGCATGTACATATTTCAAAAGGTCAATTTGAGACTTATTCCTGATTTCGATGTGCTGGGTCAAACATATCCACAAAATGCTTGGGCATCACTTTGTGATGACTACCTCTCTAACTTACACTCTAAGTGCTGCATACCAGTCTACCTTGATGTCTGTTAGTGCAGCCACAATATACAAGTGTACAGTTTTCACAAAGTATACCCAAACAGCACTCGTGGGTGAGTTCAAGAAGACAGTGACAAATTTGCTTAGAAGTATTACGTGCGTGGCACCTCTTTGGCAGAAGGCCCCCTCGAGTTGAACCGGAATATCGGACTACGCTTAGCAAGGAGGCCAGCCCAGCTGTTGGCCGCCAATGACGTGCAGGTGCAAATGGTACACACTCTGTGCGCCGTGTACACCATCGTTGATGACCACGCGGAAGCCTTCGGTCAGACCTTGTTGTTTGGCTACATTATTGGCAGCCAGAAGTAGGCATCCTAGGAGCTAGTGTCAAAGTGTATACAGAAACAAACCGTCATAAACCATTCCAAAATAAACAGGTTGCTGAATCACCATTGACTACAGGTCCATTGACCATGCCTTGGTGGCCTGAAATGTGACCAAACAAAGTTTTCCTCAAGGATTACAAGAACAGGTAATCGTTATGAAGTCTGTTGAATTCAATTCCACGCATGTATAGTAGTCTCCACTCGAATATCACAAATTTCTTTTCTTAACAAATTTCACAATTTTGGTTCTGTGTGTTACAGCTTCTTCTCCAAGTTAAAAGACCTCTCACACAAAACCTTCAATAGGGGACGGATGTTGCTCAGACACTGGTAGTTAAAACATCAGCATGGGACAGGAAAGACAAAAATTACAAAATTTTCAAGGATTCGGACTTCATCCGTCCCAGAATATTGCCCACGTCCGTGAACTCTGAATAACAGTGCAGGCAATACACACAAGTGATAAACTGCTTTTACATAGTCACCGTGACACGTGTTGGCCGATCTAATGCATTCCATATCTCAACCCGGGTTTTTTACCTCTGTGTCTGCTTTCTCTGCCTTGGACAGCTGAGTGATTGGCTTCCGGGGTATCACCAGAAAATGAGCACGTGCGACCGGTGCAATGTCTCTAATAGCTATACACTGCAATAACAGAAATAAGCAAGAGAATTTTTGACACAAGATCCATTGTTATACCTTGTCCTGAATGTTAATGGTCCTGAACAATCATGTTCATGACCCTCATTCCTGTGCATATCACAGTTAGACTAGTCTCTGCCTCACAGTCCAGAGAGTAATTCACTGGTGCCTGTGCTACTTTCATCCACAAACAGTTGATAATACATGTAGTAAACCCTAGTGAGAGCAGTTAATTGGCAATCAGCTGTCAGAGCGCTGACATTTTCTGTTGACGGTTGAAGCTTGTTTCTTTGTATGAGTTCTTCAATATCCGGTTCATAAGTGACCTCACCATGCATACGCAGGCACCACTGACTACAAGCCCTCATTGGATGAGCACTCAAATTGCGTGTTAACTTCTGGTTCTATGTAACTCTATGTGCAGTGGTCGTGGTTTAAACCGAAGTCACGTCACACTTATGAACTCGGGCCAATGTCATAGAGCTGCTTAAGCACAAAATTTGCTTAAGCGCGAAAAAACCTTACTTGATAAATCAGGTAACCAGCCAAAACTCCATGTGATGTATATTGTTTTGAGATTATATTTAGCTGTTTTTTGGTTAGCATGACAATCAGATAGCATTTGAGCTGGTAACCTTTGTTTATTATGCGAAGTTTTTACTCGCTTAAGCAGATTTTGTGCTTAAGTAGCTCTATGAAATTAGCCCCAGCTGGATAATGTCTGCTGAGCTTAAGACATAAATATAGGTGAGGTGTAAAAATATTGCATTTGAGCAAGACACATCATGTGCATGTATAACGAACTGAATGTCTGTGCACATCGTACAACTTGAATGCAGCAACGGACAGACAGACTCGCCATTTGAATTAAATTCAAGACACTTTAAGACACCGTAACAACCTTAGGGAAGCATAGCTTCCTCGGCTTTAACTCAGGTGCGACAAGTCCCTCAGGTGTTACATCACAGCTGATAATAAGTGAAAGATCTTCTCCCTTCTATGCATCCTCTACAGCCCCAAAATTATGGTTTTTAGTCTTCAAAGCCCTACAACATGTACACACAGGAAGGGTTAGGCAACGGTGGTGATGAAGTAGGGAGAGCTGTGCATTTCAACCACGGTACGGGACGGATACCAGGAACAAATACATGAACATGGAGCAGACACTTAACTTGATTTTCTCCTTGAAAAAGCTCCTTCCTGGTAATGCCACAAGAATCGTGGGGTTTGGCGTCTGCCACACTCCCATGGGGCACCACGGACGACAAAGCCCTGAGTTCTAATCTTGGTAAAGGGTTTACTGGAAGAAACCTATTCTAAATGGGAAACCTGGAATCATCACACGCCTTGTAAGAAATTAGAAAACTGATCTAAACCATGATGAGAAATAACATGAAAAGATGTTTTTTAAGTATAGATCGCCAAAAATCCCTGAGCCATTTTGCCTTTGCCATGTTTGCTGGTAGGCTTAATAGCTAGGGCCTACATTGGCGGGGGGGGAGGTCCCCTCTACCCTCCAAGATTTATCAGTAGCAAAAACATAGAGCTGGGTTTTCCAAGGTGGGCTTTCACAGATTTTTAAAATTTATTTGGAAAGAGACCCCAGTCATTATTCCCTGTTGTGCCCTATAAGCTGCCAGAAAGCAAAAATACGTCCAGAAAAAGTTCAATTTAGGAGGAAAAATACTGTTAGACAGAATAGGAGGCCACACAGAACGACTTGCATCACATGCATATTGCGCTCAGGAAGTGTACACTTTACAGTGCGTACTTTATGCATACTGAGCATAATAAAAATGATGCATGTCGTTCTACATGGCCTCCTTTTCCATCTACCGAAAAATACTGAGTCATTTATTTGGAAAACAGAAGTTTCAGACAGGTCGCATAGGGTTTGTGCAGATGGTGTCAAGAGGCATCTGTATTTAGAACTCTTTCCATTTATTTTATTTATTTATTAAAATCTTAGTTTGACAAGTTTAAGGAGCCCTCACCATCAAAACTGAAAAAAATTGAGATTTTGGAAAGCAGTTAATCTACTTAGGCCCCTGAACACTTTATCTTTTTAGGAAAGTTGGAATTCAATTTAAGTTACAACTAATATAAACATGATTAAAAAAATAAAGGTTTAGAAACCTAATAAAACTGAAAAGAAAAACGGAACTTGTGCCGATGGCATAATCTTGAATTTCCAGTGTAACACCAGGGGTGTGACTGGCCACTTAAAATTAAAGCTGAAAACAGCTAGCAAAAAGCTGATATGTAAAAAGTTCCAATACTTTTGTGCAGACCAGGTGTACAAAAAAGCTGAAAATCAAGGTCAACATCTAAACAAAAAAAATGAAATCAGCTAAAAAGCTGAATTCTCACACTGCTACTCGCAAGGCCAGCCTCTTCCTCAGGCTGAATGCTGAAAGTCACACTATGTGGCATTATTTCTTTCTGATTTTGCACAGTTTTCTTCCTTCCTCCGTGAATGCATGATATGAATGAACGAATGCTCCGAGTCCATGCACGATGTTAGAGGTGCAACCCAGTACCTACCTCCACAGCTTTGTGGTCTGACGACCGGGCCGGACGTCGATCGCGGACCCTATGCCGGGGGGATGGGGCTACCCTAGCCCCACACGTAGGGCTGCATGCAGCGGCTCTCTTTTACAATCTGTCTCTTTTGTGTCGCCAAATAAGAGACGGATTGTAAAAGAGAGCCACCATGGCCACTTCTGCCCTACGTGTGGTGGTACAGGGCCAACCCAGAAATAGCCCCACTAGTGTGGCACGGACTCTCACCAAGGATCGGGAGTGAGAGTCCGTGTCACACTACTGGTGGGGCTAACCCAGAACCAGGGTCAAATTTTAATTCTCATTTTTGCATTAAGATACTTTTCCAGCATGAGTGACTCTGATCAGACTACAAACCTGCTCATCTTCGTATATTATGTCACTGTTGATTTCTCCCCTTACAATCTTGCCGAAAATGGTATCGCCACTCGGCTGGGCTGTTTGAGCTTTAGTGACTTCGTCCGCCATCTTCTCCGCTGAAAAAAACCATCTGAGTGGCTAGGGCTAGGCCTATTGTGGGTCTATTCCAACTGCGGACGGGGCACGGCTATGGCCATGGCGATAAAAGAGAGCTACTAGTATATGTATCACGCGTGCTAATCCCTAGCCCCGGCCCAGGGTCTCGTGCGCCGAACCCCATCATATAACGATATTGCTCATGCCATTCAAACAACAAAGCGGCTTCTGTCAAATAGGGATCGCTCGCATTATTGTCCTTCGCAAAAATTTGAGTTTTGACTGGTGCCTCCGTACAGGTTCCCCCTCAGTGTCCACAATAAAATTGACATGTTGTTTCCTGAAGATTAAAATTTCCGGTTTGATGTTGGAAATCCAGAAAATATCCAAATTTGTTAATTTCCCTTGTGTTGAACCATGGAGGAATATCGGATGTGTTTTAATTCCTCCGGGGTTGAACAGTAACTTTCTTGACCAACTTTGAGAACTTTTAATTTTATCATCATGATAGAAATATGGAAGTGTAAAACCTTTGTGCCCCATTTTACCCTCGTATAAAGGAAAGACATTGTGTCTCGGTACTGGAACTAAACATTTAACTTTGGTCGTTTATTTAGCAAACTAAAGTATCTACTCATACCTCATTCACCAAATAAGTAAAGACTGTAATAAACAAGCTCAACAAACATAACCAGTGATATAACTTACACAAGATGAAATCATCATAGCATTACAATACATGTTGATGTTGGCCTTGAACACTTTCATTATTTTTGGTTATGTCAAGAACTTGATTTTGTCCAAAAATCTTATACATGTAGTTCACATAAAACTATATCAGATATTTACATTTAATTAATTTTACTAATATGCTACATGCCCTTGTTTCCTTAAACCCTTTTCCCTTGTTTCCTTAAACCATGTTTTTGAATAAATGCCAAGCATGTTTCAAGCAATACAGAATTTATAGACACATCCCAGATGATCGAAAATGGTTAAAATGAACTGAAATTTAAAGTTTAAAAAAATTAAGCTAAAAAATTTAATTCAGATATTTCAAACAATTTATTTGCTTGACAATAGTTACAAAATCATACTGAAAGACATAGATCTTTAAGTGATATCCCTGATATGATAAGCTTTCCTAAAACTTTAAGTGAATTCTGAATATAGAATTCAACAAAACAATGAAAGAAAAGACTACATCTCCCATCACTGCCTGATCATTCAGACGGCTACAATCACTAAAGTGAAGATAATTGTTACTGTATTACTTTAGTGAAACATTCTCTGACTAATTACCAGAGATGAAAATATTGAATTCCAAAATGTCTTTGGCAAATTTGCTGGAACAAAATGTAAAACTTAGAACCAGTCTTGAACCAAGTTTAACTGAGCCCTTTTGAAAAGAAACAGAATGACTGAACTTGTGGGAGACACCACACCATCAGGGCCACACCTTACAATGCAACGGTAAAATCATGGTGTACACGAACATGTACCCACATTTAAGCTTGCGACTCCCCAAACTTGCTCTCAACAGGTGGGGCGGGTGTTGCCATGGTTTGTTGACAGGAGGAATCACTGGTCTCCTGATAGGGGGGAGGGAGAGGGGATGGCTCAGGTTCCGCTATACCCTCATACTGTGGTGGATTGGGTGGGGGTACACCGTAGGGACTCAGCACAGGATTAGCAGGGACCGGCATGTGATGGTTTTGATTGAGGTAATAAGGTAGGCCCCCCTGCTGGGTCGCGTATGGGAGCTGGGCATTGTGCGTCTGGTTTGCAGTGCCATAAGAGAGAGGGGGCTGACCCTGACCGTGACCCGGAGTTCCTTGACCCGGGATGAACACATACAAACGCTCGTTGTTTGGAATAACAAGGTTAGTGTACATCTCGCAACGCAGCCTTTCTCTTTTATTAGCAGCCTGGACCAGGCAAGGCATACGGACCAAATCGACCAGCCATCCAATGGTAAAGATGCCGGCTGTGAAGAAGTACAACAGGCCAATGGCGGGACCGCTAAGATAGAATCGGTGAAAACCAAGAATGCCAAATGGTACAGCATAGATGTACGCATCGTCGAGGTGGCGCGTCCAGGTACGGTTCTCCTGGACCTCCCTGTTGTGCCGACTGACGAGGCAAGGCATACGCACCAGGTCAGCCAGCCAGCCTACCCCAGCCAGCCCCCCGGTGCACAGGTAGGCCAACCCTTGGCCGACTCGCCCCATGTAGAAATGGTGCAGGCCCAAGATCCCCAATGGGAAAGCCAGCTGGTATGCATCACCCACGGAGCACTCCATTGTTATCTCAACCACCTCGCCATTCCGAAGCTTTCTGATCTTCTCATTGGTTTCCCGCACAAGATAGGGCATTCTGAAAATATCAGTCAGCCATCCAATGCCAGCGAGTCCAGCACTGAAAGCATAGATGACTCCAAAACCAGTACGTCCCAGGTAAAAGTGATGAAATCCTTCAAAAATTAAAATAGAGATAAGAAAGACTTCATTGTTTCAAGAAATCGTGAATTTAATTTCCTTCAGTGGGAACTGGGTTACACTACAGAGGTTTGTATGGTTGTGTGGCTTTCGCTAGGCAAGAAACAAATGGAGATGGTATACTGAATCATCCAAATAAACAAATTTTAAGTGTTTGAGCTATTGTTCGCACAATCAATGTAAACAAAAATTCCACAAAATGACTGTAACAGAAACAGCACAAAGATATTCACCAAACAATCCCATCGGAAACCACATGATGTAAGCTTCTAGAAGTGTCCTCTCTCGCAGGTCATAGAAGCGATAGTTATACTGGCGTGCCACGCAGTAGCCATTCCGGACCATCTCCTCCTCTTCCTGATTAGCCTTTGCCACCAGCCAGGGAAGTCTGATCAGATCAATGAGCCATCCTACACCCAAAAGGCCAAGGGAGAACAAGTACAACCAGCCCAAGAGGTTCCTGAAGACGACATGATAAATTTGGGCATTATTAACAGCTCAATTGTAGAAGCTCAATTGTAGAATACCTGCCACCCCGCACCGTATGATCAACCTCATAGCCAGGTACAGGTCAAAGGATCACACTCTTCTCAATGGATTTTCCTCTTGTACCCACGTAACCAGTCATTCTAGGGGTCATTTTTTAGAGTGGCAGGGTATTCTGCAATTACTCCTTATTAACATAACACAGAGCAGTGGTAGAACATCGGATATTTTGCTGAATTAATCTCTATGTGATAAATGCCTAGGCCTCTGTGAGGCCTACTTACCGTTTCAGGTAAAAGTGGTGAACCCCGAACAGTCCAAACAAGAAACAGTAGATGTATGCTTCGAGAAGGCTTTTGCGCTGGATGGCGAACCGCTGCAAGGTTGAAACTCCTTGAATGTGCACCGGCTGCTGTGAGGATGCCATTGGTCTGTAGGCTTGGCCATGGTGAGGATAGGCACCAGCCGGCATCCAGCTTGCCAAAGAAGGTTGCTCCGAGTTTTTCATATCTTCTCAACTGTGTCGATAACGTTAACCTGTAAAAGTCCTCGCGCGGTGCAGCTATTGAACCTGAATTTCAGTAACAGTATGAACTATAAACACAAACCTACCGAAGAAATGCAAGTAACCGGGGCGCGCTTAGTGGGATGAAAAATAATTTGATGATGCGTCGACGTACGGCAGGTCAGATCATATCACGAGATACAAAGTCCATTCCGTACAACCTTATCATGCATGCATCGCCGCGCCGGTCAGCATGTAAACAGTTCTATCACGTGCTGATGACAGTATGGTGCCCTATTTGCGTTTCCTATTTACGTGCTAGCCGCTATAGTAGAAACCTGGGTCACCTTATACTTTATTTTTAACAAATGACATCATTGTTTATTTCCTACAACTAGCGCAGCTGACTCCCTGACCGTACTACGTTATGTGATGAAGACTGGCATCAAACATGGCTAGGGGCAGTGCCAAACGAATAATGCAGCAACTTAAACAAACACGACAAAATTATTGAAATAGAATGGTTGAAAGCAAAGTTGAAGCCTTCATTGGTAGAGAGGGCAGGCTACCACACATGCGCAATAGCATAGTAGGACCTACAGAGCGAGATAGATCTCTGTAACTAATCTTTACATTATTTTGTTAAACTCGATCATGAACCGTTAGTTTTGTGCCGGCTGGGTAAGAATATCCGCTGTGACAATAGCAATCGACTTTTGCTCACATACTAGGGCCCAGACTTCCTTGCCACAAACATGAAAATGTCATGGGGTAGAAGGAATGGTAAAAAGGATTTTTTAACCAGTCACTGCATTGTCAGGAGTCTCCATTGAGATCACTACTGTCATAATGCTCTCGGGCCCGAAAATTACTACCGTCATTCATGATCGAGCTTTCGTTTTTGCGATTTCTTTAATTTTCCCTTGTGTAATTTGTTTACCTTTATTAGATAAAGGTCCCCAGTCATGTATCGTTTATTTGAAAGGACATGTTAACTCTCGAAGAGTCAGGTTGTTTGGGGCTATCTCAAAGCTAGGGCAGATTCCGCCCCCTAAGAACACTGTAGACCCACAGTTGATTTTTTTTATAATGGCATGCATGCAGAAACACTCCTCATCAGTAATGGAATTTCAACTCTATCTTACATATGGGTTTGTAGCACGCCACTAAAAGGCCTGACCTGTCTCGAAAACGTTTCGTTCGCAAAGTTGGTGCCAAAATGACCCCCAGGAAGAGTCACTACAAGCTTCTTGAAAGAAATGCACCGCGGTGATATCACAACTTGCCCGGGGGGGGCAGATTCCACCACCGGCGTTTTTCCACCACTGAGATTTCATTCTATGATGTGTTTAACCACCAATCGCGATATTGGAAGCTGCCCATTAAAATTTTGCAGTTCACTGATAGAGCAAAGATGAGAACACTTGTACCCCGATGGTCAGTTTGTTTACATTATGAGGAGCAAGTTTGATTGGGGAGGAGACCAACAGGGATCATGGCCCACAAATGAACAATCGTTGTTACCTTTTGAAATATAATTAAAGAAAGGCGCGCGAGACTATTGCGTGTGGAAAGCTCCAAAATTTAGCCTTTCCCTCAAAGAGACCATTATAGCGATTCACAAATATTTTGGTTACACCTCTCGAAAGAAATGTTTGCATTAGTAATTTCAAAAATGTTTATGGATTACTCTTGATAAAGAAATGGGCAGGTGTGTTACAAATGTACTAGTTTAATGGATACATTTGAAGAACATTAACATGCAAATCACGGACCTAAATGCCGTCCCTTTTTTTCTTTTTTTTTTTTTTTTGGAGGATGGGTCACTTGATTATCCTTCTGCTTCTGGCAATGAGAACCAAAATGTGTCTTCTAACTTCCATTCGTCAAACTTAANCCCCCCCCCCCTTCTACTGAGCATTTTACTGCGGTTTTACTCATCCAACCACTGGCATGGATTTACACCACTAATTCAGAAGAGAGATTGTAAGAATTTATATGGTTTTCGAGATCTATAACCACCGAAACTGCGTCCAGTCGTCCCTTCGTCCCATCGCCCTGACGCCACGAAGCGACGCCACGACGCGACGCCACGACGGGACGCCACGAAGGTTCCGTCGTGTCACGCGTGCTCTCGCTGTCGCCTCATTACTGGTGGAAATAGGGGGCACCCTTATAGACGGCGTTAAGTTCAATACCAATAGAAATCATTTTTTATGATCAAATCTTGAAGGCCCTATGGGTGCATTCCACCAAAATGTCGGATTTCTGCGCGCGAGGTCAATAATATTTTGCGATCCCACCAGGTTTTTACAATAAGACATGCCATAATCAGGAGGGATCGTAGAAAAATTTCTATAAATTGCGAATTTGCGACTGGCAGTTTCCAGTTCGGGATGTACATGTATCTTTTACTAAAAAAGCACCAAATTGCTGGGCTATTTTGGATAGTGGCTACATTTATAGCTGAGCGCATAGCTTTACTACTATTTGGGGGTATATGATCTCCGGAGAAAGGCGAATAAAAAAGAATTCATGTGGCTAACCCCCATAAAATTGAAACGAAAAGTGTTCTTCTGACCATAGTCTTGAATTTCAAGTGAAAAAAAAAACGGAGGCAAACCTCTTCCTGAGAGTAAACGGGCGGCGCCATTTCGGACTGAGTTTGCACTGTTTTCTATGGAAGCGTATTTGGTGTATAGGGTAACCAGCACATTATTTTTTCCAGGACTTGTGACATACGCCCTCTATTGCCCTTAGTGATCACCAGACATTTTTTAGGCACCAGGCGACGGATGATCAACAACACGACACGACAGCACGACACAACGCTACGGCAAGACATAAGGACGCGACAGCACGACGGCAGGACGCAACGGCAAGACGCGACGGCATCAAGAAACAACACAACGCAATACATTAAACACAGCATAAACGTAATGAGAAAGGAAGCGACGCCACGACGGCTATAGACTACCATAAGAATCGGGAACTTCAATTGTTTGCTCTCCGGAAATGAAAAGAATTTTCGCCCTCCACCCATACGGGCGTCCGTAGTTAATTCTACGGTTCTCACTTCTGACCAACCCTCGATTTGGCTCCGACCATGACGGTCGAAAAAAAACAACTCCTTTTTGATTTTAAAAGCTGCCAATCCTTTCTGCAATTGAACTTCCTACACAAGAAATAAACGATAGTTTAAGAATTTCCTTGCAAAACAAGAAATTATTTTTACCAACTTTTTCACCCAACCGAACCTCCCCGCCTCCAAGTCCAAAATAGGAGAACCGTAGATACGGACACCTGTAATAAATTTCTTAACACTTATGCTGACGTCACATTTTGTGAACCAAATCCAAAGCGAGGCTATGGGCGGTACCAGAATGTACACACAACGCAAGATGGCGGTAAATTCGAGAGACATCAGCGTTATCCCCGACATTACTTTGAGTTTGTAGAACAGTATGTCAAAGGGGGATCAAAAAGTAGCGGTGGGAAAGAAACTGGGGAAGGTCTACAAGTACTTCTCCGAGGCGTACGTTCACGATTTCAAGAGTGATTATTTTTAAAAGGATTGTTTTCCTACCTGCAGGTTGCGTGCAACGTTAACGTTGTCTTTAGGTATTTGTGTGTGGGACCATGTAATGCGTTCAGGGGCAACCAGGAGCCTGCATATTTTTCGCCATATTAACATCTCCCATTTAGGCCCAGTTATTATACCATATGGAAAGAGTCCCATATAAGAAGTTCACTTGCCAGTTGCCACCATGTGTACAAACCCCATGACTCAGTATGAGACATTGGGTCATGAGACATGGTCTGAAAAATGTCTTCATTGGAAATTTCTTGAAGGCCCCATCTCTTAGTGTCCCTCGTCCCGTCTGATCTTCAGTATCCATAGTTTGCAGCGTTTGGGGTCTGTTTCGTTCTGGTGGAGATTTTATTTTCTTTGCAGAGCACAGTAGGAAATGTGCAGTGCTTCGCGGCCATCTTGAAAGTGTACCGCCCATAGCCGCCTTGCTTTGGCTTACGAAATGTGACGTCAGCATAAATATTAAGAAAGGCGTATGGATAACCAAAAGTAGCCCTCTTGCGAGAAAAACTCAATTAGTTCACAAGTGCATCAGGTAAAATGTAATGTAAGTTTACATGCAATCCCCACATATCGCTAAAAATCAAAGACAAACACACGTACTTGGCTTCATCTATCTTTTGAATGATTATATGGGCTGTTCTCAGTGCTATGCTGGGTCAACCCGCCGTGGTCCGGGAAGCAAGCTTCGCCAAGACCCGGCTGCAAAACGTCAGGTAAACAACATCGCAGCTGCACTATGGGCAGACTGCCGTCAGGTGTTACGCTGACGAGAACAGATACATTCACATGATCTTGTGGCGACGAAGGCCGAGAAGCGATAGTCCATAACTTATAATGCCTGTGATGACGTGCTTATACAAGCTGATGAAATGCGACAGAAACTCCGTGTGGAATGTTTCCCGCCTGACTTCAGATGTAGGTGTGTCATAAACATGTACATGTACGTATACACGTAGGTATAATATGCTCAGCAGCAAGCCTTACCCGTTATTAAAATTATTCCTCCATCTTATTTTTCAATGCACTTGCTCTCTCACCAGGCCGATTTACTACAACTAAAATTTCAAAACTGATTAACTCCCCGTGTGAAGTCCTAGATATAGTGTATGTTAAAGAGCATGATGCAATTTATGAATGTTTCCCAGCCTTAGAAAAACAGATTGTTACACGATGAAGACCGTACAGCCTGTAAGAAGGGTTCAAACTTATAGCCCCCACGTCACCCTCCAAAAAAACCCACAATTCAGCAGTATTGAGCAGTTTGATAGCTCCATGCTTGAAGTTTCATATTTGAGTGGTGGTAATGCGTGAACTGGAGACGTTACAATTTTTCTAGTTATTCAGGATTCAGTTAATCACAGTTATGCACATTATTATTATTCAGCTCACGTTGTTCGTACCCTTTGTGTACAGAAAGTTAGTTTTGATGAATGTGTTAACACATTTGACAATTTTATTTCCGTCTGGGCACGTTAACAACACATTCGACCGGTTTAACAGTAATGTGGAAAGGAAATCCTCCCAAAATAGCGGGTAAGCTGGACTTCTCATGTTTAGCTGTGTCTATCTTTGGACTGATTGTATGGGCTGTTCCCAGCTGCAGTGCTATGCTGGGTCAACCCGTGATCCGGGAAGCAAGCTTCGCCAGGACCCGGCTGCAAAAAGTCAGGTGAACAACATCGCAGCTGCGCTATGGGCAGACTGCCGTCAGATGTTACGCTGACGAGAACAGATACTTTCACATGATCTTAGCCACGAAGGCCGAGAAGCGATGCCAGTACAGGGCATCCGATGTCCTTTTTATAAAGTAAAACCATTCACAACGTTTTACAAACGTCGCAAACGTAGGCTAAACGTGTTAAAACTTACTCATGGGTGACGGGGGCAGAGGACGACTTCCGCATGAGCCGACGCAATGTGCATGGATGGACATCCGTTTCCCGTTCGTGTTATTATGCGTGCTAGCTGTACCGTCACGCGTGACTCATGATGCACGCACCGGAAAGTGTTTTGCGACTTGCCTACGTTCGCGTAGGCCTACACTAGAAAATAAGAAGTCAAAAATGTCAACATTTACATCAAAATTAGAGCAACGTAAAAGAAACAATTTTCTGTCTTATAATTATGATATCGGAACGGAAATTTTTGTTTCCCAAATCCCGATAGAAAAGAAGCCGTAATATCCCGAATCGCTACCGCAATCGAAGAATGAGGGACTTGAGGGAAAAGGGGGGGGGGCTTAGGGAGGACTTAAAGTCATGGTGAACTAATTTTGATCATACGAAATACTTGTTATGGGCAATAACTTCTTGATCGCAGCTATCTGTTTTCATAGGCTGAGGCTACAAAGCCGAGCGATATATCATAGATGCGACCAGTAGCGTACATTCTATTGTACGCTTTTTGAGGTCGGCAGTATGACAGAGGTCAAGGAATTTCTCTTGCGTTGCATCAGCTTGTACGGCGTGCGTCATCACTGCATTGTACATTATTTTACACGAATAAAAGAATGTCTAGTCAGCCTTGAATGATTCACGCGCATGCACATGTGCATTCTTGATTTTGTCCACGTGTGCGTGATGACAGTGGACAATGCAATGACGTACGTAAAACGTGTCAATCGTCAACGCAACGTTTCAAATGGTACATGTATTGCGTTATCGAAACGTTTGGGTCCCACCAGTTTCTATAAAAGGGAAGGCAGAGGCATCTACGAGCATCGCTTCTCGGCCTTCGTGGCTAAGATCATGTGAAAGTATCTGTTCTCGTCAGCGTAACATCTGACGGCAGTCTGCCCATAGCGCAGCTGCGATGTTGTTCACCTGACTTTTTGTTGCCAGGTCTTGGCGAAGCTTGCTTCCCGGACCACGGGTTGACCCAGCATAGCACTGCAGCTGGGAACAGCCCATACAATCAATCCAAAGATAGAACCTAGCACCAATGATTATATTCTGCAATTAGAGTTTCAGCACAAAGGAGTTCAGTGTATAAGGACAGCTAGAAATCAGTGGCTGTTTTGATTTAGCGTTGCACGTGTGGGGAATTTAAGCAACGCCAGTGATAATAGGGCAAACGCTAATTATCTTTGAGGGGGGATTCTGTTGCAAGAAAATTCGGAAATCTTGGTGACCATGGGGAAACAGAAATGGGAGCACGACATTTATGGAACATTTTGAAATCTATTTTCGCGGGATGCTACTGGTCGATCATGTGAACGAACTTTATTGGAAAGGGCAGGGTCGGGCGTAAATTCATTTTCACGTTCAAATGATTACTCTGCCACCTTAACATTTCCTCTGGAAAACATGAAGTCCACATTGAGATGAAAACCACCGCAACCACCATCTCCCAGCAGAACATTGTTTGTAAGTCCCATTTGAGTATTTTGTTTCAAGACTTATAGTAAGTTTGCGCATCAACACCAAAATCACCTTTATACATTTTGTTAAATAAGTCATTGTCTTGCACACTACCGCCTTCCCCTACCTTTTTTTCAATCCCAGTTACACGATATCAATGGGAAAAAAAAGAAACTGGAGCACAAGACAGAGTCTGATTTCGGCTACTTTATTGTTACCACATCAAACAAAACGTTTCCATCACTACAATATCTTCATTAAACTTCTGCCGTACAAAATGGTTAAAAGTTTAGTTAAAATCTTTTTGTTGAAAACATTTAAGGTACATGTAGCTTTCAACTACCAGAAAATGAAACGGCATTTTGTGTAATGCAAAAACAGAAATCAGTATCTACTCAGAGTTAATTGCTCAGTGTTACACGAAAGTACAAACAATAACAAGTAAATATAGTTTTTACCATAATGTGAAATTACTATAATAAACGTCACATAATTCTCATTCTTTTCGACCAACCAATGCTATTTACATGTACAAAGTATTCACAGATTTTAACAATAGGGAAAATGACGTCATGAAACGGGGATGAGATTGGCCAATGATAAAAAAAGTTGAAAACAGCCGAAAAAAGACATAAAGAAGCTGAACTGTGAAAATCTTCTTTTCTGAAAATTTTTTTTGTACACAGCCAGTGAGGAAAAAAAGCTGAAATCCAAATAAAGCTGAAATCAGCTGAAAAGCTGGGAAATCTCAGCCCTGATGAAATTCAATCATGCTTTGGATGAGTAATGGTTGTTTGAATGTTTTGTTAGTAAGCAGGTACTCAAACGTTGTTGGACACACTCCAAAGTATGTCATATGCATCAAGCCGATTTGAAAGTTTCAGAAATGAACTACCACCACAGGTGTGGCACTTTGTTGGTCTCTGCGCAGTTATGACCCCTTTCCACAAAGTAGCAAACTGCATAATGATGTTGCAATAAGCTTGCCCTTACAGAGTCCTCCAACATCAGCACATACCCGTGAACGTGAATGCAGTTTGCCACTTTAGTGAAAAAACGGTTAAGACATGATGTCAAGTGACGGTTTGCACTGCCGACTTGCGTGGCCTTACTTAAAGAAGTTACCTTAAAATTCAATCAGCTAGGCTGAGGTGGTGCTTGCTTACCCTTGAATACATTTTTAACAGCAGCATCATAAGAGCTAATGTTTCTGTTAAGGCAGATAAGTTGATGTAGCCACATGTGCGAAGTATTTGAAAATAAAAATTCTCTACAATGATGCACTGGATTGGACGCTTTCTATAGTGTTGACTATGCAGTCAGCTAAGCTGAAATGCAGCGGAAGTATTTACATCATATACAATGTAAGCATCTAAATATACATGTAAATTGTATTCATTCTGAACTTTATCCATCTACCCGAATGTTCCCAATAACAAAAGGTTGGACAAATGCAAGAATAACATGGTCCTGAGTATGTTTACTGAAAACGAAAAAAAGAAAAAGAAAAACCACCCAACACATTACGGTTGTCCCTATTCCATCACTACTTTCACCAAACCCTCAATATTTGTTTAACCTAGCTAAGAATGCACAATCCTACAGATTCACACTAACATCTCATTCCATTCCTTGCATCCATTTTAACAAAGCATTCCCATCAACGCCAAGATAATGTGGCACTCATGCATGTTGTCATTAACAAATAACCTGACATTGTCTGCATGACTATACTTTCAACCCCAAAATCTAACTTTGGAATAAAATGCTAGCTACCATTCTATTTTCTTTTCACAAAAACCATTTTTACAACGTGAAACATTTCCATGTACAAAGTAACTGTATTCGCAATTGATGCAATCTGATTTGTATTGGTAAACTGGGCTTAATCACAACCTTTCTGAGAAACAGGGCTTATCATCAGAACTCGTCTTAAATCTCCAAATCTTTACAGGCTACCTGAGGTTGATTATCATATAACCAACCAAGGACTGCAGATCGCTTAGCAAACATGTGTAAACCAGTTATAACTCTAAGGTTGGGATGTAAAAACCAACTTAGTGAAACCGTAAAATCAGATTACTTCTGAGACAGGGCAACCACTAAGCACTTACGTGCCTCTTCAGCTATCACGGTCAGCTCGTCAATGCGGACCCTCAAGCGTTCATTCTCCGATTCAAGCTCCTGCGCCTTGATGGCCATTTCGGACTCGCGCTGCCTTCGGGTGGCGCGAGACCGCTGCGACGCAATGTTGTTCTTGTCACGGCGCTGACGATACTTCTCCGCGGCTGACAAAGCACTGGCTTTGGCGCGGGAGGTGCGGGCCTTCTTAGTGGGTGGGGCCCCCTCCTCTTCATCGCTGCTAGGGGCAGGGCGACGGAGGATGCACTCCTCTTCCTTGATTGCTGTCTCAGGGCCAACAGTTGTTGGCGGGATGGTCAGAGTTGTTGCAGGCGGTTCTGCATCGGTCATTAAAGGGTCGTTGCTTCCGGCAATGGAAGTGGCTACGTCACTGAGATCAGATGGACCAGTCTCCTCCTGAAATGTGAGAAGATTAAAAATGAGAACAAATGTACATGTAAATGTACAAGAAAATTAATGTGCTCCACACTATGAGATTCTAAAAAGTGTACCATTGTCTTTGTATTTCCAGTGAATTCCCATAATTCTACGGATATTCGATTCAGGATAGCGACTGCCATTTTCCCCATGGGATGTTCTATAAACCAAACTCATTGCAGGATACGGTTCAAATCTAACAGTCACTCTAGACAATGGATGCAGATATTCAACTCCACATTGCGCTACACAAAATGAGCATCACTCTGTTTATAAACAAAGCTACACATGGATTGTATAGCTGAACTCTGAGGAAGTTGCAAAGTGTTGGGCAATATATGAAAGGCCTTGTTATTTCTGCAAGCCCAGCTATAGCCTGGGCATGTGCAAACAAGTCCAAGCCCTGCAAAGAGCTCCCTGCACACTGATGATGCAGCAATTGCAACTGGTTGTGCAATACCATCCAAGTCATGAATATTAATCACTTCCATGTACCTTTGACCCTACCTGCAGTGGAATCATTGTCAAGGACTTTCAAAAGCATTATAACGTATCCAACTGGTCGACCAAACAGTGAATTCACATAGGTACAATAGTATTCCATTGCTTGAGATTGCATCAGTTTGTGAAGTCATGAATAATTCATTAACATACACATTCGCATACTTAATGTACAGTAAGCATGACAGTGGTCTGACGACCGAGAGCAACTGATGTTTGTTTTGTCAGCCCAATCTCAGAGAAATCCAAGGACATGTTGAACTGAGACCCCTCCCCTTTATAAGAGACAGCAATCTTTTTGAAGTTTGGCTATTTGAACAAATTCATATATATAGTTGAACATTTAATGCTGACAATTTTGTTTCTTGAGATTTTTATCTAATTTTTCACAGTATGCAGATGTCCTAATTTGTTATTATAAAAAGTAGGAATTGTTTTGGGCAACGGAACGCAACTTTTCTTTCACATTTCATTTCCCTTACTTAATCGCAAACAACAGATTACTGCCATTATGGTTTATATTCTACATGACAACAACCTATGCTTGGGCATTTTCAAAATTTTCAGAAGAAAAACAAATTATCAGAATGTTTTTATTAACATCTCACCGCAAACTGCTCGAGGAACCCAGTCAGATCCGTAAATGTATTGAAGAAATGATCCACAGAGGCATCGCTCTCGGCTGGGCTGATCTCCCCGCCATCGTCGCTGGCCGAGGCTGAAGCGACTGACGGGATGACCTCCCTGGGCTTCAGCGGCCCATCCCCTTCCCCTTGGGGATACAGTGGGAAGTCTTGAAGAACCGGCAGGTCCTCCTCCAAGACCCCCATCAGATCAGGGAAGAGCATCAGGTCTGTGAATTCCTCCACATTGACGGTAGGAGGCTGGTCCGACTCTGTCTCTGTGACATGGCCTGCTAGCGCATTGCCGAAAGACAGGTCGGGATCACCTGAGCGTTTGTGGGAACAACGAAGGGGATATCAGTTTGGATCTTTCCGGGGCTTGATCTTCAGGTGAAATAACATAACTCTGCCTTTATCACCACCCCTCCCACACTACAAAAAAAAAAGTAATAATTCTTCTTCCCAAGTATTTTCTGAAATCAACTCACCATGGTTAAAAAGGCTGCTCATTGGCCGGGATGCCTGTTGAGCAGTGCCGGGGGCCAAGAACCCAAGGAACGTGCTGTTGTTCTTCAGGCGCTCTGTCGGAACAACTTCGATAGGGCGGTCTCCCGGCCCCCGGCTCACTACTGTCTCCCCTAATCCTCCGCAAGCCATCTTGGCCGCTGGTTTGTGATTTGACGATCTTGGAAAGGCCCATGCTGCTTCAAAAGAATCGCAAATGGTCTCGGGAGAATCCACGGTAGAAAGGGTCTAGCCCCTTGTTGTCAACCACTGAGGGTGTTTGTGCACCCTGGGGGGAACATACAACCATGACAATAGAATCTATAAACTTCGGAGATGACAATTCCAAGGCCAAAAATGCCCAAAAATCTAATTGCAATAGCTACCTGTTCCACATAAAAAAATTTAAAATTTAAACAGGCCAAGAAAAAACTATTGCATGCGATACTTATTTGTGGGTTCAAAGACATCGTCTACTTTCTAGCATCGTCTAGCTAGCATGGCTAATGTGTACATGTATACTTTTGGTAGTATACTTTTGGTCAAGTTCTTTGAGCAAAAAAAGTGCGGAATTACATACAATACTACTGACAGTACTGTCACCAGCACTGTATGTAGCCAAGCCCAAAGTTTGAAACAAATCTAGACTGAATTGTCACTGACACTGTTTTAACAAATGGAGGTACCTTAAACGCTTTCCTGCTACGCTTGTACCGTCTCTTCGGACGGTAAAATCGCCGTTCTCGTCGGAGGATTGGCTTTCCAGCCGGCCCTTTTCTCGGAGTACCTTTCACCAACAGATCTCGAATTCGTATGAAAAATCTTGGACGGGATTGCAATATATTGCGACATCGACAAACCTTCGTGCGCATGTGCATTGCCATGATGGCAAAATAGACATTAGGTCATTATTTTTGTACCAATCAACGCTATCTGTTACTTTTTTGGGAAGGAAAACGTCATCGACAGCCAATGATAGAGCTTCAATCTGTACAGCCCGCGTAATGGTAGCGGCCTGTGTTGTCAGTCTTGTCCCTACGTGTTTACGCCCACCGCGCGCCGGCACACGCAACCTTCGTGAATGCAGCGGCTGTCACGTCATGCGGGCCTATTGTGGTTTACCTCGCTACCACTGCGCAAACATTAATATTATTGTTGTCCGCTGAAGTTATTTATAGATCATTGGCACTCCTTCATCAACAGTAACTTTATTCAGCCACTTCAGCATTTTTTTGATATAATCAAGATTCGTGGCCATTTTTATTGATAACTTTTCAGAATGTAGGTTGTTCGCTTAATTTTACGATAAACCTGTTTTTTTTGTCTGTATAAACATCAAGACAGGAAAATGTTCGTGTTAATTTTTTTTCGCACATTGAGGGTATGATCCTATGGCCTTCGGTGTATAGGGGCCAATTCCTCAATCAGGCGGAATTTAAACAAATAATAATTTATATGACGGGGCTTTCTTAAGGAATTTTCCAGCCCTCTCGCCCAGTGCATGCATAATGGGGCATGGGTATTTACAGCTCCATGCTATGCTACGAAAGTTGTCATATCATATGCATTCGCGTTGCAAATGATCTGGAACTAAGCGGTGTGGCCACGATGTGGCAGCCCATCAGCATGACGATACTCAGTCGATTCCAGTGCGGTAGCTAACGGGTGTTTTTACAATAATCAGGATCGATGGTTGAACGCTTTCTGTAAATATTTCATTCAGACCTCGGCCTCTGACTTGTACCTGTGAGCTATATGGCAACTTAAGTCCGAGACTGTGACTAAGGAGCAAGGCTGGAGACCTATCATGGTCAGACCATAGAGCTACCTAGTATGGTCAGACCATGGGAAGGGAAGTTTCCTCCATGGTCAGACCATGGTCGTCGGGCTGTAGACTGGGCTGGACTTTGATTACAAATACTGTTATTTAGAGAAATAGAGGTGATTTAAAATGACGGAACTAAAAATTGAAAAGAAATTTGTTACAGCGGTCATAATTTTGATATTCCAGTGAAACATAAAAGAGAAACTTGCTTCTGAGCATTACCTCTCATGCAACTTGAAAAAGGCCTGACCGTACTCCGCGGCGCGGCTCGCTCATGCATCGCACGCGCGCGTGGCCCGGCAGTTGGGTCGGACGTAGGCTTATTACGCATGCGACTTGACCCCAAATTATGCCGGCCATTTTGAACGGAATCTATCGTACACGAAATCGAAATCGATGATTCGCAACTAAAACTAGCTAGCGCTAGGTGGATTTGCATGTAAACGTACAGCAGAGAACAGACCGCAGCCCGACTGGGTCACACGTGGTGTAATTTTTGGGAGGAGACATTTTTGAGCCGGGCAATATGAGCCTTTCTCTGAGGTAACATAGGAGTAAACTAGCCTTGCCCTAGTGTGGCACGGATCACTCCCGATTTATAAATCGGGAGTGATCCGTGCCACACTGGTGGGGCTAAAACTAGCCCAGGTTGGACCATGGACACATGATGGAGGAATGTGTTTTATTCCTCCATGGACTAACGTAGTACGGTCAGGGAGTCCACCTGGGCTAGGTTGTTAACAAAATTCCACTCAAGCATTTGACATGTTTGAGCATGTCGTTAAGCACTCATGACCGGGGGCCAATTTCATAGAGCCACGAATATTAATAAGCACAAAAAACAAAGGTCACTGAAGGTAATATAGGCCGTACTACCAGCACTCACAGCAGCTCAAACTCTGTGTGATTGTCATGCTAAAAACCATCCCAACAATATACATCACATGATCCATGATCATGATGCAGTTTTTGGCTGGTTATTTGATTTATCTAAGCGAGATTTTCTTGCACTTAATTAAATTTTGTGCTTAACATGCTTAAGCAGCTCTAATCATGATAATATGCCTGTTACGCCCCAACTATAGCATCAGGCCCAACTATAGTTGGGCCCATCCCAACTAGAGTGCTACAGTTGGGCCGGCCCAACTACAGCAGAGAGGTCCTGTGTGCATGATGTGCCCAGCATGTGCCAAAGTCATACTGTTTACAAATGTCATGTCATTGGTCCAGCCCAACTGCAGCACTACAGTTGGGACTGTCCCAACTATAGTTGGGATGTAACATACCCATGATTGATAACGTCAAATCATCATCATTCATGCCATCAAAGTTAAATGCTGTCAACAACGTTTTGGCCGCCATGTGCACGATTGAGCATGTGCCGAGTTCTCCCAACCAGCCATAGCCATTTGATTTGGAGGCAGTTGTCTGGCAGTGGATGTGGTGGGCGCGTTGTGCGATGTCGATTGCTCCAGTTGCCAGTATGGGAATGAAATCTCTCAGTTTACCTACCTGCTTTTGAAACAGTCTTCCAAGTTCCACTAAATGTATGTCCACAATAAACCTTTTTGATGTTCGCAATGCATTGTGGGTTAGGATGACAAACATGCAATGCATTTTATGCACAACTCTAAGGGCGAATGTACCTGAAAACGTTAATCAGTTTCTATTTTATGTCATTCACCTATTCAAGCAACCCCCTTCTGACAAAGTGTTGGATTATTGATTTGGGACACAGATATTCACAAACTTCAAAGTTGAAAGCTTGGCAGAGAAGGAAAATCTGGAGAATCCCTTCCAACAACACCACTTTTTGTCATGAACCGTGCTTTGACTACTTCGTGAATTTTAATGTTCTAGTGTTGTCCAATCAAAATTACGACTTGCAGCTCATTCATCCCGCTTTGACCAGTCACGTTCATTTTCAGCCTGTATCGTGACTGGTGCCCTTAAAAAGGGCAATTGAGGTTGATTTGTTCTTACAAACTTTTGGAAACGTATTTGAAAATGTTTCTTGTATAATCTGATATATAATACGCATGCATCTGTGAGTTGATGAGTAGATACATAAAAAATATTTAATTGAAAACTGTAAATTGATTTTTGACTGGTTCACTTCCCCCATAGGGTTGTCCATAAAATGCATTGCTTGTTTGTCATCCATATCCATAATGCATTGTAAACATTGAAAAGGTTTATTGTGAAAGAAAGGATGATCGGCTGAAGGCAGAATTCATGAGCAAACTTTTCAATATCAATAACTTAGGCCTATATTTAGATCAAAATGATCAAGCCCTTAAGTGCAAATCACTTGGCCTACGATCATGACGATGTCTTTGTCTTCAAGTGTTTTTCCGAAAAGAAAGCGAATTGTCCTACAGTCATTGTAGGCCTATGTACATGTACCCTAGCCCTACCCCTCACTACCCCTAGAACCTGAGAACTGTGTGATTTGATGCCTGCTGCGTTCCCATCCCTTGTTCGTGGGAGTGAAGTGTGGCATACATCAGACCCCACTGTTCTGGGGCCTAGGGCCTACATGTAAAACATGTAGAACTCTGGGGTTCGTCGTCCCCAGCGTGTGCTTGGGAGTGCGATGGATGATGAACCCCACAGTTTGAATCAGCTTTGTTAGCATTTAGACATGTACTCCCAGAATTGTGACGTACATGGAGTATCATGAGACATGATCAAGCAACATTGATCTTGTCTTGAAAACTGTGCTTTGTATAGTCCTGGTAGTTACTTGGGAATAACTAGACTAGGGTCTAGAGTTAGGCTACTCAAGCATTAGTGTACATGAACATCTACATATAGGTCTATCAGTGTCTCTAACATGTCCAAGGCAAAGTACCGCTACTAAACTTAAAGATTGAGAAGTCATTTTGGAGAGGATACACGTAGCTTGAAAATGTGAAATCCTTAACAATTATAGCAGTTGAAGAGGTAAACATTTAACATACAGACATGTACATGTGTTAGATTAGTCATGTTAGTTGCACGGTCGTAAGGCCGATTAAAATTAATTCCTTGTTCAACATCACTCAAAGTTATAGTTTTGGGCCAGGAGGACATTTGATACATGTATTTCAAGTTAGTATTTTCCAGACTTTTCAGATCTAAAAAATACCTTTCTTGTACAGTATTTTAATACTTGAGTGTCTCATCATAACAGCATGATCAGATCAATTAGTCATGGTTGTGGGCAAGCGTAGAGAATTAAACAAAAAACAAAACACGAGACCATTTCTGTGGTGGAGACACATCTGCAAGGTTTAAAAGGGCCAGAAATTTGTGAAAAAGTTGGAAATATCAAATATCAAAAGAAGTTTGGGTGGTAGGGAAAATCTGATTGGGTGGTTATGATAAACAAAGTATTCATTTTAATTGGCCCAAAAGTGACACTCGCCATTCTTTTCTGCGCATTTTTTTTTAATGTGCTCAGCTGCAATCATGCAGACACTTTTTGTTACAAAGAAACCTTTAAGAAGTACAGAGCAATGTGGAAGACACTCTCTTCAAAATTGGGATTTGCCAAATCATTGTATCTAATCTTGTGACCTGATTTGAAATCTATTAAATAAGGACAGTAGTTTTTACTGAATGGATTACAAGCACAGTGTGAAATTTGGTACATGTAGGGTAGATGGCTGAATGAAAAGTTAAGGTTACTTTTTCATACACATGTAGGACTAAATTATCCCAGAATGACAAGATGAAATTAGGTTTTCTTTGAACAGAAGACCACTGATAGACATATCTGTGGCTTCGTTCCTGTTCATGTTGTTTGGTTTTGTCTTCATTGTGTTTCATTACACTCAAAAGTTGTATAAATGCTGCAGGCGTCGCATGCATCATGGCTTGCTATCAAACAGCGTGCATGCATTGTGGCAATTCAAAGGAATAGAGTGCACAGTTATGGAGCTATTAAATGTGTGATTAACTTGCCAGTGTGATATCAATGGTGGTGCTACATGTATGCCCCAACTTCCAGTATAGCAATGTACATGTAACTTTGACTTACTGGAGGAGGTTATAATCAGAACTGTACACATGTATCGCAGTCAACACTGGTCAACCTTATTCTAACAAAGTTTGAGGGAACAGACTAATTCCTTTGTTATAATAACCCAAGACTTTGTCATAACAGGAGTGGGAAAAGAAAGAAAACAGGGGATCAGGCCCACACACAGGACTCCATACTCTTTGGAAGCATAGACCATGTCTAAATTAATTGGTTGCAAAGTTATGCACGAGCCCATGGTTAAGCTGCCACTTACATGTATTTATGTAAACTTTATGTAAAAAATTTCCCTCGGTCGCAGACTCGAATCAATAGATACTGAACATTGGTGATGCTTCGAAATCAATGAAACAGAATCAAAGATCTGTTAATTTTTAACTGTGACCACCTGACAACAATTAAGAAATTCAAGCCTTGAGTACTGTCTGCTGTTGAGTTGCCAACCACAAAGTGGTTCTCTTAAAGGTCAATTACTGAGTAATTTAGTGCATCGCTTGGCCTCCAGATATCTGCAAATGATAATAATCTTCAGCAGTTAACCAGTGCCGTGCACATGAGTTTGCAGTACCAAAGCAAATTTGTTCTCTAATTTGGAGGAAAAAAGAAAACATGCGATGAGGGGAGGTTTTAGCATTCAGCACGTTATCGTAGATCAACACGCCTTGTGTTGGTCAATTTAATTCTTTTGCATCCCTGTCTCTGGGGCCAAGTGTTTGGAGTCAGGTGTGCATGTAAGTCCGTTTGAAACTCTCATTCGGCAGTGGAGACCTGGTGTCAGGCGTGTGCATGTCATTAGTAACTTATACTGTAACATTGAGCTTCAGTGCTGTATGCAGACCAGTCCTCTCACGTAGGTATACTTTGTTGTAACCAATCCAGTGAGGCTTAAAAATAGACTTGAAATCCTCTAGTTTGAGGTACAGGCTGACTTTCACACTAGAGAGAAAACACAGTAAAATGGGTTGGTCACGTTAGCAGTATTTTCAATAATTTCTGCAAGTGTTGCAGCACCGGAAAATTATTTTGCACATGTGAATCAGCGAGTGTCATTTGAGTAAAACAATCCACCCTGAGCTGTATGAAGTACCGGTACACCCTCACCGTCAAAAGAAAGACAGACAGGTACGCAGTTTTCCAACTGGGTTCTTGTACGCACTCTGCGTGCATGCAAAGACCATACATTCCAGAATAAATTCTTTGCGCGTATTCAGCGTGCCCTACGTCAAATGCGCATAAACTTGCGCGCCTACGCGGTGATTTTGAACCAAAGGACTGTCAGTTTTATTGAAAAACACGGCCTCCTTTATTCCCGCTCGGAGCGGATAGAGCACGTCATTCTTACAACGTTGCTATTCCCTGTTGTAGTAAAAAATGCATATGTACTGTACATATAGATGAAAGAAACTTTACCTGTGTTTTATATCGTTAACCCTTAAAATGTTGTACACCCTGGGGCAATTCTTTTAATTTTAGAAGTGTGTTTTTTAGACACAGAATTCTCCAAAAAAATTCGTTTTTTTGTTGGGGGGGGCTAATTTCTTTGTAGGCTGTCGACAAGAGGCTGCAAAAGAACATTGGCTTGTATACAGCTTCCTCTGGTTACCAGTCAGCATGTGCCAATGTCATTTTATTAAAATCAGCAGTAATTGTACACGTACATGCTAGCTAAATCTACATGTACATGTACATGTAGTTCTTATCTTTGTTATGGATGAAATGCTAGGTTGGCATACATGTACATGTACATGTATTTGATGAACTCTGTCAAGAGTGAGCCATGAAAGATTGAAAAAGGTGGAAAAAAGTTCTAATCAACTTTGTGTTTGTGGACTGTAGTTGGGCCAGCCCAATTGCAGTATTGTAGTTTGGACCACCCTAACCTTAGTTTGGACTGATGTCTTAGTTGGGGCAGGCGACATTATAATTCAGCAGATTAACTTGGACAAACTGTTTATGTCTTAAAGTAGCGTAAAGGAGCTCTGTAAATCAAACTGTAAAATGTCATTGATCTGAAAGGAATGTGAGCCTTCGTAGTTCAGCAGTGCGAGTGATTTGAATGAATTTACACTTCTCCCAAACGAGATAACATGGCAAAAGTTAGTCTGCTTTCCTGATTTTGGTGCACACTGATTAAAGATGTTTGTTGCTGATACATTGGAGGGTGCCCTACTTGTATACTATGATGTATGACCTGTGTCACTATTTGTTCATTCAGAAAACTGTGGAAAGCAAAAGTGAGTTGGAATGTGTAAAACCCTTTTGTCCATCCGCTAGAATAGTGACCACGTACAGTACACGTGTTCTAGTCTCAGGTGCATGTGACACACATACAATATCATTTTCTCACTCTTTGAGGTATGAGACTGTGTGTGCATTTTGGTACATGTCTTAAAGTGGTCACAGGAGCATGACATTCAAAGAGAAGGATCCAAACACATGTCTGTGTGCGCCCGGCATACAACTGCTGTTCCTCTGCACTGGTAGCCCTTTGAGTGTTTCAAGATGAGATTGATTCATTCTGTGCAGTCTTTTGGATTCCTATGTGAAGCACATTGGTCCTTGATTTTGGAACTCAGGTTTTTCCACAACCTCCAAAAATGTCAATACCTGTACGTACATGTACCTGCAAAGGTTAATTGTTGAAGAGCAAGGCTTGATTTTTGCGTCTTTTTATAGTTATAAAAATATATTAAAAAAATATTAAAAGAAACACAAAGAATCAGGAGCTGTTATCATGCCTTTTTTTTGTTGAACAGAATTTATTTTTTAATATATAAAAAACAAAATAAAAGAAATTATTGTTTTATTTGTAATTTCAGTGAACTTTGACAAGATAGGAATATGTGCCGGTATGTATGTAGAATATAATGTTCATAAATTAAATATCAGCATGTACACATATCGACAAATCAAATTCAATGATTTTTTAATTAATTACATGTACACAGGTTAGGTGCAACAGGGACGCAAAAAATGCCACACTTAATATCTATGTGGACCCCAAACTTATAAAATAACCCCAATGTACATGTACATTCCGGGTATTAGCAACAAGTAGAGTTATGAGTGCATTAGTGTTTGCATGGTAAGATCTTACATGTATTTACTTGTAAACGGTACAGATTTGTGCCCTGTGTACATGTACTTGTACGTACATACGTGTACATGTGCAGTGTTCACAAAATGCAGCGACTAGCCAAGATATATCGTGCAAAAACATGATAAAATCCATCATTTTTGTCCTTCTTGTGTGTTGAGAACAAATGTCAAGGGCTTGGACAACAAAGGAGCGTTGTTTGTTCTGTGGTATGCAGATGGTTGAACTGTTGAATGGTCAAAGTCTGTGGTTCTCCCTGTTGACTGTACATTTACATGTACGTGTTGTTCTTTTTTTGGAGTACGACTGGTTTGGCCAGAAATACTTGTAAATGTCCTTGCAAACAAGTAGAATATCATTTGGATGATGAAATTTATTGTCATTTGCTCATAAATATGAGGAAATTTATTTTCCCCTTAACTTTGACAGACCCTACATGTAGCTTAGCAAACAGTAGTTTGTGATGAGGGCTATATGAGTGTGGCCAGAAAGGCCATGAAACATCCGGGATAAAAAAGGATAAATGCTTGGCAAATCTTGGAGACGTTACCCGTGTATGTAGCCCGTATGGTAGAGAATTGTTTTTGAGCAGTACCAGAATAGTGCTTACAAGGGTACCTGTAACTTTCAAGTGACTTAATCTTTGTATAATTCATTCTACCAAAAATAGGACAAAAATAGTACAAATTCTGAAAACCTTTTTGTCTGTTTGGACATTTATCACAAACTGATAGCTAATCTTCCAACTTGTGTACTTTTGTGACTTATTCAAAAAGGTTTAAGATGCCTCGTATCATAAACGACGTTACAACAAGTTTACCTGAGTGACAGAGTCCACTCAGATTAATCTGAAGCTACCTGTATATGTAACAACCAGGGTACTTCGATATTGCTGTGAGGAAATTAACTTTGAGTTTTTACCATGTGCATGTCATCTTTGATGGTACAATGTACATGTACTTCAAAGAGGTTGTATTTAGAATGTGTTATATATAGATTGTGTACAATGTAGATCAGGAGTGATTTTGTTCATGAGGCTTTAAAGGATGATGAAGATGCTGATTTTTAAAGAAAAAAAGACGAATTCAAAGAAAGCAAAGCCAAGAAATTTGTTGATATTCGTTTGCAAGGGAATACTTTGCAGTGTTGCTATATCCAACTAAGCGTGGGGAAATTTTGTTTATCCAGATCTGATTTTGGTATGGATAAGGGCCGACGCAAGAAGCGTCGAGAGCTGACGGAGGAGCAGAAACAAGAAATCAAGGAGGCCTTTGACCTGTTTGACACCGACAAGGACAGAGCCATTGATTACCATGAACTTAAGGTACTACTTATAGCAAGGACTTCTTGAGAAAAGACCGCAAAATGCTGCAGTCTCAAAGTTTTAATATAAGTTGATCCCCTTGTTTACATCCTTGATCTTCCCATCACTGGATTAACCACCGGGAGCTTTCTAAAAGATCCTGATGTTCTTTTAGCTGAAGCAAGTCTGTGCAAGTGCATAGTCCGACTCAGAAGAGTCTCAAGTGTTTCATTTGTGGAATGCTCCCAAATCTCATGCCTGACAGGTAGCAATGAGAGCCCTGGGATTTGACGTGAAGAAGGCGGATGTGTTGAAAGTGCTTCGAGACTATGACAAGGACAACAGTGGCAAGATCTTCTTTGATGACTTCAATGAAGTCAGTGAGTATTGCTTAGTACTGTGAAACTGAAAAGTGACCACTTTTCCCCAGATGAAGGGTGTAGGAGCAGGGGTCTACTTGTTACAGTTACATCGTAACTGTCAGGCTTTTTAAGTCATGTGTTCATTAGAACAATTTCTCAGGTCTCAGCATGTTTAAGAAGATCTCTAACGTAGACCTGTGCTTGTGAACCATTTATGAGTGAACTGCAAAGTGAAGCTCTCTCCAAGTCAAATATTCGAGTCAGGTTTTTTTGTCCGAGTTTCTATGGAGTGATTTTCGTGAGTGCTGTTGAGGGATGTTCTTGAGTTTTGACATTCCAGCATTACAGTGGGTTTTGTGTCATTCAATAGGGCTGATTGTAATACAAAGCGCCAGTGACAAAAAATCCTCTCATATAAATTGTCGTGTATGTTCACGCCCAGTTTTCCAGGATCCTTTGACTTACAGGTGAAGCATCATTCCAGAAGATTGAAATGAATGCTTTTTGGATATGCCAGGGTAAAGAGACGTAACAATGGTACAGATATTTCAAGGGACCCACCCCTAACATATTCATCAGTTGGTTGATTAATGTGTACTTGCACATGTAGATTTGAATGGATTTCCACCTGTGAAGGACAATAAAGCAGATGTGGTAGAAACATTCTAATTAGAATTGCTTGCATTATGGTATAGAAGCAGTAACTACATGTAGGTTCAAATCCTATAGAGTACCGAAGTGTGATGTCACTGTGAACCACAAAGTGCAGTGCAAACGAATGGCGTACGCGGCCGTGTTGGTTCACGCACTAGTTCTCGCGCTAATGCCTTTTGACACACTAATTGTGCGCGTGACGTATTCACTTCGGTACTCTATACAAGTAAACTTCATGTTTTTCCCACAAGTTTGAGACAGCACTGGGTATAAGGTGCTCACAGTATATTGCATGTTCATTGGTGAAGGGAAAAACCACACATTGCAGACTGTATATGTGTTTTGAACCATTGGGACGCTACTTGCGTGATACTTTTGCATTGGTAGTAGATATGTAGTGGTCTTGTGCAACCATGGCCTGCTGTTTGACTGTTTTGCTTGACCACTGTCTCCTGTCCGACAGTGACCGACTGGATGTTGGACAGGGACCCCCACGAGGAAATCCTGAAGGCCTTCCGCTTATTTGACGACGACGACTCGGGCAAGATCAGCCTGCGCAACCTGAGGCGGGTCGCCCGGGAGCTCGGGGAGAACATGACGGAAGAGGAGCTGCGGGCCATGATTGATGAGTTTGACAAAGATGGGGATGGCGAAAGTAAGATTTGTCAAAGAATAAGGGGGGGGGGTTGTTCAAGAATAGTCATCCAATCCTTGATGGGTACAAATTCTAATATTTCCCCACACACCCCAAAAAATAAGAAATAATAATAATAACAAGCACTTGTAAAGCGCCCTCTATCTAGCAAACTATTCCGAGGCGCTGTATTATCATTATCCCTGCACATTGGGCTCACGCATCATCTGAACATTCCTGAAACCATCTCAGCTCCCTGGGGAGTATACTAGCCCGGTGCTGCAAATTTCGGCGCAAAGAGCTAAACAACCGTGTCTGCCTTCACAGGTACCCATTTACTCCTGGGTGGAGAGAGGCACATTGGGGTAAAGTGACTTGCCCAAGATAACAACATGCTGCCACCAGCTGGATTCGAACCCCTGACCCTATGATCAGGAGCTACAAACCCCAACCACTAGGCCACATGCCTCCTCAAAGAAAGAAATGAAGTGCTTGAGCTGCCGGACTATGAGTCCTGAAAAGTCAATCTGGACATTCTTGCTATTGGCGTCACTTCTTTGCTTGCCATTGAAGACAAAATTGGAAGCTACTCCTGAGGTCATCAGTGGTTCAGTACAAAGGTTATGGTGGGTAGACAACTGAGGGCGCTGTGTAAATATATGCACATAGTTAAATCAAGTGGCTGTGCATGCACGTGCACACTGTGATGCGGCGATGCTAATTGTGTGACACTACATTGCCGATGTACATGTTCTTGAAGTTGTGACGTATGTGCATTTTGCGTACTTGTTATAATTTGGGGTAGTAAGTAAAATTACGTCAGAAAAGAAAACATGGTGTGAGTCAGGTTGGCGTAGTGGTTCTTTCCTCACCTTCCACCTCTGCGGTCCGGATTCGATTCCCTGGCTCGGTCCGCATGTGGATTGGGTTTTCAGTCCCTACCTGATTCCATGGGTTTACCCGGAACATCCCTCTGGGGTTTTCCTCCCACCTCTAAAACTGTGACTGCTTCTCACTGTCTCCTCTCTACAGGTTTCTTCAGGCTTGCGAGCTACAGTGCCTAGGGCGCTTTTGAGGAATCCTTGGTGTCAGTACCAGAAATTAATAATGAACTTGTCACCCCTCTGCACCTGATATTGTCAGTCGACATTCTTTCGTTGTCAGAGGGCCTGATAGGATGAGCCCATCAGTATTGAAACTGATTATGCACCAAATGTAATTGTGGGTAAATCCCTCCCGTTAACACATTTCGCTTTTCGCTTCCTTTTTTAACAGTTAATGAGGAAGAATTTGTTGCCATCATGACAGGAGATACATGAAGAATGTGCTTCCCTCGTCCCTTGTACATAAGATTTGGACCAACAGTCATTTGTACAGGACTTCGGTCCACTCTGCCAACTCCGCTTGTAGATATCTTCCAGAGCGACATTTAGCATCAGTGCGGCAGAAGGCCCAGAGCAGTCACATTCTGTTTGCCGTGTGCCCACGCCCGTAATCCTTCGCATCACTGCCACTTTTTACGCAGTCGTTCTGTGCTGCTCCATGACTGGGCTCATCTATTTTTATCAGAGTTTGAACTTTGTAGGTGAAGAATTATATCCCGTGTAGAAGTAAATGTGTTGAAGAATTTGGCAGGGACTAGTGTAGCCATGTCATAAGGTATGTGCAGGAATTAAGTTGCGTTCTCTACATTAAAGTCAATAAGCTTGGTCTTGTTCCCTGAATCAGCTCTCACCTTGCTAGTTGCAAACTGGGTGTTTTTATCATCTGTAAGGGTTGTGTCTGTTACCCATTGGTTTCAGCACTGCAGTTATTCACCCCACAATAAAACACATCTACACTGTACTGATTCACACAGGGGCCTACCTAGGGTGGACATTTTTTTCTTTGCCTGTGGATAGCCAGTTAAGGTCGGATTTTCTCACCCGAAAAAGCCGCTCGGGGTGGGTTTTTTTACCCGCAAATTCTTCAACCTTGCAATTGCACTTTGACCCAACCAAGTACGGCGTCTTAATACGTCAACCACAGAAATGAATACATAATTCTTTAACGAGTGTACACGTCTTCCGTTGAACAAATTAGGAAAATTATGTGAGTTTACACGTCATCCGGTGTCAAGTGGTGAAGAAAACGCTGTGATGAATGCTTAATTTGCCTCTCACAACTCCTTCATGCTGGATTTTGGATGACGATTTCCCAAACTGTTTCTTCATGTGCCTCGGATAATCCCGACAGGGGTGTGAGTGGCCAACAGCTAGCAGAAAGTTGAAAGTTCCAATACTTTTGTATAGACCAGGTGTACAAAAAAGCTGAAAGTCAGGGTCAACATCTAAACAAAAACTTAAATCAGCTAAGCGGCTGAATTCTCACACCCCTGATCCAAATGCCTCTGAAACTGTTTTCAGAAGGGGGAAACATTCTGTGGGTGTGTACAAGTCCACACAATGTCTCACCCGACTTCTGGTGTTGGCACATTAGTTATATTCCGCTTATGCACCAAACTACATGCCCAGCACTGAGGCAGTACGGGAGTAAATGGGTGGTTTGAGGCAGTACAGCCTCTAGAAATGTAAGAAAACGATAGACTACAAGTGAAAAATCATCGTCATCTGTATCAAACGGGTGCCATAATTTCTTTTACTTTTCTGTGTAAAAACAAATAAGAGATCTATAACCAGTCCGATCTGTACAAATTCCAATTGCAGTGGAAAAGTTTGAACAATTACACCGGAGCATTCATGCTAATCAGGGCCGTGTTAACCAAGAAGGTACCCTTCAATAATTAGTGAAATTTAAAAACCCATGTAACTACATTGGTTGCATCTTGACACACAAAAAATTGACCAACAATTTTCAAAGGTCAGTTTCTTTGAAAAGTCAAGTGCCTCACTTTATTTGAACATTGAATCAAGCATTTTATTGAAATTAGATTTTGAATTTTTGGATACAATCCATATCATTCTCAGCAACTGTTCACTGAGAAGCACGACTGAGTGACTGTTGCACAAGGTCATGTTATTCATTTAATTTTCCAAACTTTGTAAATTGATTAAAAAAAATGTTCATACATGATCAACATACGTGATGCTTTGCCTTGTCTGTGTGAATGCCTTCTACACGAACAGCACTTGTGCCAGCTGGTGGCAGCATTTGGGGTACAAGAGAAGTGAAATGACAAATCCAACTATACAATGAACAAAATGTTTGATATGAGTTGTCCTCTCCTTGTGCAAACTTTGAATACCATGTACATGCACAAGAGGTGTCAGGACTACACACATACTCTCAATCAGATCTGATGATGTTTAAATATTGGCAAGGAGAGATTACAAGTACTATTCTTAAAAAATGCTGTCATGCTCATGGTCGAAGATGCCCGGGCTGGATAAATATCCCCCTCCTCTGACCTGTGGGGCCACAGGCCATTCAGTCACACCCTGCTTTACAGCCAGATGACGGTGGGACATTACGCAGATTGGCAGGTTACTTGTAAACTTTCTGACCCTACTGTAATTCCCTGGATCCCAAGACATCTTATCATGGCTCCAACCGCGTCCTTCAAGGGGAACCTTTGTGTCCACAGCCATGATGGCAATACTCTTTCAATATGCCATCACAATCTAAAATTCACTATGTACAACCCAACAAGATCAATTATAGTTCTGTTCACAAACTGTCCATGAGCAAGACCTTTGATTCGCACCTTTTCCTTGGGCTTTTAAAATACAAAAATTATATAAATGTACAGTGTACAGATATGTAGAATACGCCTTTGAAACGTCTGCCTAATGCCAATCAGATGAAATTTGAAATATTTGATAACAGCCAAACTAAATATTTTGTAAACTACCTCGAAATTTCAGCAAAACACTGGACTGAAAAGCACACATCTCTACAACACAATAGACCAAAAATTACACGAAAAACTACGCAATTGCATTCCTCATGTTACACCTTTAAAATACTAAATGAGGATCATTTATGTGCTCAATTCTTCAGACATAATTACAGCTTCACTGCATTTTAAAGTGCCTGAAATTAGCACTGATGAATATTGACACACTTACACGCATGGTTAAACACTGCACTACTTCCTTTGTGTTATTCCACGAGACATCCACAACCCAACGAGTGGAATGATGGTACTGACGTCATGTCCTGCCTTATGGTTCCACTTTTGTTTGTCGCACATGGTTAAATATGAGCCCAAAGCCCATGCGGGCACGTCCCATTACATGTACTTCTTTCTCTTCACAACAAAACATAATCATGTCAAGGGGACACGTAGCTTGTGGTTGGGGATTTGCAGCTTGCAATCACATGGTCCAGGGTTCGATTCCCAGCAGATGTGCTCTGTGTGTTGTGATCTTGGGCAAGTCATTTTATCCCCACGTGCCTCTCTCCACCCAGGAGTAAATGGGTACTGGTGAGTGCAGATAATGGTCAGTGTTTAGCCATGAGTGCCTAAAAGGGCAGCATCGGGCTGGCATATTCCCAAGAGAGCTGAAATGGCGTCAGGAATGTTTAGATGTGAGCCATGATGGGCAGGGATGACAATGATGATGCATGGGCACCTCTGAATGCCAGCAATTGTTAGATGTTTTTCACCTTGTAAATCCTGTCATATTATGATCAATCTCTGACACCTGCAAAGAGGAAGCATCTTAGATACCTGCACAAGTGTCTATGACACATTTCTAGTTGAGTTATCGGTAATTACAGGTCCCTTCACACAAACACGTCATAAGGATTAAGAGTGAACAATGACGAAGGAATGTTTAAGCAGCATCGCATATGAATAGCTTGGGAATGAATTTAAGACTGGGTGATGTTACAGCCCCGAGATGGATTCAACTACAACACTGGGCGTGCACATTACGTAAAAGGGGCAGGACAGCAACGGGTATGCCCTCTAAAGATGCAGTTAACATGGGACTACTTGTTAACCTGGTAGTTAATGGCAAAGAGTGCAACTGACACAGTTAGACTGAGAAGCACAGGGGGTTGGGCCCATAACACAGTTGGTGACGATGGGAGACAAGTGATGGTGGCAAATGGAGTGGTCCCCACGACTGGTCCCCACTGTTGGTGTGTTTGTCACATTTGAACTAATGTGGGCAAGCGGCAAAATCGTGCAAACAATAATGAACTGGTCATGCAGAACTGGCCTATTTTTCACCATCGAGTACATGTATCTAAAAAGTCCCCCCACCGGGTTCACCATGCAGTGAAAGAATGGCATTTTAGACACCTGTGTGAAATAGCATGTTGTAAGGGAACACCATTTATCGCTGGAGGACGCAACACATTTGCTTGATGGAAGTCTTTCGGTGACTTTTTGTAACACAATACCGGAACATAAGCTGTGCCGATTGGAAACATACTCCAACATGAGAATGTGACCCCACATCGTACCAGTTGTCAACATAATGTACCCTCGCTGTTATTGTAAACAAACCAAATGTTAACCCTCCTTTAGTTTAACGGCACAAATATGCACTAAGTGCCCACAGTAACTCTCTCGCATGCTTTTTCTACATGGAACACAAACATGCACAGGTTCAGTGTGTACACAGTTGGTTGCCAGCACAAACTGACCCAGGGTATTTTGTACAATCCTCTTCACTGCATTTGGTTTACTGCACAATAATGCACATGAAACAGCGAGGCACAGTTGTTGGACAGCACAAAAGTGCAACCTGGTATTCCTGTGAGGGACAGTTGGTGCAGTGCACAAAATGACACAGCTGTGCTTCTTGGAGGTGTTTACCAAGTGACCCTAAGAGTGACTTCAGCATAGGAGGGTTAAGGTGCAGTGGAGATGGAATAAAAACATTGAAATGCTACCCCTCCATACACATGTACATGTAATTGGCACAGACATCTTTCTTTTCCAGTCTAACCATCCATACAAGAAGTTTGACTAGCCAACCTTCTACAGTCTCAAATAACTAGTTTTTGATAAGAAATACCTCTGGTCTGCAAATCCTCATTTGACCTTGGTTAGCTACTAAATTTCCGGCAATTTAAATTGTAATTATAAATTTATACACAAGTTCAATGTACAATAATTTACAGTGGTCAGGAAATATAATACAACCTTCAAATATACATGTCTGGAAAGTCCGAACAAGTGGGACTTCTGGTTGGAAGAACAGAAACCGGCGCTGCATTACAAAATCTGATTACAGGGAATAATTTCAGTGAATTTGCAAAGCGACCTGTTTCTGCCATCGCAACACCCATCCATATTTACAACAAACCACTGCAGTGCGCAGTGAAGCATACGTGTATGGTAACTTCAAATGCAGAATATCCTGAACTGTGGACAAGCAATGCAAAAATCTCCATTCAAATGCATGCTCAAGTACGTACACGCATGCATTGGTGTGTCCATGCCGTGAAATACGTTTTGAGGTTACCAGAGTTTTTCTGCTTCACTGGGTGCACCTTGTCTGCTGACAGGCAGTGAGCATGAAATTGCTGGAATTACGCAGCTCGGGGATGTTAGCCAAGTACATCTCCAGAACCTGACATGGAGGCCAGAAAAGCCTAAATGGGTCATTCCATGAGGTTGGGACACAATTTGTGACGGTGTCCTTGTTACATCGTATTCACTTTTTTCCATCTGTCATGACCTGTAGAGTAGGTCATTTACTCGGTAAAAACAACACTCCTCTGTATTCAGCCTTGCAAACTGTATAGCAATGGCAAGTTGGAATCCGCATGCAGGGAAATAATTGTTCATGTTTACGTAACCCATGTAACAATTGGTATCTTCACAAATTGTGCCCCAACCTCATGGAATGACCCAAATATATGCCTCCTCTAATATTAATAAGGGCCTGAAAGTGGCCCATTTGAAGTGGAAAAAGCCTGAAATTGGGCTATTGCCTGAAAACTGGCATCCCTGACTACTGCTTTTACCGCCACCACAAGAATTAATTTCTATCCCGAGTGTATCAATGTTATCACTGAAATTCAGGGTGCTAAGTCAATCATGAAAAAAAAAATTACAAGAGATTACTTGGTGCATACTGTAATACAAGTGACTCCATCCTGTACAGTTACTAATCATCTCTTAGTACACAGATCTACAGCACTTAACTCGGTCCATTTGCAAGTTTGGGCAAAAAAAAATACGGATATTACTAGTATAACTTGGTACACTATGGGGAATGCTGAAATCCTCAAACTCCTGTCAAATTGTCAAGAGAGTAGCAGTTTTTTGGCAACACCCACTATTTTGTCCCATATTAGGCAACAAAGTTCAACGAATTCTCCAACAACTTTTTCGAGTTGAAACAAGTTCCTACTGTGTCAGTTTGATCAAATTGCAGAAGCAAGATCTCCAGGCTGCTCTGGGCCTCATTTCATGGCAACAAAAACACAAGTGGCAAGTGACAAGTTACAGTTTGGAGTAAAATAGGCTGTTTTTTTTCTTAAATGCGACAAGAATCTCTGGCATTTGGGGCATAACCAGACTGTAATGCAGGTGCAATTTCTGCCATTTTACTTGAAAAAGGATTGACCAGTGCATTTTTTTTCTTAGCAATCTTACCCCATGCAGTTCCTAACCTGGGAATTAATCATTTTAAAGATGAACAAAGAAATTGACTGGAGTGGGACTTGAACCTGTGACCTCTCAACACCATACTAAAACACCTTACCCTGTACCAGAGCATTGGTACGGTGTTCTGGAGGTCGCAGGTTCAAGTCCCACTCCAATTTCTTTGTTCATCTTAATCAATTAAAATGTGAGCACCTTGTCAGTCTCCCTAAACAGTTTGTTTGATGATATGACTGGGAATTAACAGTGCTTGGCAAATCCGGCAGTGGGATCCTAAAACTACGAGAAAGTCAAACCACACGAATGTGTCTTTTAATGGAGTACCTACATGTATGACAATTGTAAGATTCAAAGGCCTATTTTAACACTTAAAAACCACCTTGGCTCATAAGTAACAGCAAAGTGCATGCACACAATGTAGTGTTCTAATGTGTCAGATCTTTGAGCGGACTTTTTTCCTTTTTTTGAACGTGCAACACTATCACAAACAGAACGTTGGAGAACTTGTAGGTAGTAGTAGGAATATAAAACTTGTGTCACTGTCTTGGATGATTTGTTGTTATCTGGCAAATCAAGGAAGTTTTCCCCCTGCCGATTGTTGTGATGTCACAACATTCCTCTGTTAACTTGCATTCCATGACAGCATGCTGGGAAGATTTATTTTAGCGTCTGGGCGACAGAATTTTCTAAAGCTTTATCAGTTGACATTGGGTCTTCACTGAGACTTTGCCTACTTTCCATCTGACCAGAAATGCTTCATTTTGTCTGAGGCACTTTCCACAAGTGTAGCCCACCATGTGGGTGACTCTGATTTTCCCCCATTTAATCCATTCCACAGCCCACTGTGGAAGTGTGCAGAGCAGTGGGGTGCTCAACAACATTGTGATTAAAAATACAAAATGGTCCAATCTGTCAAGGTGTTAGCCACTCCGCTTACTGTGCGTTCACTTGCTCCTGCTTAATTCTCAGTTCCCGAGTCTGGACAACTTGGCTAGAGTCCTTGGAAGCTTCATTTCTGTCCTTTGAAGATTTCTCACTGTTGTCTGCAGTTCTTTGTTGCCCTTGTCCTTTGCTGGTAACTCCGGACTTTTCTGCTTCTTGACCACTGTTCAGGGTATCTTCCGCGACTAACTTTGGTGCTGTGTTGTCACTGGATGCAGCCCCACCAGCAGGCTTATCCACCTCCATCTGTTCATCATTCTCACTTCTCTGTTCCTGGTTGCTGGACGTATCTTCGCTATTTCCATCCTTGGTGTCCTTTTCTACCCCGGACTTGTTCTCAGCGAGGTTTTTTGGCAGCTTCTCCAATTTGACTGTCAACGACGACAAACTTGTGACTAAAGGCTGTTTTCGAGGTGATTTGTCTGATGTTGGCCTTGGAGTGTTTTTGCTCAGTTCCTTGCTGGTCCGTTCTTTACTGGTGCTTGGAACATCATCAGTCAGGTCTACCAGAACTTCCTCCTCGATAATTATCACGTCATCATCGTCACTGTCGCCTTTTTTCACTGTTTTTGTGTTGACTGGGATGGCCTCACGTTTGTAATGTCTAGATGACTGCAGACTGTGAGTCCTCACCTTGAAGGACTCGATTATTAGTGCACCACGTGGACAGCTTTCGATGTGGCATGCCATAAGAGTCGGGGACAGAGTGCTGAATTCGCAGTTTCTGCAACCGAGGAGGATACGGCCATTGCTGACGATAACCTTCCTGATGCGGTGTATCTTAGGAGCCGATCCTGCCTTGTGAAACACAATCATGTGGTTTGCAAAAGCCGTTCCACAGTAAGTGGTGTATTTGCAGCGATTACATGACATCCTCTTGCGAAAATGATTTGCACTGCCTTCAGTCAACATTCCACACTCCAAACATCTCAGACGACCTTTCGGCTTGATAATTTCCCTGCGCGTCCACAAGGAAGGGGAGATCTTTATCGCCGACTGCTTCGAGAATGAAACTTTCTGGACAGGAACTGCTTCAGCCGGTTTGCCCTTCATGTCGGGCAGCTTGGGAATCCCGCTGCGCTCTTCCAGCGAGTGGTGCTTGTGGTCTTCCTGGACATGTTCCTTCAACATGGAGTTATTCAAGAACATCAGCTTGCAGGAGCGACAGCGAAAGAGTGCATTTTTGATGGAGACATTGAGGTGGGTCTTGCAATGGCGTATGAAGGCATTGTTACACTTGATGATGCGAACACAGAAGGGGCACATAAGGGCTTTGCTCCCCTCGTGATGCTTGTTGAAGTGCAGGATGAGATCATCGTAGAGGGATGACGCATAGTTACAAACGCCACACACGTAGGGCATCTGCAGTGACGGGTGGTTTGTCGAGAGGTGCTGCAACAGGGACATGCCATCATCCAATACCAACTCACAGATACCGCATCTGTGCTCACAGTACCTGTGGGCTTTCTGAATGTGCTCTGTCAGCGCAGCCGGGGACTTAAACTGCTTGTAGCAGGAGCGACAACTGCTGAGATTGTTCTGGGCTGAGTTCTGTTGCTGCTCCTTGTCTAGATGGTGCTTGACGTGCTGCATGTAGCGGAGGTTTGTTGGCAGTTTTTTATTGCACACATAACAGCGGAAGCTGCCCCTTGGCTTTTCGTCGTCCCACCACAGTCGACCCTGCTTCCAGCCGTAGTAGTTTTCCACTTTATCTTCTTGAGTTGAGGCACTGTTTGGCTTCAACCGTTTCTTGCTTTTCGTCTTCTCATTGTCTTCAGGGGCAGACCGCTTGGTGCCACCTGCTTGGCTGTTGATGGGTTCTGTTTCGGACACCCTGGTGGTTTTGGAAGAAGTCACTGCCTGAACACTTGCAACTGCTCCTGCTGCAGCTTTTGTGATACTGATTATCTGCTTTGCTCTAGAGACTGGAACAGTTGCTGCTGACGTTGTTGTTACAGGCACTAATATATTTTGCATTGGAGCAGTCAGGACACCAGCATGCCCTACAGGTACACTACTCTGGGATGCAACAGTTGAATTCAAGGTAGGAAATGAAACCTGAGGTGATACAACCAGCTGATAGTTGCCTGCTGAGCCTGCCACATTCACAACCTGCATATTACTCAAGTCCGTGCCTACAGGTACCTGTATGACTGTTCTTTGTGCTTGCTGGCTCACAGGGTTGACAACCCTTGGGATTAGTTGCTGGGAAGTAACTATGTTAGAGCCAATGGGAATGGTAGGCGGCATGACTGATTTGTTGACTAGGCTGGTCACCATTTGTGGTTGCCAGGTGCCACCCGCCACGATGGTCTTCTTCATGGGTGGGGCAACGGGCACTGCTACGGCCTCCTGTCGTGGCTGTGGATGTGGTGGCTGCAGATGCTGCTTGGGCTGCTGCACCTGCTGCTGTTGCGGGGGCTTCACTTGCTGCTGGCCTGGTGGTTTTGGCTGTTGCACGGCGACACCGTTTTGAAGTGGGTCAGCTCCTTCACAGGATATGGAAGCTGCCACTTTCTGAGTGACTTCCTTGGCAGGCTTGCCGGCGGCATCCAGATGGCCATACAACTTATTGTAGGCATCCAGAGCCTTTTTGTAGGCCTTCATTTTTTCTTCATGTTCAGAATAGAGCTGCTGTTGAGCTTCTGACAATTCATCCTCATCGCATATCAGTAGGACTTCTCCTTTCGTTGAGTTGTATGTCTGACGTTTGCTGCTCTGCACAGCATTGGCGGGACCAGAAGCCTTTCCCACAGGTAGAGGCATTTCGTCTGCAGAAAAAAGAAACAGAGAAATAACTGTCAGCTTCATCTTCACCGTTCGCGCCATGAGGGATTTCAGAAGGGAAAGTTTGCATTTCAAATCAAGCTTGTATGAAAATGACTTTGCTTATTGCTAGACCTGTCAAATGTTAACAACAGAAACTGACCTATTTGAGTCATGTTTGTTTGATCTAAAATGTCTTTCTGTCTTCCTTGAAATGGCGAAATGATAATTTTGTTCAATTTTTATATATAGGTGGGCGGGACGAGGTTTGAGGCACGCCCTTATTAAAACTGCAGCAGGTACTTCCTTCAAAAATTCTGTGAATAGTTTCTAGGATATTTTCAAACATGACTCCAGCAAACTAAAATCTTGAGTAATTTGTCACAAAATTTATCTTTTAACTATCAAATGGTTTCAAAGAAACTTTTTGATGGAGAGAAATCAGAAATGCACCATTTAACAATTTGAAACAAAATTTCCCTTTTGCCTATATTTTTAAATTTCAGTTTGATTACACTGTACGGTCAAATCTAAGACTGTTCTGTCTAAGTCAAATGCAATATTTATACTTAACATGTATATGCAACATATTCCAGACATTTGAGCTGTGGAAGACCATGTAACATCGCTTGTGTTATCAGGTACGTCCTCAAACCTTAACCCTAACAGTCCTCAGTCCTCTAACAGGTGAAGGATTGAGGACTGTTAGGGTTAAGGTATTCAGTCTTATGCATTTTACATACTAGAGAACTGTGATGTACTTTGATTTATTTATGTTAATCATTATTTTAATTATTCATATGAACCATCAGATGCTGTCGTCATTGCTTGAAGCGGAGTATTTAATAAAGAAACGCCAGTACACTGAAGCAGGGAGTTTCATGCTCGTTTACATACATGTAACAACCCTGTGAATTAAACTCGTGAATAAATTATGGAATGTGAGCAAAGCAAGCAACAGTATGCGGGCTACCCCCCAAAAAATACTTTAACTTACTTCACATGGAAGGGCCCTGTGTGGGATTTTTCCTTTAGAACAGAAGTTAGTGAGGAAATATTTAGATCAATTTTTGTGGTTGTTCATTTTTTCCCTTTTAAACTAATTCAAAGGAACCAGGAAATAGAAATATTTTTATAAATTTTACTAAAAACCCTTGAAGTTGCATCTTCAGGTTTCAATTACCCTTATTTTGAATCTTTGTTTTGCAACTTAACCCATGTTTTGAAGTTTTTGTTTTTATGCTAATGCATATTTGCACATTCATGAGCAGAACTATGATGTCATCCAAGGCACTGAATCTCATTGTTGCATTGGTTGGTGCACTCTACATGTATGTCTCTCACTTCTTGATAAATTCAGATGGGCAATATCAGCACCAGCATGCACACTGTAACTCTAACATGACATTCTATGCAGTGTACAATGTATTCATGAATCAGTTAATTTCCACAGAATGTTACACGGGAAATCAAAATTTTCACTCGTTTAAAACTTATTAACCCCTTCGCGCCGGGAGACGGTAAGACCCGCTGTAAAAATTGAGATCCTCAGCCCGCTTTTCAGCTATTATTCTCGGCCCACGCTCGAGCGAACATGGTGAAAGAAGGCTCTTGTATATATACGGTGATTGACCGAATTTGCATCATAATCACCAGCTTCACAACAGTCCCCACTTTGAAAAGAGGCAACAAAAATGTGGAAGCGTGAGTAGAGCTGCATGCTACCGAACAATGAGCCTTTTCACTGTGTAATTCAAAATGTGCAGAGCACGCAGGGCCACAAACCGAGAATTTGCGGTTTGGCAGGTGGCCTTCATGGCAAAGCGGGGCTGGAATTCTTGGAGGTTGCTTTCGGAAAAACATTCCTGTCGTCCAGGGGTTAAGAAAGCTCAAAACATTCTTATAAGCAATCTTTAAAATTAATTTTTAGCAATGCACACAGTTTTCCGACGGAGAAATTACTGTCCTTGTGTTAATTAATTTCAATTATTAAGATCTGTTAGACTTATAATTAGCCCATGCAACAACATCGTGTCAAAACAAGAGCCACATATCAGTGACAAAAACACTAAAAAATTCACCAAAGTGTTTGCAAAACAAATTGAAAAAATGAGCAATATACTTTCACAATTTGCTCTAATTAATTATGCAAATTAGGTCTGTGTTTAAACTGATCTTTTGAATCAGTTAAGTCTGAGAACTGCTAAATAGTTGCAACCAAGAAAGACAGATCAGTTGCAAACAGGCTCAAAGTCCCTTTATGTTGTAATATTTTGGTAATTAAATATGCAAATTAGTAATTAAATATCAGTTTTTTTTATTGAACATCGCTTTAAAAGATAAAGGGCATTCATAATCAGTTCAAAATCTGAATTAAAGTGAACCCACCATGAATGAATTATGACAGAAAAATGCTTAGATGTGAGTGCTTTCTTGGTGCCTTCGTCTATTCATGAGAAAGTAAAGAAACAAAGGTCAACTTCAAATTTTTCTCCAAATTTCCTGAACTGAAATTACATCTTGAGAACCGCATTGCCGATTTTGAAAAAAAAAGCATCATTTGAATGCTGATGACATGCTCTTTAGCTTCATTCCTGCTTTGGAGTTTTATGAAACATCACTTGAACTGCCTACAGCAACATGGCCTCCTGCACGTCTCAAATAGGCCCCAATGGTAGAAAGGCACTGTGGGAAGGGAAAGGGCCGATAAAAACATTGCCCCTTTTCCTTCCCACCCTGCCTTTCTAACATGCATGCTGCACCGGTAGATAGGCTAGGTTATATATGAAAACAAGTAGCCTTCTGCTTTTCTTATTGAAGACAACAGATTTTCTGAACCAAGTTGAAGGGACGCGTTACGTCCCAACTATAACATCAGTCCCAATTATAGTTCAGACCATCCCAACTAGAGTGCTATAGTTGGGCCAGCCCAACTACAGCACAGAGCTGTGTCCAGCATGCCCCAACTACAGCACAGAGGTCATGGAGTTCCAGTGGCAAAGTGCATGTGTTCAGCATGCAGCATGTGCCAAAGTCACAAGAAGTCCAGGTGTCTGACAAATTTGATGCACCACATGAGGGCGCCCTTCACTTTTTCGTGGGCAGGAATGTGGAAGTCCTCTTGCAATAAATGTACACGCACTGTTCCAAGACGCCTGTCCGCTGGCCGCATTGGACAGTGGCTGCAATATTGAAACATGCAACCAACAAATTATGTGCAATGTCGATTGGGACCATGTAAAAGTGGCCATAATGGACAAGAGGCTGTTTTACAAAGGTGGCCGGATAAGCAGGTTTGACTGTACTACCATATTTAAACTGAATTGTGTCAAGTGTAAGATGCATAAACTTGGAAATGTTGGATAAGGTTGAGAAAATTTCTATTGCATTGGTCAATTGTCAATAGGCCTAGTTGGGCTAGCCCAACTGTAGCACTACGCCTAGGCTTAGGCCTATCGCAAAGACTGCATCCTGATTTAACACAACAGGAGAAAGGCATTGTGGGAAGGAAAAAGGGGCAACATTATTGCCCCTTTTTCCTTCCCACAATGCCTTTCTATATTCTACCAAACGGTATCAACATAAACAATAACATGATTGGGCAAGGACTGTCTGGTCACTCATGTCATGGCACCACACTAATTCCATCATGTCCATAGCCAGACTAGTAATATAAAATGGCTCTGAACTGTAATCTTGCGAGTCGATTTGGCGCGCAATTCATTATAATATGCAGGCATAATACCTCCGTCATCGCAGCGTGCAGGTCACGGTTGCCACTTTACTCAATGACGTTCATGTGCTCGAAGGCCTACACAGGCAACAGTGCCATGACTGCATCATGCATGCACTGTAGGCCTACGAACTAAATGGCAACGCGACTGCAACTTAGTGCAACTTGGACGCACATTGGAACGGTACACAAAAATAACACCCCAGCTGAATAAAACACTTACTTGATCCCTCCTATGTGGAAACTAAAACTTGCGAGGTGAAGTATTGTAACAACACTGAAGTATTTGCTGGTCAAAATTGACAACCTACAAGTTGCGCAGAACCCTTCCCCACGTACAATAAAGTCCACTTATGTGTATACGTACGTATTCATTTGCTTGCGCTCCACAGTCAAAATGGCCGACCCATCTCTGCGCTACTTACTTTTTGCTGTGCGTTCCACACACATGCACAATGCACGTAATTGCATGGGCCGTGGCATAGCGTTTGTGCACACGATACGCGATTCGTGGGTTGGACGAATCCGGGTCGAACCGCAGACAACCTGCCGCTCTCCCTATGCCATGAATGGCACACGCCATACGGGCGCGCACCGCGCTCATCCAATGAGACACGACGGTCGTCTACATACGATGAATATTTATTACCTAGAAACAGCCACCAATGAGAACTCAGAACAAGCTTGACAACATACCGGGATCGAAGAACCAGGCTTACTATACCGCGTAGTTGTACAGACGCGCGTGCTAAGCGGTTTCTGGACTTGAACTGAACGCAATTGCGGGAACGCAAACAATGTTATCATGACAAAATGTGGCGAGTAACCTACTCACACACAAAAACGCGTGTTAGGAGAGCAGCGTTAGTGTAACAATTTCACGAGATGACTGATAAAATGTTCCGTTCCACGGGCCAACCTATTGATTCCGTCGACGTCTGAATAAATTCTGGAAGAGCTAAATAAATCCGAATAAATTTTTGCATCATGTACACATTTAAAAAGCTCTTGCAACCTTGGATAGATAAACGGTGCGTCGCTCGACTATTTACATAATAGAATATTATGGAACGTTCCATTTTGATGTGCGGCCGCGTGGTGAAGACAAATAAGTCATATGAGTATCTGACATATCAGCAGTCGATTGATGGGGGCTACAGTAACGTGTATGGCTCTACATACAACCCTGTCGGTTTCTAATCGCAGGTTGCATTACGAGTGATACGAGAAAAACAGTCGGGTCACATCGAAAATGGTGACAAAAATTACATCGAAACGGATCGGAGTCTAACCAGAAGACATTGAAATTGAATACTATCAGTGAAATGATTTCATATTCGGGCATTTTACGCCTATTTAAGGTAACAGCACAAACTACTCGAATGTCTGTTTATGGTAATACACTGTAATTAAGAACCTACCTTAGGACGATCGTGCGTAAAAGACGCCAATGCAGCTTGTTTTCGGCATTATCGTCATCTGCATGTCGTGTTAAGTTGGAATTACTTGGCGGAGGCCAGGAGTAATACATGAGCGGAAATCAACCGTCAGGCAGATGCTGCTAGAACCTATTTTACATAGATGTATGTGTTACTATACTGGCTGCTGTAGATAGCCAAACCATTCTGATGCAGCGACACATTTCGCAAATTCCTACCAGTCTACCAAGAAAACGATTTCTCTGATAAGGCGCACTTTTGCGACTTGACACTATTCACAGAAGCTATCTTGTTCGTAAGTGTGACGTCACTTCAGTTTAAACCACGCCCTCTGCACATACACTACACATAAAGTCACGTGAATTGATCATCGTTTACACGGCTATGGAACCGGAACTTAACGCGAAACTTCAGCGATCGTCCAATGGCAGCCTGCAAATCGTTGCGCGTCCGCGTGTGTGTCGAAGTCACCTACGAACCGGATAGACATAGGGTGCGTTCGATTAGCATACACGTGTAAGTCAAACTTACACGAGAGCGTTCGTTTAGCCATCACGTGATGTTCGTGCCTGCCCTGGTGTCAGCCACCACTACCCCAGCTGGCGAGCGGGTCTCTGGAGGTTGCCCGAGTGTAATGACGTCACGGATGGACTGTTCGAGCATGGACGTACATGATGGAATGAGGCGGGGACTTGACATTTTTCCCAGAATGCCTTGGAAAACACACTGCGGCGTTTGATAAGCCTCATTTTGAGGCTTCCCTCGTGTGTAACGTGTATTCGAGGAAGCTAATCGAACACACCCATTATCTTTAGGCAAACATGAATTCTCAGTTCTGATTGGTCGATCCATGGCAACAAACAGTGTGATATATAACCGTATTGCACGGTTCATATGAAACCCTGCGTAATGGGCTGTTCTAACTCTCAACGCATTGCGCATTTTTAAGCTAAAAGCAAACGCACATCTGCATGACTGTAAATTTAAAAGTCGCGTGTTTGCCCGTGCTGATCATCACCTGTTTAAACGCATGTACAATTCAAACAATTTCCTATGGTTACCCTCCCCAGCTCCCCAAGTCCTCCGGTCACTGTTGTCATCTGGAGCTGGACCGCAGGCGGCGCACTGAGACCCAACAATAGGTGCGTTCGATTAGCTTCTCTGAATACACCAGCGTTACACCAAGAGAAGCCTCCAAATGAGGCTCATCGAACGCTGCAGCGTATTCGTCAAGGCATTCTGAGAAAAAGGTCAAGTCCCCACCACGTTCCATCACGTCCATGAACGAACAGTCCATCCGTGACGTCATTACACTCGGGCAGCCTCCAGAGACCCGCTCGCCTGCAGGGGTAGTGGTGGCTGACACCAGCCTGAGGGCTGGAACGAAGATCACGTGATGGCTAAACGAACGCTCTCTGTAAGTTTGACTTACACGAGGACGGAAGCTAATCGAACGCACCCATTGAGAAGGGCCCGGGGTTGGGGACCCAACGAGATTCGTCCAGGATTGTAGCTGCTTTTAATTTCAAGTTGGGGAGAATATCATTACCCCAGCAAAAATACGGGCGATTTGCAATTAGTTCGCCTCCGAGAGTTTGCAACGCGTTATTGTGACCAACCCCCGTCCAATGCGCGAAATTTGTCGACCGTTTCCAAACGCGCATTGGGTCCACAGATTTCGCGCTCTGGGATTGGTCAACGCGTTGCAAATACTGTCATGTAACACCCGTATTGAAAATTGAAGTGGCAAAGTTTGCCATGCCCGCTGTGACATGCCTCGGTGTCGGTGCGAATGTACAGAATCTGTGCTCTCCACAATAGAGTATCGAACTGTGACGTCACTGTGAACCAGAAAGTGCAGTGCAAACGAATGGAGTACGCGCTCGTGTTGGTTCACGCGTTGGTTCTCGCGCTAATGCCTTTTACACACTAATTGTGCGCGTGACGTATTCATTTCGGAACTCTACTGACAACTTTGCACAGTGTTCTCGGTGCGTAAACAACTGCAGCTTGATTTTTACTACCAAGAAGGGTCCATCTCACGGCGACATAGCGCACAAGAGTGCTGGGTCAACTTTGCCCTTACGATAAAAAATGACACTGTTTCCCAACAATACCTATACCAAACCCCCTAACTTGAACATGGCCACGTGCAGGATACCCAACTGGGTTCACAAGATGCTACTGAAAGAATTTTGGTGTCACTTTTGACCATTACATAATGTCATTGTAACGTTACAGTCACAGTATAAATGTTGAGGCTGCATGTAATTGAGTCCTCGATTGCGGACGTGGACTCCATGCAAATCTTGAAATCCTGAATATGACGTGCACACGTTGAAACCAGGGCAAATGTTCAAACATGTACGGTTGCGAAACCTCACCCTGATAGGAAAGATGAGACTGGGTGAAAAACAAACAGAGAAAAATCTGAATAGAAACTAAATTGGAGGGAGACGTCTGAATCTGTGCGCATTCATGTAAACGCGCGATGTTGACTGAATGTGACAGTCCCTCGTTGTGTCTAGCCATCTAGCCTCCTTTTTCACTTTCAAATTTTCCTTGACTGGCGACTAATTGCCGCAACGCTGCTTGTGTAGTCATTGGTCTAAAACCTCACTGTTGAGAGATATACTTGTGGCAAACATGAGTACTGTTAATGGTACCACCGTAATGTATTGCTCAATGGGAAAACTATCTGGTACTTTTCAATGAATAATCTTTTTGGTATTACTTCTACTGATACAAGACATTTTGGGCCAATAGTGCAATCAAATGTCATTCATTATTAGTTGATTGGAGAGTTGGAGAACAATAAATTGATATATCCGGGGGAAAAACAACCCCTAACTTATTTTGGGTGTTGAAAGTTTTGACATTCGATTTCCATCGCAATCCATTTGTAGGCATCACTGTTCACCTAATCTGTGTAAATTGTGCAGTACTTCCAAATGAAGAGATGGCAATTGATGTATTTTTGTCTTTAAATAAAAAAAAAGAACACTGCACTTGTTGCTAGCTTGTTATAATCGCTCAGATTTATTTCCTGCTAAGCCAAAGTCCCACTGAGTCCCCAAACAAAAGACCATCAATGCAAGTACACCACACAGTGATTACGCGCACACCAATTTTATTTCAACTTACGCATTTGTCCAATTTACAGAGATTGTGTCCAGTATATTACCGCTGAATTTATGTGATAAACATTTACAGGCACTTGGTTGGTGGTGCTGCTGACCTAGCCTTTTCTTTTTATCTCTTACAATACCAGAGTAAACCTATGCATTTTAAGCTCCAAAAATATATGTCTATAAAGTAATATTGTCAAATAATTACTTTGGTTAACAGCTGATATATCTGTACACCAACAATTACTTTACATAGTGACCAAGAAGAAGTTTACCAAAAGGTAGCTTCAAATTACAACACGAATGCTCAGTACTAAACGATCTTCTAATAATGGTTTCACAGTGCCAAAGTGGGCGCAAGATACAAGTTGTTTCCGCTGACAATGGGACTTCTTGACATTTGGTTTCGGAGGGATTTGGAGATCTTGTGGGAACCAAGCCTGTCGAGGGTTTAGCAGACACTGAAGGCAATCTATTTGCTTTCCTTCATGGACTTCAAGTACCGAGCCAAAATGTCATTATAGATCACAAGCTCTTCTTGGAAAAAGGGCTTACGCACAAAACGTGGTACATGTACATGTATTTGATTCTTTTTTCAAGCATTTGTGAGAAACGGGGAAGGTTTGCTTGGGTTCTTAAAACTAAAGTGAGGGAAACACTAGGTGCTTGTTACTAACTCTTTTTTGAAATATCTGTTATGCGGAATTAATGTAGCAGGCCTACGCGCTACTGTCAGTAGCACTGATCTGACTGAATCTCATAAGATGATCCTTGAGGCCCTTTTAATGAGGTACCTTTATTTCAATTTGCAACGGAGAGAGTAAGCTGAACTAAGGTTGGCATCCCTGGCATTGATGTGGGGAAAAAAATGAGAATTCCTCTTAGTTTTTAGTGCAATATTCTCTTAAAGAATGAGAGAAAATAATTTGAGAGTGACTTTTAAAAATGGGGGGGGGGAAGTGAAAGTGGTGGTGTCCCTTCCCTCACTTTTGGTTCGAGGGAACAAAATCTCTGATAATTAACTCTTGGTCAATCGTACAGTTGAATTAACTTATTAGCATTCGTATATCCTTTCATAGAACTAGAATTAATCCAGATGAGAATCTTAATGTGTACATGTTTAAGTAAGTTAGAGTGCATAATTGCTCTGAATGTTTATAAGAAGTGAGACTCTAAACAAATCATGCCCACTATAATACAATGCACTTGAGAACTCTTGAAAACTCGGTGATAGAAATGACTATTATTGTGTTCTATGCACGAATATAAATGCTCAAACTGTTGTTAAAATGATCTTAAGATCTACGATTGTTTAAAATAAACCACAACACTAATTCCAAAATTCATGTGCTGCTGAGAACAAATTCATGAAGTGTTTTTTAAAAAAGGAAAAAACTTAGTGTTTAAAAAATGCATTTTTTCTTACTAAAAGTGGAATGACAAACAGTCAGTCGCCAAATAAAAGAGGCAGGTTTGTGGGGGATAGCTGGGGAAATCGCCTGATTCCTCTCTAGCTCTTTTAATTAAGGTTCAAGAGACTATCCTGGTGCTAGTGATCGCTGGTGCTTCACAAGAAAATTACAGGTGTACCACTGCACCTATACAATATTGGACTACACAAGAACTAGGAAAACCTCCAAAAAATAAGGTAAATTTGCAGTCCTTGGCAAGGGTAACAACGGACACGTACATTAGACCTAGTTCACGGCATATGGTACAAGAAGTGCAACCTGCACGCATGTACAGTACATGTATTTTGATTCCAATGCAAGAAATGGCAATTATCTCCACCAGCTACTGCACTCCAAAGCCTTATTCAATATCGATTGCACGTTCATTTACAGGCTGCTCTGCGTACATATACACGTAGATTTAAGTATAACATTGCCACTTATTCAATCCCAGATTTCTCAGCAATTCTGCGACAAATTGTCCAGAATTGTGGAAATTCTCTATTTTGCTAGCGCCTTGGGCTCTACTGTTTTCTCATCCTTCAAGCTCTTCCGTTACCTCCTAGGGATATTACCAAGTGTTAAGACATTTACTGATTTCTTTGACACAATTTACTTCCTAATTGAGTTACTCACCCCTTTTCATTCCTTATCCTGCAACTCATTTTACACTTACATCTGTTCTAAAAACTTACATTTTCAAAATAACAACTCCTTTTTAAAACAGGCAAACAAATAGTACTTTTTTTTCAAATGACAAAACACACTTGCAACCTTGTCCCTTCAGAAATTCGGTGTCCACTTCTAGTCTCTAAACTATGGGAGTAGGAAAGGAGAGTCCATGGGACAAGGTTGTATGCATCTGTTATAGACGTTTTACTCTACAGTGTTTTGATATAACGTAATATGTACACACAGTGAGCTAAAACAGAAACTAAGGTGAAAAATGTGTTTGCCTGTAATGAGTATGCACTTAGTAACGCAGCTTTTTGTATTTACAAGAAGCATACGCACAAGTGATAACAACAGGAAGTAATGCTCCACATTCAGAAATTCAGTGCTCAAATTTGCCCTTCACTGTACATTATTTTACAATAACTACCAGGATAAGCTCAATAATTTACCTCAGTTGCCCTGCCCAGGACCACAAACCAAAGATCTTGTGATTTAATGTTAAATTAAATGTCTGTGTACATCAAAGACATTACCTCAGTTTTGTCCAGCATTAAGTACTTGACCTTTCAAATGAGGTACAGGGTTACATGTATATTAACTAAAATGCATCACTGTTGTGACTGGACGATAAATTAACCGCCACCCCCAAAAAAGATCAAGACAACGCATCTTAAAAACGAAACAAGAAATAACGGTTATTAATTACACAATTCAGTCTCCCATACATATACATACACAGGGATGAGGAAGCTCAAGTATAACTGATACGCCAATGACACATGTTCTCTGAAATCATACACTGTACAATCAATACATTTTCTTTCATAGATTACTCTTAAAAATTTATTTCTCAATAACTTTACAGTGTACTGAATGGATTATACTCTGTTATTGTTCAGAGGTGACAGGTGTTTCTTTTCTACAAAACAGCCAAGTTGTTTGCATTTGTTAATAGACATTTCATATTGGTGATACTGCGTTCTCTGTTAAAGAATTTCAATACAGCAAGCCAAATGTACAGAAATGACATATCCATAATCCAGAACATCTGTTACTTTTGTAAGCTTTTTATTCAAAACATTGCAGTGTTTCAATCACTTATTTATCATATACATACAGTCAAGGGTCATATCGACACAGGTTATTTGTCACATATGTATTTCATTTCATTGACAGTTATGTTCACTGACACTTGAACTATGTAAAAATGTGGTAAAAGTGTAAAAGGAAATGAATAAACTTAAGAAACTGCCTTCAAGACAGTAATGGGTACTTTGATTTGTCACTGGACATACAAGTCTTTACAGAGAGCAGCAGAGGAAACTAACTTTAAGAAGTTCACATGTGCACATACCAGAAATGGTAAAACTAGTCAAATAGGAATTTGCATCTGAAATAATTCCAATCCGCCATCTCTTCTAAAATCTCTAAAAATCCTCAAAGCTTCTGAAATTTACTAGCTCAAATTCCTTTTTGAAAGAATGGTCTTTAAAACTCGAAAGTGTGCTCACTGTGTCTCTTTGCTAAATGCACGTAATCCTATGCTTACGCATGGAGACTTCCCACAATAGGACATTCACTGCTGAGTAAAAGCATGCCCTCTTTTGTTCCTTTCGAAGCTGGTTGACTACTATAACTTCTGAATGAAGTTAAGCGCAGGTCTGAATTTCCCAAATTTCCTTTTGCTGTAAAAAAAATTTTAAAAAGTAAAGTTGGAATGACACTTTGAGAATATTTAAGGGTTAAAAAGTCTTGTACGTGTAAGTGGATCATCTTTTGCCAGAGTGCTCGACATGTTTGGGGACGCCACTCCTTCGTAGGCTGGAGACTGGTCTCCTTGTGTCTGCAGCATCTGCTTCTGAGGGTCGAGGAGGATTCTGATGAGAAGGTTCACGCTGAGAATGAGGGGAAGGGGAGGAGTGGTAAGGCGGGGCATGGAGGGCCGACAGGGGGTCCATCTCTTCCTCGTACTCCAGGTCCTGGTCTCCGACGCTCCGGCGATGCTTCAAGTCCAGCTCCTCCTCTTCGTCCGCCTCTGCCTCCTCCCGAGGTGTCTCCTCCTGCCCCTTGTCCCCATCCATCCTGTCATCATCATCGTCATCATCCTCAATGTCTGCGAACATGTCGTCCTCCATGAAGCCATGGCTGTCCCAGTCATCTTCAAAGTCGTTCGCCCGCTCCTGCTGGAGGGCAGACAGGGCAAAGTTGCCCCGCCGCAGCTGTGCAGACATCCTACGCCGAGCAGCTCGGGAAGTTGGCACAAAGAGCATCTCGTCGATGTAGTCCTCGTCCAGTGTTGCAATGTCAGAGTCAGGGCCCTTGGTGTAGCAGCTACTGCCCCCCTCGCTACTTCCGTCTGTTCCTCTTCTGCTGTTTATCCACCCTGGGAATAAGGCAGAGAAAATTCAATACCACATCCAAAAAGTGGCTTTCCGTACCATGAAATTTTGGAAAAGGTTTCTTGCTAAACACAATTAGTTGAGCAGGCAATCTGCTTCACCAATTGTGTGGCTTAATGTATTCTAATGCAACAAAATAATCTGCCATCCATACCTGACATTTCAAATGAAACATCTTCACCCAATAGCCCCATCTTGAAAGCATTATTTGTACCATATGCTGAGGGCAGTTTTTCAGTACCCAACATCAGAGCCAAAACTACAGAGCAATTTACTTCAATGTCAAAATTTCAAAATCTGTTGTGCCTTTGGCAAGGAGCATTTACAGGGCAGCCAGGATTGTTGGGATGGTCTTACTCTTTGCTAAATAAATTGACACAACTTTTAAAATTCTTGTAATGTTCAAGAGAAGTTACAGATCTTGGAAACAATAGTATATTTCTTGGAGGAATTTTAGAGTGGGCTGGAAACGGAGGAAAATGCCACGAGGCACTCAAAGCCATCTTTGCCCTTTACACAACTATCTCAGAAAGTCCTGCATAATTGGTCTTTAGCAATTCTGTAACCACAATGCCAGTATTTCACTTTCAAATATAAGTTTGAAAACAACAAACAGTTTTTTCTTTGAACAACTGATAAAATTATGTCAGAAATAAAAAAAAGTTTAAGCTTCTTCAAAATATTAACAGGTTTTAGAAACAAACAAAAGATTGGACAACTGATAAAATTATGTCAGAAATAAAAAACGTTTTAAGCTTCTACGAAAAATTAACAGGTTTTAGAAACGAACTGAGAGTTAATAGGCAGAACAGAAGAAACATTGGAAACGTTTCCAATAGTCCAAAATACAGACAAGTACGACTGCAGTTTCAGTGCACTGCATTCCTGCTGTTAAAAACATCTCAGTGTGTTTAATAGCTGTGGTGCTGCACTGGGAAAACAGGTGTGCAACAAGTCAACGATTAATAGACCTCTGTAATAATGATGCCACACTTTTTTTTGCCATGTGTGGTTTCCTAGAGAGCCAGTGGGGTCCAATGGTCCACTGACATCCGTAAGAAAGTGCACAGAGCGTGGTGCCATTAGTACAGAGGTCCATCCAACAGCCAGTCTGAAAAGACAGAGAAGGGATAGTACTACTGCTTAGCGTGTAACTTTACAAGCATAAACTCATGCATGCATTGCATGGGTTCAGAGATCTAACACATCTGTTGACCCACCAGAAAGCTTTCCAGGTTTTTTTCTTTAGTTCTAGTGACAAACACTGCTTTAACAATGCTGGTAAATTTTACAAGTCTAAAATTCTGTGCTTGGCACAAGCCATTGTTTTTCCCTTTTAAATATTAGTGCGTCCACGTACATGTAACCTCAGGCTTAAACAATGCAGCTAATGATCATGGTTTGTGCCAAAGTAAGATCATGGAGGATTAAGGAATCTGCCGTAATTTCATGTAGAGTTGTTGTAAAACACAAATCCAGAAGTTCTCACAAATCCCAGTCTCTACATACATAGTGGATGGGGTATGAATAGTGACAACAGAATGCTTTGTTTTCACACTTCATTTGATTATGTACCGGGTAGTACCTTGACATGAGATTAGATGAACAGTGAGAACTTGTAAGGAAATAACAACACTATTTTAATCTTTACCATGTTGGAAAATGCAGCAAATTTTTCAAGCTCAAAATTGGGCTGGAAGCGTTTGAACGAAAAGTTCATGTCACCGTCAAAAAGCCAGCTTACATGTAGAATACACTGGTAACAGGTTTAATAAACAGAGTACGGTACACAGAACTAAAATAGGCATTCAAAACTTATGAAAAACTTACCTTTCAAATTAAATCAAGTTTAATTCCAAATTTAGGTGTGCAACATAAGTTTTGTTTAGCTTGAAAAAAATGCAGGCATAAAGTTCACTTCCCAGAATTCTTTTTCTCAGTCATGAATTATCCCTTTCGTTAATGGGGGATTTTAACTGAGGCCTTATCACAAGCTCAATTAGTAGCTTAGTTGTTAAATGACTTTGTCTAAATCAAAATAAATCCCACAATGCTTTAAATGTGAGTAAAAAATAATTTCAATATTATTGTCACAGTGCAGAGTTCACCTAAAGTCACATCACAGGTTTGGTAAGAAGTACAAAGGGATGAACCCTGACAAAGACTTGCCTTTCCTCCCAATAGACCTCTATCATAGGGTAGCCATCTTACTTTTCTATCATTCAAAGCAATGAGATTTGAAGCTTCTTATGGTAGAAGTTGCAAGTAAACTAGATAGGTTTGCAGCAGCACCATGAATATACCTCTGTTTTGAGTATGTGGGGTTCTGAAAAGCACTGGTGGTACTCAACGTTTTGGACAGTACGCTCTGTCTGTCGTCAGGAGACTGCATGCAGTCTCCTGACAACGGACAGAGCGTACTGTCTCTAGCTGATGACGGACAAGGCATACGGTCTGCAATGTTGAGTACCACCAGTGCTTTTCAGAACCCCACATACTCAAAAAAGAGATATGTCCATGTTGCTACCCCAAACCTATCTAATTTATTCAAAGCAATGTAACCAAACTGAGGCTGGAAGGAAAACTAGTCTGTTGCCTTTTACCAACATGTGAAGTTGTGTTACTCTTGCCAATGGGTCTACGGGGAGCAAGACAAACATGGTAGCATCACGGCAAAGGTCTATTCATTTGCACAGCTTGGGACTTAAGAGAGGATGAGTTGTACTAGTAAATGACCTTTGGGGATTTGAAAACAAGAAGTGGTGAGCCATTTATCCAATATGCCCAGTGCATTAGTAAAGTTGAAAGAACATGCAAATCAATGCATTCACGTCTACTTGGATCTATGAAGCAAAACCTGCGATTTTCTCAAACTGCAAGCTTGGTCACTGAATATAGCTTGACATTAACTTGAATAAAGTTGTGATTGCATTATAACAAGTGGACAGTCAGTAATATGCATGTGTTCCCAACATACACTACAACACAGGTTAGGATGCACATATGAACGTTATGCATGGTGGGTTGAGCTTTTTAGAGGGGGAATAATTTCAAACGGTCGCTGTTGTTTCAAACTATCCCATAAGTCACAAGTGAACTTTGACACCGTAAGAGGTAGGGGAAGGGGTGTTAAACCTTGACATTTGCATCAACCCCCAAAGATCAGTACATGTATACAGTACGTCGACAGGAAGGAGGGCATTGGAAATTTTAGGACTACAGGAAAGCTTTTGCAAGAGGCTTTTATTTCTATGGTAATTTCATTCATTTGATGAAAAAGTGTTATTTCAAATACCCTTTTTTGTCCCTGAACTGCATCCCAGATGTGATCAGCTGCCTTTCTGTTTGACTAGATTCAGTGACTCTTTCAGACTAAATTCAAGGTTATTCCATGCACAAAAAGAAAGACTATTTCAGTAAGCAGAGAGATTACATTTCAGAATGTCACATCGAATGCTGTTTATTTAAGTGAAACAGCATCAAAAACAACAAAAAAGCAAAGAAAATATGTCTATAATTCCTCTTAAATCTCTGAAGTCAGCACCAATGCCGTGCAGTTCTAGTAACATGGCAACAATTCAAAGATTCAGTCTTGTGTTAACAGGAAATCGATGCAAACTTATGCATGGGAAACCCTAATGTGAACTGAAATTCCACTGTGGTATGCAATTCAAAGGGGAAAAGGTTAGATTAAGTTTAAATTCTTCAAGAAAACAAGTTAATCACAGATACATGTCCATTCATCAGCACACGGGCTTGACAAAAGCAACTGTTCAGGCATTTCAAGTTAAGTATTCCCAAAATGGATAAGATCAATGCGATGCCAGCTGTCTGAAACTCAGTATTTGATGGTTAAAATGCCATTCCATTCAAGGAGGCAGCTGTTAAATTTCTTGCCCCCTCCCAAATCTTCTGAGGGCAGTCAGTTTGGCAGTCAGTCAGTCTCACAGCCAACTGCTCAAGCAGCAGTCATGCATCATGCAGTGGAGGCAGCCCATGCAATCACATCATGCGCACAAAAGGAGCTCCACCAAAGGGAACATTTCTTCTGAAGAACCACATCTGGAACTTCCTTCTAGGGAGAGCATGAATCAACTTCCAAACTCAAAGAAACAAAATGAACTGAAATGTCTCACAGGAGCTCTTCCTGCAGCAACTCAACTCATTAAACTCAAACACAAACTACAGCAGACGAACATGGGGCTCATTCTCGTCAGTCGGTGCCATGGCAACATGCAAGATGCAGAATTAGGGAGAAAACAGGAGACGGAAAAGTAGGCCTGGATAAAATCAAGGGATGGGAACAGAAGGAAAGAACTATTGGGAAAAGGTACATGTAACAGATCAGTAAATGACTGAAGTGATCAAACATGGAGTTGTAAACAGTTAGGTAATGGAAGATGTTGAGACAAGGAGGACAACACATGTCACAGGAGGAAACACCGAGGAGATAATGTCAGAGAGAGGATCATGAGAACGAAGATGCAGCAGTATATTACCCAACTACTGAATATGATAATGCTATCTGGACTGGCAGCAAGTGCTGTAATTAAAAAGAAAAGATAGATTTTCCTTTTGCATGTGTCTTGTTGGGAATGAAGAGCAGTCACAGCATCTCTCTCTATGAATATTCACAACTGTCTTGAATGACTCTATGTGATACATTTGGGAGAACTCTTTCTACTCACTAGGAATTTCCAGAAAAACATGAGCCATAATTGTACATTACTTGCTTAGCAAAAACCGTTGCTGGCTAATATGCCACTCAATGTGTATTGCTTTTAAGCAGCTCTGCACCAATTTCTGCTGAGCACGAGAATCGCTGAGCCACGTTATCGCTTAAACAGCTACAAATCAGGTTTCTGGATGGTAACATTGGGCTTACTATGCTGCATCCTCTGGATAAAAGCAACGAAAATAAAGGACAGGACAACACATACCAGATGATAGCAGAATAAACAACTGAAAAAGAAAATTCAAGGTTCTTTTTGAGCAAAGGAAGGACTGGAGTCCCCTGCTGACTCATCTTACATGACAGGGCATCGGACAAGACAAGCCAGGGGTATCCCAGCGTGCACTGGGCCGCAGCGGGCAGACACCATAGATACAATGAGCACCGAGTAACAGCCAAAGCCATGGATGCGTACTGACCCCACAAGGCTACGCCACCACCCTCCTGTGTAGGGGGACGGAAAGATACACAGATACATGTACATATGTAGAGAGGCATGTATAGAGAAGGACAGTTGTGATTTGAGATAAGCTTGGAGGGGGATGGGGGCATGGGTGGCTTTCCAAATCAATGTATCCTGGATTTCTACGATTAAGCTTACACAAACGATGGTGAAATAATCACACGTGGAAATCTTAAGGTTCGCAAAGTCAAGATATTCAATTCTTCCAATTTAACTCATTTTCACTCAAACTGTTAAAAAATCACGCCATAAACAGAGGGTGAAATCTCTCAACTTTCCTGACAAATTTCAAAATCAAGCACTAAAACTGGACACAAAAATGGCTCATTTTTGAACACATGAAAATTTAAACCATGATCCTCTACCAAAACTACGTCTAAGTACCAGCCCAGCAATGAAAGTAGTTACAGGAATACTTTTCCTTCATCAGAGCCACCCATGCATATGTACTTCAAAGGGACTTTCAAGAAAGTCCCAGTGCAAATAGAATGCAAACTGATAACACAGATTAACCGAACGAGTAAAATGCTGTCGGGGCCAAGGCATCGGAAATCTATGCAATCTATTTGCTAACCAAACTTTTCTGCAGGGATATGCCGATGCTACTTTTTTTTCTGCAGTTCAAAATCTACAAAGAGGGAACAGCTACCTATGCAAGTACATATGAATGTAGTTTACTCTCTGCTATTGCCAAGATTGGTTCTATCATTACACTGGGCAACAGGGCAAGCATGGGTACAAAGAGCATATACCTACTATGATCATTACATGCACGTTGCAACTGTGAGAAAAAACAGCGAGGACTTCTTAAAACTAACAAATTTCGTATAAAAAGTGACAGCCAAGAAGGAGCCAATACATTTTTAATGATTTTTTTTAAGGGAAGGTGAATGAACACTGCAAATGATCACACCAATTTTGGAAAGAGAAATGGGTATTGTGACAAAAGTGACAAAATGGCCGACATTTTCACCCTTCTGTTGAGACTACGATTCTAAAGTCTGAATACATACTGTCGTGGGAGAACAATGCTTCATTGGAAAAAAGGAAAATCAAACTTGAGAATTGGAAAGTTGACCATGAAATTACCTTCTGTTTCTTGTGTTCGTCAAATCTGCAGAATGGTAGGCGCAGACAACCATAAAAGAGGGTGGAAGAAGTAAGGTGGGAAAAATTATGGTGAATGCAAATGGACACACTGAAAGGAGACTGCTCCAACAAATAGTCACGTCACTCCAACTGTCCCATATCGGAATACTATACCACTCGTGAAATAAGATAAAAACCATCATAATAATCACTGATCAGATATTAACTGATCAAAAGGTTGACATTGGAGGATTTACAAAGACACCCAGCCGTATTTGTTATAAATACCTAAGCTCACAAGAAAGTCCACAGGTTGGTGGCACCTCCACCCTCAGAGGATGGGCACCAAAAGCATTTCAACATTTCTAGGATGTTTGGTACATGTATGTTAAAAAGGAAACCAGACTAAAGCTTCTTTGTATATCAGCAGTCCAACAAATGAGCCTCATCTGAATTGGGTGATATGTTCTATTGCTTGTTGGAGTGCGTAGGTAGCTACATTGAACATCCCACTTCAGACATAGCCTAAGTCACAATACATGCAGCACGTGCCAGTTTGCAGTTAACCATTTGAAACACTGTCCAATCTCAAGTAAGTTAATTGATTGTAAAGTCTGCATGTCCAAATACCCAAGGTTAATTCTGTTCTCATCCTGGTAAATGCCCATACCATACACATATAGTAGACAGAACACATAAACAACGGGGCTTTTGTTTATTTGTGGTATTCCAGTTTACTAGTGCAGCATATTCATCTGAACAAATTGTAACAAGGCTCTGGCTGGTTGGGGATGGTTATGAGGGATTTATTTAATGACACAGGCTATAAGGCATCCTTTTAAAAATTACGCTTAATATTACACTGTACTGCGGCAGATCTGTTTCGACTTTTCAAGTGCCTCAAAATAAAAAAACACCAAGCAACGCTTAAAAAAAAAACGACAAGGGTAAAAAAATGCAGACTGTGAGGTGCAGGCATTTGTGATGTGCCAAACATCAGGCGAAGACATGAGGATTTGCATACATGCAAACGTGGGAGAAATCTTTCTAAACACACCACTGAAGAAACTAACAAAAGGAGGAACCTGACACAGAGAAACTTTTCAAGAAGAGAAACTTGTCAACACAAACACCATCTACACCAAAAGGTTACGGCAGGTTCAGATTTCAGGCATTGGAAATTCTAGTCAAATTTCATCGTGATACGGCATTTACATGTTTTCATAAATGGGCCCTTCACTTATGACATTCAAATTTTATTTTGAAGTAAGCATTGCATTAAAGCTTTGGTCGTCAACACTTTCAGTCCAAAAAGGGCAGGCTACCGGTATGGGCTAAACACAAACATGGGAGACCTTTTTAGACCACAAGCAACCGAGAATGATCAGAAGAGTACGTGTACGACTTCCAAATTGGGCTGGTTTCAGGACTAGAATGAGATGACTGCATCGGCAGCAAAATCAAACGTTTGGTTTAAGTGGGCAGGCGAAAAACTCCCAGTTGAAGTCAAGTAAAAGGTTTACAATAGCACCATACAAAAATAACTCTGTTGGGAGTATGCGTGGTTTGCTCCGTCCGTTGTCAGGAGACTACCCTGTTCAGGAGCCGGTTTTAATGAAACCCTTTATCGACAAGATGAGCAGAAATTTAAACCAGATAAACTGCTGTTTGACACATCCGAGTCATGATTGGCACTCCATGCTCCCTTTACACATTACAATTTAAATATTAACAATGCATCCTGTGGTTATCCAGCCATGCTAGCTCCCACTCATCAACCATGAAGACCCGCCACACATTTAATCCTCCCACAGGTCTAAATTGTTCACTTGATAATTTGTTCCCAGCTGCATGTAAAATGTACCACATTGATTAGCATGGGGTGTACTCTTTGTGCTCTACAGGATGGGCTTTCTTGAGTGCTGTTCTGTCGGGCTTCAGTGCACGTCATGCATATGCAGCAAGATATGAGATGGAGAGAACCCCCCCTGCTTTGTGTTGGTCATTGTTTCACTGGAATCTGAGGAATTCTGTCAGACATCTAGGGGGGGATGTGTTAGGTAACAATAGTCTAGAGTGTGTACAGCAATTGGACGTGTCGGGGGGGGCGTACACCTGTCTCATATCTTGTAGGATATGTTATGGTGAGCCCACACTAGCTGGCTACCCAGCATGATATGCAGCAGAGGGGGACCCCTCCCCTAAATGTGATGCATAAGCTATACAGGAATATCCTCAGGCTCCCTTGAAACCTGAAAGGGGTTCTAGAAATTTTTTATTTTTTTTTTGCGTTTTTTATTATATTATCCTTTTTCATCATTAAAGGTTACATTTTAATCTATAAACCGACAAACATTTCAAGCAAAATTGGCTTGAGAACACTATTAAACATGCTCTTCTATTTAAATGTGATGGTTCCAATGATTCTGATTGATCTGGAGAATATGTATAAAAAACAAATAATTCAACAAATGTCACGGTCATGTAACCAGAATGAGTCAGATTTCTCTCGTTTCTGAAAATGTCCAAAATATTCTGAAGTTTGAACAATTTGCCTCATTAAGTTCAGGCACAATTGCCAGGTTATCCCTCACCTTCATAATTACTCTTTTTGGTTTATCATTAAATTAAAAAAACATGTTTTGTGTGATTTTAAAGGTTGATGTCCTCCAGTTTTCTTTCTTTGCTGTTTTTCCTGTATCCATTTGTTTCCATGTAACCTTATGTAACCAAGCAGCGCTGTGATACTTGAAAGATATTTGCCTTTAAGAGGGAATAAAATTTGCAAGGACATATTCAATACTTTCACTGTGGTGTGTCAACCACCAACAGTGATACAGTTGCTTGTGTCTGTTTTTTGTGAGTGAATGAAGGTGTCACTGAGTTTATCTTTTTGAGGGAAACAGTGTCACACAGCTTGGGCTTCACTCTCACAGTATTTATGTAGCTACCATGTAACAACGTTTTGCAATGCCGATATAATTTATAATGCTGTTTAAATATGGAATGCATCAATCAAACTCAACACTGTAAGAAAACTTGGAAATCAATTTGGACAAAGTTGCTCAAAACACCAATCCCTCCAGTAATAATACTCTGAGACACAATTCCACAAATACATGTACATATCCGTAGACAAAAAAGTCAAAATGTTATAAGGTTTCATCCAGTGAAAAGAACAGAACAGAAATCAGCAAACCAGAAAAATTAATCACTGAAGTCAATCATTTAATGGTTGCCTACTGGCCCTCACTGGACCTCACGCCTAGCACCGTATGGGGGTTCTACAGTCTAGTCCCTTTTAATAAAATGAGAAAGGCTAGGCCTGTCTTGAAGGTCAGCACAATTCTGTAGCGTCTGAATATTGAATAAGTGTAGTACCCACTAACAAATTTCTCATACTCTGTATCATAAGTGTACATGTGCATCAGGCATGCAAGCGGGGAATACGGCCGTTTCACAATAGTGCGCCAATCACACGTTGGCCAATCACAATGCGCGAAATTTGTCGACCCAGTGCGCGTTTGGAAAGGGTCGACAAATTTTACGCGTTATGATTGGCCAACGCATTGCAAACTCTTGGCGGCGCACTATTGTGAATCGCCCGTATTCAGACAAAAGAAATCTCAAACAAAGCCAGATTTTGTACAGTATTTCTTTTCAGTTTTTAATGGCATGCTTTAGAAGTAAAAAAAAAAAAGGGAAATAAGCTGATCAAAAGAAATGTAACATGCCTGATATGTACACAGCGTGTGCCAGCTCTGTAGCGCCAGGGTAAGACTGAGAGTGCCAGAAGAGACTCTGGGGCCGTGTCCGAAACGGGCTAGGTCTACTGTCTGCGCGTCTCCATGCGTTTCCAATGGAGCAAAGACCTAGACCTAGCCCTAGACAAGAGATTAGGATGCAGCCTGAATCTGAATGTGTTTAATCCAAGATGGTAGCCTACACAGTTTGCACATGGCAAGGTTGCCACATGTACATTCCAAGGTGACCACGAGAGGGCGCTGGACAACAGCATGTACATTACAAAGAATGTACATGCCCAAAAGTGTCAGAGGCTAGTCTGACTTGATGTCTGAGACCGTGTCCGAATCAACTGGCTGCAGCTTGGAATAACACACACATCTATGGAAAGTGGCCGCACAATGGCTACCATAGATGCAAGTGCTATTGCTAGCCACAGCCATAACAGTCAGACATGGCAGTGGGACATTGAGGCAGAGAGGTAACTACATGCACCATTCCATTATTCCCACACCTGAGTAGGCATAAACCTTTAATTTCAAATGGGATAACTACCATCAAAATGAAAGCATATCAGGAGAATGGTTAGCAACAGCCGAAGGTGAAGACAGCCAAAGAGAAGTGAATTAGTATGCACGTGAGGTTCAAGAATTCCTTGGAAAACACTTCAAGTCCTTCTGAATGGAACTACAAAATTATCACCCCTTTATGCATGAACTGCCCCACCCCTACCTACAGTAGGATGGTACATTCAAGCATGTGTCTTGTATTATGAAAATGAGTCCAACATCGTTCAAAGTGTTGCTATGCATAAGGACATATTCAGCAGCGAAAATATCTTGAAAGCAACAAGTTTCTTATGCTGATATTCTGCTTCTTAAACAAATCAATGTCAACTTTTTGTAGGCAAATCATGTATCAAGTCTTCTGAGATGCTTCAAGCAGTCAAGATGTAACTTGGAAACTTGGAGTCAAAAATGCAAAGTTTTCCTTTTTCAAATTTGTTGTCTGCAGTACAGATGCTCAAAATTTTAAGAAAAAGGTGCAAATTTCCATAGATCTGAAGGGTCCACAATGGTCAAGGAAACCGAACAAAAGCTTACATATATATTACTTCATTATTTTTCAATAGAGTCATCAAATCCAGACATCAATTTGTGATGCCCGACTCATTTTCACAGAGCGGGTAACTGGTTAACAAGGCATGCCATCTACAATGGTTGAGAGATGTGAGTTCTACATGAATGCAACACTCAGTGTACATCAAAGCACTCTGCAGACATTAAAGGCTCAGATTGATTCTTACAGGGAAAGATTGAACAATAGCACCAAGCTAATATACATACATTTAACTACATGTACACGTACCCATGACAAATATATTTACTATAATGCTAAATCCAAGAGAGCAATGTAAAACAAACAACACATCTTCATTGACTTTTGAACCACACGTCGCAATGCGCAAACCTCCCTACGCTTTTTGCGCATTTCTTTCTTTGATTTACACGTGCAAGAGTGAAAGTACAACTCTTGAGCCATTCTAGACTCATGCTCAATTTTAATATCAGAAATCAAAGTGGCAAAACACTACTTGTGATTTTCGGGCAAAAAATATTAAACACGTTCATTTGAAAGCAGCAGAAAAACAAAAAAAACACAGATTCATCAGAAACTGTGGTCCACATAGTTCAAATCTTAGACTATCCTCGCCAACAGCAGAGTAGGCAGAGGTAGATGTTGTGACTTGAATTAACCACCGTTTCTCACATTATCCTCCACGGATTTTGATCCATGTCCTAAATTGGACTTGATGCAATATTTTGTCACTTGATATTTTTCATACCAACATATCCTTCATCCTCTGAGATATTTAACAGAAAGATTTGTAGGAAGCTTAATTAAAGCAAAGAGTGTCAAAGCCCCCCCAAAACACCCGGGGGAGAATCCAGCAAACACATTTGGGGCTTGATGAAGAAATACAAGGCAGAATTCAAACCCTTCAACCACTGAACACAATAGCAGCACTCTATCAAGTGATCAAACAATATTTTAATGACATTTAGGAATATGTTTGGAATTTCTGAAAAAAAATGAGATGATTATCAAAATGCCTTTGCACTGCCAAGTGGAAAATGGATCCAAGGAAGCCTGTGCACTAACCTTCTGACCTCATCTGGCACATAAATGTACTCCATGCTGACCAGATTGGATAATTCATCCAGGGTTTCCACAAACTTCAGTTTTCGGCTGAACTTAGAACTGGTGAAAGCGAATGTTAAAAATATTTGAAAATACAATTTTCATTGCATGCAAAGCCCAAAACCAACTAAAATTTAACCAAAACCCAACCCAAAGCCAAACCAAAGTCATACCTAAAACCCAACCCAACCCAAACCAACCCAACCAAAACCAAATCAACCCAACCCAACGAAAACTAAACCAACCCAACCCAAAACCCAAACCAACCCAGAACAGAACCCAACCCAACCCAAAACAACCCAAAACCCAAACCAACCCAAAACTCAAGCCATCCAAACCAAATCCAACCCAAAACCCAAGCCAACCCAACCAAAACCACAAACAGGAAAAAAAATGCTAAAAATGCAAACTCATGATACATGGTTCACCAACCTTATGAATGGCCTTGTGAATCGTATGATGGTCCTCAGCCATGTCGTAGGATGGACAATGTACAAGCCCTTTAGGTTTTTGCGAAGTCTGGAGACAAAAGGCATGACAATCAGTGAAAACTTAGGCCAGCTTGCTGTTCTGTAATATACTGTTTGACCACATTTAGCTCTGGACAAGCTGGCAAAGGCTTCAAGAGCGGCCGCACTACCCTCTCTGGTCTTTGAAACTTAACAAAGGGGAACATGAAATTATCAGATTAAAGGCCCCTCTGTCAGGGTTGTCAAACTCTCTGCCCAGTCATACACCTGGCTCTCTGAAGGAACCCCCTGTATGACTATCATGGTACATGTAATCACGCCTCAGCACATACATCTACCACAGTGGGTTGGCTGAGGTATCTTGCAATGATGTTGAGACACAGACATCTTTCCATAGTTGAACGGTTTCAGGATGTTTACATTTACATACCATCAGAATGACAATCTATTTCTAATGTTTATCTTTGGCCAAACACTGAAGTTGAAAAGCCAGTTCACAGATGACTTTGCAAATTCACAGAATTGCCCAATATATTACTTCTTCAATCCAGCTGTGCTCAGAGTTCAAGAGCTCAAGAATTGAGAGTTCAAGTGGGGTAGAAACTGGGAATCAGCTGGGGTGAAAACGTGCAGAAATACACGTATTCTCCAGTTACCGATCACTGCTCAAAATTACAGACTGCCGGCTTACTTTCTGTCGATCATCTGATAGCATTTCCTCATCCAGTTCAGGCTGGGGATGCGATTCTTGGGAGCTGCACCGTGGAAGTATACAATCATGTACTCGTTGGCTACCAGCAGTTCTAAAGTGCTAATGACGTATCTGGGATGCACAGTCACAAACATGCATGTTGGAGTCTGAGATATGGTCTCAAATCAGTTTGAAGCATTACTGCTAATGTGCTCGTTGAGAAGTGAGAAGTTAAGAAAAAAAGAGGACTTTTTTCTTCTTTTCTTAGTGCAAAATTGCAAAAATCTCACTGGTTCAAAACCATCAGCAATTAAAACAATACATTTACTTCAGGTGATGGCTGAAACTGTAGCTCATTTATTTAAGTGGCAAGGACATCTGAACTGTTTACACATATAGCAGAATATTGTGAGCTGGACTTTTGTTCAACAGCTTGGGGTTTTTTTATCTTCAAGGCATCTGGACATATTGATCATACATTACAAATAGAGGGTTAACATGGTCAACAACACGTGAAAACATGCATTCCACTGTCACTGATCAAATAGTTCTGTTTAAGAGCCTTTATTGACGAAAATGGATCAACTCAAAACTGTGAACTCTGACCAAAATGTGGCAAGAAAAATAACCCGGGTGATGGAGCCAGTGATGCATCACCCGGCTCAAATTGCACAAGAAAGAGTGTATCCCAATGGCCAGAAATTCCTGGAATTCTGATCTCTGCTATCACTCCCAACAAATCTGATTAGCAACTTACAGGAAGAGGTTGTTCATGATGTAGTTGTAATCTTTGCGAGACCTGTCTGGCATGTAGCAGGATGCCAATACAATAATGGCATTCACTCCATCACCATAGTAACCTGTCCAAAGAAAACAGGAAAATGCGCCACAATAAATAGTAACAATGTTGGTTTATGACTCAAAGGAAAAAAAAAAATCTCAGAACCAAGAAACTGCCTCACAAACCAGACAATGATTGGCAATACTGTTTCCCTTTCAAATGATCAGTGAGACCAATTTTGATTATACTCGTGTGAGAAAGCAAATGCAAATGTTGGAAAAAACTTCTATCAGTTTGGACGGATTTAAAAGGACTTGTGCTTGGCTTTGAACATAGTGTAAATGACCATAAAAACAAACTCTGCTTATGGGTGTGTATAATGGGTGCCTTTAGACATACACCAAATTTTGGAGCAATGTGTTCATGGCCAACCAGAATCTGGAGTTCTCCTCAGCTAAGCTGTGCCACGATTCCAAAAGGAGCTGACTCAATTAAAAGTCAAGTGCCTTCCAGCAGGACACATTTGAAGGAATCACATCTACCTACCTCCGTGAGAGAGCACCTTCTTGTAGGGATTGATGGCTCTCATGTCCAGGGTGAACTCCTTGTTGGCGATGACCACCTTGCGCCAGTTTCGTCGGTCCTCCATCTCCTCTTGGGCGGTGTACTCGGGAATGGGCTCCACCCCCGGGGACTGCAAGGTGTCATCTGGTAAGAAAAAAAATTAAAGGAATAAATAAAGCAAAATAAAATAAAGAAAAGACTTGGGCAAGATTCAAAGATCCCGCTTATTTCCTTTGCGACCACCAATGACTCAATACTGAATTGGGACAAGTTCTTTATACACAAAACGGGAACGGATGAAGCTTCCACACAGAGAAAAACAAAACGTGAAATTATACATTAACTTTAGAAAACGGTAGAAACAAGTACTACCAGAAGAACAGAAGGACATCAACAACAATGACCAGATATGTTAACAGAAACAGAAAACCGATTAGAAAAGAACAGCAAGTAACATGCTAACTTGAGCAGGGAGAAAAACAAACAATTTTAGTGAAACAGACAGATAATATTGGAAAGTTACAGAAAAGAGAAATGACCATCAATGAATACAACCCCATCATGATGGTTGAAAGCCGGAATCAATTAGAAAAAATACACGGGATGTTAGGATTAATGTCTGGGTGTAAACAGAAGTGGACTTGAAAGTGATAGGGTGGGATGTCAGGATTAATGTCTGGGTGTAAACAGACAGAATTGAAAGTGATAGGGTGGGATGTCAGGATTAATGTCTGGGTGCTCCTGATTGAACAGGAACAAAGAAAATCAAACAAGACCAAAGAAAACCCTACATAAACTTAAGGGGATTACAAAGAGACAACGGGCTCAACACATAACTTGGCCCTTGACTAAGACTGTAGAACACCCCTCTTCACAGTTTTCATAGGTGACACTGGAGTTCCATTTTTGACTAATGCACATGGCTCAGATGATAATTTTTGCAGCGAGTGCGCAAAATCAATTCAAAATCAGTGAAATTCTGTCCCTTTTGCATGTGTGAACTGGTCATGCAAGACATTCTTCCATTGTTTTAATTAATGGGTAAGCCACATGTCATCAACAGTATCAACAGTTGTTTTCTTTTCACCGACTTGATACAGGAGTGCTAATAGGTGTCTTCAGGGGGATTACTGCAGGTGTAAGTGGATGTACATTACACAATGGGTATCACAGAAAGGATAAAGAATGGAGACATCATGAGTGCAATGCACAAAATGTGCGTGACAAGAATGGTACAGAACAGATTGAGACAGAACAGATCAGGTCAGAACAGGATAGAGGCAAGGTACACCAGACACACACCGTAGCAGAACAAAATCCATTTGCGACAGATCACGCACAAAACAGGACCATAACAAAAATAAATCCCACTTCATAGAAACTGACAGACAGAACAAACCAAAGGAAAAAAAAAAGAACAATGTCTGAGCAACTAATCCGTAAGATGTTAAACAGGAATGCTGAATGTTGATTAGTCTGATGGCGGTTAGTCTGCTACCAGCGTGACGCGAGAGGATGGAGTGTGGACAGCGGGCGGTATCGTCCAAAGCTTACCGTCCCAGGACATCTCGGCACTGCTGGGTGTGAGGATGGCAGGCGTCGAGGGGACACTCGTGGCATCCCCTTCCATGCTCAGGGACAACCCCGCAGGGATGGGGACCACCTTCTTGGGACTGTTACTCCAGCTTCGCTGGTCACGGCCCTCGGCTAAGAGTTGAAGTTTTCGATTTGTGAATTTTTCAGCATGCAAAGGGAGGGTGATGTGGAAACCATATTTTTTTTTGGCAACTAGAAATGCAAACGAGCAAGCGACTGCAGTAATTTGTGGGTCACTTTTCATTGGTAACAAGAGCTGTGTGAAGTTTAAACCGATGGCTGATGACGCTATAAAAAAGTTTCACCCAGAGATCACCCAATCCAGAGGATAGTCTACACAGTGTCCAGTATTTCATTTCTGAGACAAACTCTGAAAAGTCAACACGGTATTTCTTCATTGGAGGAAACCAAGCAAAACAAGTACGCACTTCCATGGCCTAATTGATGTAAACTGTGAACCTTGAAAATCTGCTGTGGGATTAGAAGGCACCAACTATATACCCTGACCGTTGAGGAAAAAGCAAGGAATCTGAGCAGAAAAAAGGGAGATAGCTATCATAAAGCTTGAGTGAGATCTGCCAAGCCATCGGCTGGGCAGTTGCATGCTGCGTGTAGGGACTAAATTATTGCCTTTCAAACTATCGCTTTAAGTTTTGCCGAACCTTACTTTGAAACAGAGCACTTTCTAAACGGTATTCTCCATTCGCAGGGATGAACAAATGTGGACTGAGGTAAAAACATTGGAATTTAGTTGGTAAAGTGCTACTGACACCTGGTTCTGAAGTGACCTAGCAAATCATCCTAGATTTCTTCATAATCTGAGACTTTTCTCATTTCAAGAGGAAAAAAATGCTGTTTATCTTTCAGTTTCACAGTAAGGCCCATGAGATTTGTGTACAAGTTAATACCATGTACACTGTACAGACTACACCTCTGTAGCACCCAACTGCTGCTTTCACTACTGTTTAAGCCTTGTGAGATCTTTGCGCTACCTGGCAACGGAGACTCATCCATGTCCTCTTCGTCAAAGTCGTCGTCCCCAGCCAGCCTCTCTGCCCAAGCACTCATGCCTTCCACTGAGCCATCGTCAGACAGCATGCTGTGTCGGGTCCCAAGCTTGCTATCCTGTAAATCAAGGTCATCTGGCATCATCTCAACATTTGCATGACAAGCACGCAGGAAGGACAAAACATTACTGTGCTTTCCTTCTGTTTTGCCCAGAATCTGCATGCAGAGATCACTTTCAAAACTCTGTTTGGGAAACTCAAACCCTTAAAAAACTTGACAAACTACAAAAGAACTTCAAATGTTTGTATTTACAGTACTAACCTTTGTTGAAATCAAGTAATGGCTGTTTCTATCTGTTGAAAGGCACAGTTTAGTATGTAGTGGTGTTCATTTATGGCTGGGGTAGTTTGGGAACCGGGTACCCAATTCCCATTACAGGCAGGTACCCACATACCCAATTCCCATAACAGACGATTGCCTGGGTACCCATAATTATTGTTGAGATCAGAGCAAAATGCAGAAGTAAAGTTTATCCAGGCCGTCAACGTCCACATGTTACTACGGTATTAAAAAACTGCATCTCTTCCCGTAAGTCTCACAATAATGTAAACATCTCCAACGTAGACTACGCGGAATTGTTGGTACACGGTCTCAAAAGATGTTTTATTCAGATTTTTTTCAAATAGTTTTCTGGCAAGTATCAATAGAAAAGGGTGCAAGCCTTTCTAAACTGATGGACCAAAATTTCCCCAAAGTAGTTTCGGGTAGTAAGTTCGACAAAATGGAATCAGGTTTCTGTATTCAACAGTCAGGTTTTGGGTACAAAGTACTCATCACAGCCCTACTGGTAATCCATATCAATCTTTGCACTCAGCCCTTATAGTCCCTGCAACTGACTAAAACAGCCCTGTATTTTACTCCCAGTACCACCTTAAACTACCCTAGCACTCCATGAGTTTAGAGACTCATCACAGAAAGCATACAATATAATGCAAGTGGTAATGCATTAAATTCTCTTATACCACTGTCGTAGAAGTGGATCACAAACAAATGACAAGGCATTTGCACTTACTCTACCTTCTAAATCATATCCAAGTAAAGGCTTCATCATGCATAACCATGGGAATCAGCCCCATGAACAAGCTTCCCACAAGCCTGTCAGAGCATGTGTTTTATGGTACCTTTAAACTGTAACTGTCTCGCACCATCACACTAGGTAAGAATCAAATACTGCAGCCGATTATCCTGCTCTCCCAAGGATATTACTCATTTTTGATCACATTAAGGCTAAGGGCTTCATCAATTACAACAACACACAAAGAACCCACGAACAAGCTTCACAAAATCATGCCAGTGCATGTACATGTACTTTGTTTAATTTACCTTGGGTGGCACCCTCCTTTTGAAGAATGAATCCTCCTCTTGCTGGCTGTCCACGCCCGCCAGCTTCTGTTGGGCAAACTCGTCGTCTTGCCACTCGTCCGGCAACTCCACCCCCTCCATGTTCTTCTTGGCTTGTGCCGTGGCCACAGACATTGTCCGCTGGGGGGACTTCCTCTCTTGGTTCTCGATGAGAGATTTCTAGAAGGTCAAGGAAGTTTGACAAAGCACCACGAGTAAACCAATGCTGAGTCAGCTGAGGTTACTTCCTGCACATTGCAATGCATGTCAATCATTTCCTGAAAGATGCAATCTTTTGTTTTTCATGGATTTGTAAAAGATAATATAAAACAGCTGCTGAAAACTGCTGACTGTAGAGATCTTAAACTGTAACAGCTACATGAATGTGAAGAAATGACATTGTTTCAGAAATTTGGAAAACTGAATGAAACATGATTGAAATTGCACTCTTTGATTAGGTATTGCAAGTCTGTCTTTAAGTTTAGTCATTTCAGTAATTCTTTCCAATAAAGCATACACACCACACAGACGTAGTGAATGATTGCATTTTAAATTTGAAATTCTTCTGGGTGCAACTCAAATTTATATAAAATATATGGAATATAATATAAGGAATATGCGTTCACTTACTGTTCGTTCTTTTTCAACGATCACCTCCATCAACTTCTTGCTGTCATCCCATTCCCCATGGATGTCTTGCACCACATCAGCATCGATGGACAAGCACCTCTTGGCAGGAGGAGGAGACATCCTTTCAGATGGTTTCCCAGTCTCCGCCTCTCCCTCCTCCATCCTGTCCAACGTGTCTTCGTCGGTCCCTGTATCGGATGTCAACATATCGAGGCTTCTCAAGCTGATTGGTGTCAAGGGCGTGCCCGTGTCCGACAGCATTGAAATGGGTGTCCCGGAGGAGAGCAGCCGGGCCGATTTAGGCGTTGACTTGGTTGTCAGAGGCAGGGTTGAGGGCCTGATGTGCGGGTCTGCTGTGGAGCTCTCTACCTTACCATCAGGGTTGACATACTCCAGGATGTCAGCCAGTCCAAACACGGAGGTCTGCTGGTTGTCGCTCTCGATTTCTATGTCCACGTCCTTCATGGAGTCTTCGACTGTCAGCTTTGTTTTGCCTGTGGTTGACTGGCTGGTCACCTCCTCAGAATTACTGCTGATGTCTTGGAGTCCCTGTTTACTTATGACAACATTGACTTCAATTGGGGACTGAGGGGCTTCTTCAATCTCATCCTTTGGCTCCATGTCTGCAGTGATGGACAAACTGAGAGGATGCTTCTCTTCCAACTGCTGTACAGATTCTTGTGACTCCTGATCTGCTTCATGGGGGACCCCCTGCTCAGTTGGCATTTCTGATCTAGCAATCAGTTCCTCCTCAAGAGGGCTATCAGCTTGTGGAAGAACATTCTGGTCAGTTGGTAGGCCTTCTCCTTCCTCAGCAGATGGATGCTCCTGTAAAGGTAGCTCTTTGTTAACTTTCATCTGGGATTCTTCTTGAGATACCATGACCTGTGGTATCTCTTCCTCAACTGGAAACTGAGGTGGCTCCACTGAAACCTCTTTGGGAGCTTCAGGACCCAACACATTTTGGCCTTTGCCAAGGGATTCCAAATGGTCTTCTGTCCCATCAGTAAGGCCTTCTGCCCTAGCTTCCACACTGACTGAGACTTCAGATGACGGCAAAGCAGATTCTTGCTCTGTTGCTTCTGAACTCTGGATTACATCTTCCACTTCAGCGGCACTGACCAGCTGCTCATCAGGAGCCTCTGCATGAATCTCTCCTGGACTTTTCAGAGTCTCTTGTTGTTTTTCTTCCAAGAATGCAAACTTTGCCATCTTGATGGCAGCTTGTACTAAGTCATGGGCTTCCTCTTGCAGAAGACCACTGTCTGCTCCTTCAAGTGCATTTTGTGGACTGCTTCTTCCTGAACTGGCAAAACCAACATCAGTTGGAATAGGAATTGTGTCCATCACTCCTCTGTCAGTGGTTGTCTCTTCTGCGTAATAGTTGTCAATGACACCCACTTGTCCCTCACCAGAGAAGTCTTCTGGGGCAGTCAAGCTTGGAATGCCATTTACTTGCTTTTCAAGAACTTCAACTTCACCTACTGGAGCACCTGCTCCCATATCTCCTTTTGACTCTCCCAGTTGATTTTCTTCCTCCTCAACCTCCTCTTGAATGTCACCTATCTGAAAGTTGCTGACTTCATGCGACAGGTCTGTCACTACATACGAGTCTCCACTGGATGGGTCCTCAGAAATTGCGTCCGAGGTGAACTCACTGTCCGGGCTTGTAATTCCACTGGAGCGAGCAGGGCCCTCATCAGATACGGGAGAAAAGTTCTGTTCCAGGGATGCAGCAGCTCCCACGGATAAGTCAAGAGGGAGGACATCAGGCGTCGTGGAACTTTCTGGAGCAGAGGCCTTGTCCATCACATCTGGAACAGACTCCAGAAGGTCTGTTGACACTGGTATTAATATTTCTTCCTCCTTCTCCACTTCTGGATGTGGTGCATGTGCATGTACTTCTGTTTCAAACTCTTTATTAGATTGATAGTCTAAAACTGTTGATCTCTCTTCTGAAAGACTGATATCACCTTCTCCACCTTCTTCCTTCTCTTGGAAATCGTCTCCAGCATCATCAACTCTGTTCACTGTGAGTCTGTCATTTTCCTGCACATTTTGTACAACAGGGCTTTCTGGGGACAAGATCTCATCCACTGAGCCAGGAACCAATTCCATTTGATCAACTGTTTGGGAAGACACTATTTCCTCCTCTTTTGCAGTGTCAAACTGAAGTAGAGATGCTTGTAAAATTGAAGCATCTGCGATTAATGTTTCAGAAACTGCACTTTTGGCAAATGAATCATGACTTTCTTCACTTTCTTGTACCTCCTGGGCACTGTCAGCCACAACCTCAACTTTTTCTTCACCAGGTTCATCTTGAATGGCTCCTGAAAGTTCCTCCGTGTCTTTCAATTCTTCAACCTGATAATTATGTGACTGATCAACTTCTAGGTGCATGTCTTGCACTGTCGATTCAGCACTTACTTCAAATGATGTTTCTACCACATCTGAACCCACCTTGTGAGGGCCTTCCATCTCATCCTCATCAAAGGTTACTGAGGGCTCTTCTTGGTCTTCCTCAACCCATAAGCTTTGCTGTACTTCTTCTGCTGTCATTGCTGCCATGCTGTCTTTAGGAGATCCTGACTCAACAAGAGATTCTTTTTCATCAAGGAACTCTGGTGGTGGGTTGTCTACTTGTTCTTGGTCCGGTGTAACAGAGACCGAAATACTCTCAGCAGATGGCACATCTTCCGGTGAGCTACCTGCAGACATCTCATTTAGATCTGCCTCTGCAAGATCTGTTTTCTTTAGCTCAGAGGGGAATTCATCCTCTGATTCTTCTGATGCAGCTCTTTGACCATCTCCTACAATGCCATCAATTATTTTGGTGCCAAGATCAAACTTTGGAGAAATCCCTTCCTCCAGCTCATTTCTCTGATCACCTTTATCCAATTCCACCTTTTCTGTTTTGTGGAGTCCTTCATATTCTGATGGCTCTTCACCAAACTGCTGGTCTTGTGCCTCAGTTGCTACCACCTCATTATTTACATCTTGGTTTTCATCAGATGGAGAGTCATCTGAAACCTGCTCCTCTTTTTTGTCAAGGATTGCATCTTCTGTTTCAGAGGTCTCCTGGTCAATGTCTGAACTTTGAGAAATTGTTATATCTGGAGCTGGGTGAAGAAGCTCTTGAGCTTGGCTGTCACATTGGTCAGTTTGAATGTCACTATGATAAAAGACATTGGAGCTTGCTCCCTCCATAATCATGGAGGCTGGAGGTTCATCTAACACTCCAGAAGAACCAGAGTGGAGATCAGACTCAAGTAAATTTGATGGCTTTTCTGCAACACCAGAACCTGGACTTCCAGGATGATAGTCTGTGACAGCACTGAAGCTCCTTGCAGATGACTCGACTGTTGTACTAGTTGAAGTTTCTGTTGACGGTTCAGTTAATTTAAATGGATTAGCACTTTCTGCTGTAAAACTATCCGAGGACTGATCTGTGAACTCACTTGGAGATGTAACAGCACGTATCCCGAAGGGATTGTCATTTATTGTACCTTGGACGCCATCAGAGCTATCCACTGCAACTTCCATGTGAATGTCTGAAGAGGGATCTGACAGTTGTTGATCCACTGCATCAGGACTTCCTGGGAGCTGATTCATGAAGTCTCCCAGATCAGTCTCAGAACTCTCAAGAGTTGTTGAAACAGAGGTCTGGACAGTGGAATCTGTGACTGCGAAGGGATTACCAACTGCAATGTCTGTAGCACCAGGTGCCTCAGACACTGATGACGAAAAGAGATCTAAGCCGAGCAGGTCACCACTGCTTGATTCTCTAGCATCTGCAAAAGGATTATTCGATGAGGCAGAGACGGTCGATTCAAGGACAGCTGCTTCTGAATCTGGAACAGCATCAAAGCTGAAGAGGTCATTTGAGGTGTTGCTCACAGATGAACTGTCAAGTGGGACTACTGGCTGTGACATAAAAGCCTCTAGACCTGTATCATCTCCTGTTGCAGAAGCTGCAAATGGATTGGAAGGGGGATTAACAATGCCAAGATCCTCAGTTGCAGACTGCTGAGCCGATCCAAAATTGTCTAATCCAAGGAGGTCCTCTGATTCACTCCCAAATCCCATCACATCGCTGCTGGGACTGGAGGGCGTGATGCCAAGGGTATCCATACTGTCCCTTGAGGAAAATGCCCCACTTAATGAGGTCCCTGCTGCATCCTGATTTCCAGAGAAGGGGTCTAAATCTAGGAGTACTGATCCGGCATCGATGCCGCTGGAATCGGGCGAGCTTATCACTTGGCTATCCCCAATCCCAAATGGGTCATCAGATGAGACTTGCTCATTGGCATTATTGGCGTTGTTGGCTTTGGTGGACAGCTTCAGTAAGGTGTCGTTCATGTCAGTCAGGTCCAATTCTGTTGCCACTCCCTCCTCTGTTTCTTGTTCTTCATCCAGAGAGGAATCCTCCTGACTGCTAAGAAAGTCTTTCACAAGGGGGAGAACCCGCTTCCTGGAGGCCTTGACATTGGCCTGGTTGTAAACAACCAATCCTGAGGCATTTGTAGCCAACTCTGAGAGACTCAGCTCAGGTGATGTTGATTCTTCCAGTGTCTGGATCAATTCATCTTTCATTGAGTCCGAGGAATTGGGGGAGTAAACACAGATTTGCCTGTGTGCTTTGCCATCGTCTGAGACAGTCAGAGCCATGAGGACAAGAAGCCGCAGGTTTTTCAAGGAGCAAAAATCTTGAAATCCTGTCTCAATGTCGGGCTTGTCCACAAATTCCTGAAAATACACATTCAGATACAATTTCAAGTTATACTTAAAAGAGTTTGGAAGACCAAAGAGTTCAAAGGAATAAGGCTTTGGCTTCAGTTACACTATGAATGTGGCTTCTTGTTAAATGTACTGCCAGAAACATTAAACGGCCAAGTACATGTACCGGTACATGGGAAATAATATGATACATGTACGTGTATATAATGGCACATTGTAAGGGACACAAATACGAACTGCAGAAATACTGGTACAGGTATAATTAGTACATGTGTACCAGTGAAATGTGTACCAATGAAATGTATAGCACTGATGTTAACCATGTTTAAACAATCTTAGCACACTTCAACCTCGAACAGAACTCTATGCTACAACACAAGGCAGTGTACCATAATTGCCCTTTAAATAAAGGAAAATAAAAATACCACAGGGTACAAGCTGACGGACCAACATACAGTGTAAATGTAAATTTCTAAAGCTGCATGTTCATGTGTTCAGTAACAGAATGCATTTCTAAGTGCCATAAAGTTTGCACTTTTTATCACATGCTGGGCCAAACAGAAGCCGTAGATGGATGATAAATGGTCTAGATTACATAGCTCAGCATAGCAAGTCATGATGTTATCTGAACAGCTTTCTACAGTCACTGGCACCATGAGATAATGTATGCCTAAGCTGCCTTAAAGATAAAACAGGTTTACAAACATAAACACTTACACTTACGTGTAGTATGGAAATCCCCCGTTATGGCAAGAACATTAGCCATTTTTTGTTTCTGTTCAATGTCACAGGCTACATGTACTATACCGGTATCACTCTATACAGTGCCATAAACAAGTTGAATGACATTTGATGGAATGAAAAGCTTAATTATACGTTGTTCAATTTTTGAAGAATAAAATTGCGTGAAAGATACAAAACTGAGAATTACTAAGAAAAATGAAACTTTCAAAAATCAATGTCTTGAAAAAAAAAAGTTATGGTAGTTTGCATCACACTATGCAAAAGAACAATGAATTTGTCTTTAACTTCAACCCGGAGGGCATGAAAGGTGGCTGAAAAATTGCATTGAATTGGAGAATAAAGTTAGAATAAACGATAGCCACTCACTGTGAGATGCATGAGTATTGAACTCATCCCAATACTCATGGAAGAACCAGAGACACATTTGAAATCCTTCCTCAGAATGTCTGTGACTGAGAAATCTGGTGAGGGTAAGCAGAATAGTCTCAACATGAAACTAAGAGATGGAATGGTCCGTACCTGACAATGAAATCCTGACTGATTTCCAAAGCCGGTTAAAAATGAGAGAACGCCGGTTAAAAATGAGAGAACGGAAGGTGGGGTACTAGACTGAGAGTGGAAAACCTCACCATCATGTTTATTGGAGACTGGAGATTCAAGGACACTGGTGAAATTTAAGTCTACATGTACATGGGAAACAGGTACAGGTGTGCTTCACTGAAGCTGAATTAGACAGTAGATCTCATGATCAGGAGTCATGATGTCTATACCTTCTCCATGCACCTAATGTACATGTACATGTATGCTGACACATGTACATAGATAAATAACTGACTGGAATTCCGTCTGATTAAAATGCGCATAAACAACAACGTACACACGTACATGAACATGTACCAGGGCTGTGTCCAGGTGTACATGTACATGTATGCACATTTTACGGCTGTTCAATACATTTGATATCCACCAATAAAAATGGACACAATTTCTTTGCATAGAAAATGGTCTTCTTTGTCGGGTTTTACACTATGCCAAAGCAAGGCAAGGTTAATTCTTACGCATAACAGCAGAGTTACATGTACATGTGACGCCTGAATTTTGAAGAACACAATCTTAAGAAAGAGTGCGCTGCAAAAGCTGAATACCAGTACATGTATTCCTTATGATAAACAAGAACTGTTCTTTAACTGGCCCAGTCATACATGTACATGTATATTCAGCTATGAGGAAATGACTGAAACATCTACAGCAAACCTGGAATGTTCAAAGGAAGCTTACTAGTACATGTACATGGACACACTGTTCGATGAATATAAAGGCTGGCAAACATGTTATGTCCGTGTATACGTAGAGTACCTGACATGTCTGCTTTCGCCTCCTGCAGTTCCTGATACATCTCTTCCTTGTTGAGGTCCGGACAGATCTCCGACAATGCCTCAACCATGGCAATGTCCTTAGTTGTAGCCTTGCAGGCTGAAGCAGAGAGGTTGACAGTGTCGACCAGAATAGGACCTGTTTGGATAAAAAAAAAAAATATGCAATTAACTAGCCCTAACAGTCCTGAATCCTCCAATATTAATATGATTTTGCACACACCCTAGGGAGTTAGGGTTAAGGTGTACAATGTACATGCTATAACAAGAGTCATGGGTTTGTTCTGTCACTGGTAATAACATAACACAGACATGTACACCCACCCTTATATATGTATACTTGTGGGGTATTTCCTTTGTTCTCGTGTACAAAACTCCCACACAACAAAGAAAAAAATTTCAAATCACTGCCATTTCAACCAAATTCAGTTTCCTGGGTTGAAATTTCGACCGTACATGTACTGTATGTCCCTTATATAAAACACTTCAATTTGCGACTGATGAATCTCACTTGAAAATTCCTCCTTTTTGAGTAAATTTGAAATATCTATTTCGTGAAATTTCAGTGGGGTACCACTTTAGTACCCCACAAGGATCAAAACTGGCCTTGTGGGGTACCTTCCATTGTTCGGGTACCCCACAAGGCACCATGTACAAGCGCACGTACAAGTACATGTGTGGTGTATATGTACATGTATGTATCTGGTTCGTAAGTGACTTCATCACAAAGGCAGACGCGCCACGATTTGCAGGCTCCCATTGAGACGATAGCTGAAGTTGCGCGTTAACTTCCGGTTCCGTGTAAACGGCAATCAGTGCATATAACTCTATGTGCAGTGCATGTGCAGTGGGCGTGGTTTAAACTGAAGTGACATCACGCTTACGAACCGGATAGGGTAGAGCGTGAAAATAATAACATCCTTGGAAAATGTAAACAATTACTGGTACAAATTCAGCCTCTGATTATCAAACAAAAACAGTGCATTAAGTACATGTGCACATAAACTGCTGTATAATAGTCAATCCCAAAAACCATTAATAATCCTCTTACATGCACTCCTGTCATTCTTGCAAAGAAGCAAGTGAATCAAAGGAATAAAATTGGTACATGTTGATGAAATAAGAGGATCAGCATTCTCACCCCAAATGCTACGTCTGGTTTTGCAGTAATCTAACTAAGTCACGGTGTACATGTACTATTATCTACCTGCATGGCAGGTCTCAACAGTTTGATGTCCCCATTTTGTTCCACTGGATTTGTGTGGAGTGTTGATTACTGCTTTCAGGAAGCAATCCTTACAGAATGCCCAAGGATCACGACCATAACAATCATGATTAATTGGATGACACTCAAAAGCAATGAAACTGACATCAGAACTTTCCAACAATCTGGCAGTGTACAAATAAACCGGATACAGTGTGTAAAATGTCCATGTTACATGTACCTGTACTGTCATGTACATGTATGCTGCACATGTATGCAATGTATGCTATTTTTACATGTCGAGCATATACATGTATGTACTTGTACTCCATGTATAAAAATAAATAAACCCACTTCCCTTGTACATGTACAGGTTCCATTTTCGAGCCAACGGTTTCCTACAGCAGAGCAAAGATTGCCTGAAGCCACTCCAAGTCACCCACTGACATTTAGAGGTGCTGAATGCATCACCGCAGCTGATGGCAAGTCAAGTGCGCAGAGAACGTGCCATGTGTACTAGTGTTCTGTTTTTAAATGCCCAATGCACGAATGATAAATGACTACTGGCATATCATTCCCTTATTATTTTCCTGGAACTCTTCAGTGATAAACTGTGATTGCAAATCATTATTTGGCTTCGGGTAAAACCGGATCCTCTGATTCCCAGAAAAGAATGTACATGTACACGTACATGTACACTGTAAATGTTGAATATTATATGTACATGTACCGGTACATGTACTGCACACATGGTACGAACATAAGCAAGGGGGTGGGGGGATTTTTAAATCTAAAAAAATGTAGCTCACTTTAACAGCAAAATGAGCTTCAAACGCATCAGTGCTCAAAACCGGGCATGCAAAATAATATTGTTTGGCAACGCATCACGCTTCTGGCACACTGGCAGATTCCAATCAGATATTATTCAAGTATGGCTGAACTCTGCAGCAGGCCCCGAAATCTAATATCAGATTCTAATAAGTGTCCCACGGAACCGTTGGGCGATTCTAATGACTCTGAAGTGCTGTCTGTACGTGGCAGACTGACACATTCTTTGCTCCTTTTATCGCGCAGTGTTACGTACACGTGCCGGGGCGTGACTCCGAGCTGATAAATGTATCGGTACAGTACATGTACATGTACATCCTGAGAATGTGAATGTTAAAGCAATTAATTTCAAATTGTAACAATTTATTCTGTGAATGATTTAAGAGAACACAAAGGCAGTGAGACATATCGGTATGGTACAATAAATTCACTTATGGCTTGCCTTGATGAACCTTCTGTCGATGTGTAAATCGTAAATCTCAAATAAGCATCTAGATGCTCGTTTCGTAGGTTTTATTACCCTTCCAAATGATATAAACAGTGTGAAGACTAGGAATGATTTTCAACATGTACATGTATGACTCGTTTAAAAATTAGAAAAACCTTTGGAAATTTTAGTAATTTTTTTGTACATGTACCGGTACACGTACATGTATGCACTGCACCTGTATTGTAAACATTACTTTTGTAATGACGAAAGTTTTACCGAAACATCAACATCTGAACACAATCCATATGTATTTGTGAGGGGATCATTGGCCAAGGTAATCCCAAATATGCATGTACATGTACCATGCACTACTTGCTACAAAAGGTTGTACACACTGTCCAGTACAAGAAACTTTAACTGTAGCCTAAATCAGTTCAGGCCACTGAAGTAACTGTCCATGACCTGGACGTATACACCTGCATGTATAGATGTACATGTACACTGACCCTATCCCAGGGCACTGGGAAAAAGTGCCCTGGGACACTAAATGGTAAACAGGAGGAGGTGTGTGTTGTGTATTCAGACTGGATAAACATAGGGCATGCAAAAAAAGATGAAAAAACCACACTACAATGTGAGAAAGTGAGCTTGTGTGCTTATACGTAAACAAAGTCTTTTCCCACAATTACTGTACAGGTACACAGGTACAGGTCCTCAAGAATTTCTTTTCACTAACAAATTTGCATCAAGCCACACAAAGAAACTCATGTAAATGCAGCAGAATGCGTTCAATGTACATTCCATGGACAGTACATTCCATGTGCGCTCTTGCCCAACAAGAAGGAAGCGTTACCAAGGAAGCATTTTATTCACGATCCGTCTGACTTTTCAGGGTAGTTGTAATGTTCAATTTCAATCTGACTGGTCACTGCTCACCAATGATGTGGCTAAAAGGCCCCAACTTATCAGATCAATTTGCTTTCTGCTGCCCTGGGTCTATGAGCTGATAAAAATCCCCAGTCACGATTTAAGCACTCTTTATTTTTGCACAAAGCAGACTGATGATGATTGAGAGACAGACAGTAATCTATTAATCAATAGCAACAGCTGCGCTGGTCTGGATTAATATCGTTCTTGATGAGGGAGCTTAAGGGACACTTTGAAAAAAAGAGATTTGGGGGTGTACCCAGTACAGTGACTGTCATGTACATGTAAGACAGATTACTTGCATGTACTGTTTATGTAATTGATTATTTTAATCAGGGTGCAAAATGTACGCACCACATTTTTACATGCACCAGTACATACATGACACAAGAAGTAACGAGAAATTTTATAACCCTTCAAAGTGCACCATACACGCGCATGGTTGGAAATAAAGACAATATCATCAATGGCAATCATACATAATTTCTTGAAGAAATGTCCAAAGGCCAAACCGTGCCACCATGACTACGTGAGCAGGTACATGTACATGTACACAACGGCAAAGAGGTCCACATTTGCAAGATTCGGTCACCGGTATAAGTACATGTACATGTATGTATCATGTACACACGTACTTGTACAGCTGTACGCACTAGTACTGGTAAATGATCATCATGGCATAGTGCCATCTGACACCGTTTTATGATGTGTGCAGTGCACAGATGTCAAAACTCACACGTCTCATCTGGTAACACTTGTTTCATAAAGTGAACTCAAGTGTGCACTTTTTATATGCCTACAGGAAGGGGATATTCAGCCTTATTCCAATTATGGTACGGTATGGTAAATACCGGTGAGGGCAACATTTTCCGAGCACTTTTTAGCTCGGAATGTGTTAAATACTCAAACTCAAACTCACAACAGAGCCTGAAAGCAAAAAGTCATGCAGCAAGCTTCTGGAACATTCGCATGGTCCGCCTAGGGGGATCTTACATGGGGTCGTCTTATCACCTGTCGATAAGTTTTGGAAGAATGCTTCCTAAGTGAAACCACCCCAAGAAGCACTGACATCAGAATGTTTCTTAGTTTTCCTCAAGCAATATTTGGGAAAACGTCAATTGGAGATGGATAAAAAAAAGGAAATTCATTCATGAAACTTTCCCTTCTGGCAATTATCGTTCCTACAGTGCAGGTAGGTCTCCTTGTTCATGCAGGTTTGTAATCACTTCAGGGGCCTACGTGAAAACGAGATTGTCTAACGCTGCAAACATTTACCTACTGCAGTTGATGGATTTTAGATTCAGTCGAGTTGAGATGATGCAGATCTTGTCAGTAAGGATTAGATTAAACGTTAAAATCTTTTGTAAAATTAGATTAATGCTTTAATTAATTTTTCAAACTTCGTAAAATATTTTGATCTGTTTTGATTTTGCCTTTTACCGACAAACTATTATAAAGTTTAACTCCATAAATATTCATCTGTGTAAGAGACGGCCGAATTGCACTGTGCATGTACATGCACATGTACCTATATTGTAGATTTTTGACAGTGAACAGCGAAGGGTCAATTTTTGACTGACTAGTTCGATTTAGTTTATTTTCTTTTTCCAGATTCCAAAGGTCTTTTCCTGGGTTGAATTTTTAAGAAGTAACTGAACGAAGATATATTACATATTCTTAAATTTTTGCATGGCTTCGAGTCCAGAAATGCGTCATCAGGGGTCAACTTTGAGGCTGTACTGCACATGAACATGTAACACTAGGAGTCTTTCAATACATGTACAATGTACATGCAGAACATGTACAATGTACATGCAGAACATGTACAATGTACATGTATGTATGCATGCATGCCACACCCAACTTGCGTACAATTATAGCCAACCCCTTTACATGTATACTGACAATACATGCCCACTATAGGATGACAAGCCCCTCCAGATCCGCAGATTAAAAATGACCCACTGAATCCAATGCAGGATTGAAGACCCTAGCTACATGTACATGTATCACATGTGTACATGTGACTGTCTGAAATGACAGCAATGCAGGGAATGCACACATGTGCCACACATGCCGGCACACATTTCATTTTTTTTCTCCAAAAAGCCTTTCAACACTGACTGCAACACAGAAGTGGCAAAGTTCCTCACCAGAATTTTTCTACCAATTTAGTACCAGCGATACATAATGCACCTTTCCAAAATGATGAGTAACTTTGCATTTTAGTTGTTTTAGTTGTTAGCGGTCTTTTATCCCCATTAACTTGCAAAGTTTTACATACCCTGCCAAAAGGGAACATACGGAAGGAACTTTCTTCGCTGGCAAAAACCAACATGTACAATGTACAATCATAACCATACCGTACATGTACGTGATACACAACACATTTCACTCTTTTCAGTGATCACTTCCTACACAGAAGAGGCATTATGATTACACTACATGTACAGTGTAAATGTAGTGTAATCAGAGGATGCATCCTTTCACTTTACACTGACACACTGGACAAGCAAATTTAGCTTCCTGATCTGCACACATGGTGCATGATATGTGGGAACATTTTGAGATGACTGTCATTTGTATGGCCTACAGGTACTAAACATCCTACAAATTGGTAACCTGCTTCTACGTATTATATCAATTGTGGAACGTACACCAGTGAATAGTCAGAAGCCATTGCGGAAGTTTTGTTCAAAGGATATTATGAAGGTACCGGTACAAGGTATAAGACTACTCCGCTTCCGCGTACTCTTTTGCACATGGTTTCACGTTTTGCAGGACACCTCCTTGCGCTCATTCGTTTCACTTCATCCATGTCATCATACATGTACATGTACTTCATAGACCTGGAGTAGAAAAACAATTTCTAACAGACATCCTCGCATAGTCGCACTCGCCAAGGCACACATCCGCCAAGACATCGCCCACCGTCGCTCTCGATCGCCCACCGTCTGAGCGTATATTTAATGTTTTCTACATGTATTGCCAAAAATACTTTCCTACTGTTGTCAAAAAGGTTAAATGTAGATTTCCATCACACCATGATGGGATGTGCCCTGGCTGGCCAGTGTTGAGGGGTCAATTTCTTTTGTTAAAAAACTCAGATATGAAAGTCTGCATGTTGGTGCCATCAAGTTTACATTTTCAAAATATGAAGTATATTTTTTCTAGGTCTGTTTTTTAGAAGATATTCTTTCCACTATTTCCTTTTACAAGCTCAATTATTTTGAGGTTTGTTTTTACTAGTTACCTGTACGTACTCGTAAAAACGAACCTCAAAAAAAATTTGGAAGTTTGTCTAAATGAGATATAAACTCAAACTTGGAAATGCATGTCTTTTACAAATTAACTTGAGAAAATACATGTATCTCTCATAAAAACAAACTTGATCAAACTTGATCGATGTCTCACAAAATACATTTTCATAGAAAATGATAGAATTAGAAAGAAACAATGTTCTTACGAATACATGATGTACATCTCAGAAGAATGAACTGGAGAATACATATCTCGTACCAGCTTACACACATAAACGGTACATGCAAACTTCGGAAAAAACATATACCGGGTACACACGTATACTGTAAAAGTGAAGTTGGGAAAAATATACTTCATAAAAAGGAACTTTGACATACATACTGGTGTGTACATGTACACTGTACATGCACTTCCCTTTTTGAAAATATACAATATCCTTGATGGCACTACAGGGCTTTCACATTCTAGAATGAGATGTGGGGAAAAAAATCACGCCCATGGTGATTCTGTTCCTACGGCAATTATCATTCAACACATGCAGCCCCAATGACTGCAGTGTCAGTATTATAAAAACATCACACATAAATGTACTGCATTGTAGTACATGTACTGAATGTAATGACAGAGTAACCAGTCATGTGTATGTATCAGGACGAACAATGACAAAGGAATGCTATAGTCACAGCTCATTTCGTTCTCATTTGCAGGGCCTGTGATGTGTCTCAACTCCACCGTACAACACTACTGTAAGTGGGTGGGCCTATAGGGACAGAAAAAAGGGAGATGGGAAGTCAACATGAATCATGTCACAGAAATGTTTCTATTCAGTGAAAAAGGTGTGTTGATTTTTCATCAAGTACACGTAGGCCTACTTAAAAAAGATGACATGGATTTTGCTTCAAAAGCCCCTGATGTACATACATGTACCTAGGTGTGCATTACACAAGAACATGTACATGTACTGTACACTACATGTACATGCAGGCGTGAACAGCTTTAAATTTATATAAAATACATGTACAGCACAAGCAAAAGGAAGTAACACGTAAAGATGCCCAACCACTTTTAAACAAATGGAGCCAAACCGACTTGAAACATTTGTGGTAAAACATGAACATGTACATGTACGTGTGCCGTACATTATACAAATGTATGTATGTACATGTACAGGATCTGAACCCACAGGATCTGAACCCACAGGCTGAAATTTCACACACAAAAAATGCTTGGACATCATCATCTTCTGTATTCCACTGTGAGTACCAGTACGTGCCCTTTTCTACAGAGTGTATGCACATGTACATGTACTTATCAACCAATCAGAGTGAATGAAATACAAGATTCCGGTATTAGAATTTCATGATTGAAATGACGAAAATACATGTGTGTAATGTCATGCTGTACGTAGTGCTTTGACTCATCGTCACTAACCTCATACAGTGCATGCATGGACTGGCCTACCCTAGATTTGAGGTGGGACTGTTAATCATCAACAACCAATGATTAATCATTTATCTTTGTACATGTATGATGTACTGTGGAGTTGTTTCGGTTTCTGTGCCTGGATGATGGCTGTTAAAGTGCTCAGGGTTTATAAAAAAAAATGGAGCTCGTGTTTCAGACTTCCAAACCTGCCTGAGATTGGACATTTTGAAAGATGTACATGTAATTAAACAATATCACCGGTAGTGTTCTGGCCATGCTACGGTTCCAGAAACCTTACCGGTACATGGACATGACTTTTTATAATCCCAATACAGTGCTTGCATCAAGGGTGACATTTGAAGAATAACAGCAGTTACATGTACATGCATGTATGGTACATAACATATAAATGCATATGGGCAAAGTACCTGACTGAGTCACTGATGAAACTCAATACAATTTGCAGGAGAAGGCACCAGTATTGTACATGAACATGAATCACGTACATACATTGTACATGTACATGTACGGTACTGCTACACGGCATTACACATCCTTAGGGGAAAGCAATTTGTTTCTGTATATACATGTACATGTATTTAATGCATTGAACTGAAATGATATTGAGCGTGAATTCTGCATGCGCTTTTGACCCCAACTCTTCAATTAACAATGCAATGCCAGGAATCTTGTTTATTCAACATTTTTCTTGAAACCGTCATCACAGGAATGCCTGTGAAATCAACCATATCTTTTCAAACTGCACGATCAGCGGATATAATCACAAAACCTGAACTCAATCTGCACAGGAAGTCTATAACACCTGGCTCTGAAATAAGCTTTGGCAGAAGCACATGCACCCACAGTATAAATTTTCTTTCCTTTTTGGGGGGAGGGATAGGGTGATCAAGAATAATATATTATTGTGTTTTACTTTATGAAGAGTTTTCCCTACAACTGTATTACACACACACCTTAAGATAAGTAACACCACTTTTTAATAATAAGTGTTACCGGTAGATGCAAAATCATGCATTTAATTATCAAATAATTTCATTCAGCCCATAAGAGACTGTTTCAAGTTGTACATTACTTCAAGCAAATGGGAAAGCCACAGTAAACATGTTTTATGACTTAACCACTTTTGTTATTTTACTCTTTACAATTTCACTTTCAAATATAAGAGTACGCATTCGCTACGATTCAAGGCTTAGCAACATGTTTTGGTATTCAATAAATGAAACTAATTTTGCTTTACTTTCAGGAATACACTTAAGGTACAGGTAAAGGTCCACCATGAACATTCAAGCACAGAAACAACTTTATTTTTCTCTCTTGTTTTAGGTACCCTGTATCATAAAGGTAATACCTACCGAGTAAAAGTTTGGCGATGTCTTCGTTCACGATGTCCGGGTTCCGAGCCAGGACCTTCTCTGCAATCAACGTGCTACATGAGCCCACCGGCTCCACCGTCACCTGGATATCCCGCTTGCCGTCGTTGTGCCGACCATTGCTGTGGTGATCGATAACTTCCCGGACGGCTTCGTCCAGCACGGCATCCCTTGGGGGCAGTGTGTTGTGGTCCACCAGGGTCAGTGTCAGCCTGCCTGCGGCATGCTGGGAGTGGAGGTCCACGTCATCACGAAACACTAAGGAGGACGCCCCGATGTGGTGGACCAGACTCAGGAAGTGGGTGACCTCTGTGCGGAGGTGATAGTCCTCAAAGGGAATGTTCAGGACTGGTATGACAACATCCCCCCTGGTTCCTGGTACTTCCTGTTCCTGGGTCAAGGTTCAGAGGAAGGAAGTCAAACACAAAGCCATGTCCCTGTAAATGAATATGCTCAATAACAGCAGCTTTCTGAACGGTGGTTCCTGAACAAACAATGTATATAAAATGTGCATGAAACACTAGCTGACTAGTATACATGTATGTATATACACTGTGCATCTTTGCTCGAAAATGCTACAATGGCCGCACATGTTATTTTATGTCTACATTTATCAACTGAAATGAACTCTTTAATTTTTTTTTTTCATGGAGCAATCATAATAATTCACGGTGGCTTTCATTTACCCACGAATATTAAAGTTTATGGAAAATGCGCTCAAGTGCAAACTACACTATCGGTATACCGTACATGTACATTAATATCACATTCACCTTTCAAGAAAACAAAGCGTATTGGCGTATTACCAGTGCATACCGGTAAATGTCTTCAATTTCTTAAGCTTCCCTATGCTTTGCTATTTAATTACTGAATGTCAAACAAATTCCCCGAAGTTAAAGCTATTCAGGGAGTTGTAAAGGGTACACTGAGCAGATGTCGAAGTCAAGCATCTTGTCCATATGTATACTAGTATGTATGTATGTATGTATCATTGCTACCTTTATCTGGGGAAACACTACTACATATACGTACTGTACATTTAGTATTTCTCTTATATGTATGCATTTTAGGAGTAATGAACCCTCTTCATTGATCTGGGCTGGAGCTAGTGGCTCCAAATTTGTTCAAGTGCAAAGCATTTGCCCTATCTCCTCCCATTAGGCATCTTGCTGAATGTATCCATACCACAAGTTTGCAACACAGCTGAAACGAGAATCCTTCTGAATGATGAATGCATTAACATGCACAGGTGGGCGTTGTCGCTGAGTGCAGCGCACTGGACCACGACTGTATTCATGCAAGCCTTGGCCCCATCAAATGAAACAACACTGTGTACTCTGACACTTGTGTTAACTATAAAATGCAACAGTGTACCGTAACTTTTCTCAAGTTGTCCATTCTGTTATTACACTTAGCGGGAATGCGGTAAGATATAATGTACAGTGTCCAGGCACCACGAAGCTCCACTGTAGTGTGGAATGTTGGGGAATTCACTTGTCTGAAACCTTAAATTCGTTGGGTTCACCACGAAGTGGCGTATTGTGGATAGTTGCTGCACCACGAACTGACGTACCTCTAGGCCTGTCATGTGTACAAGTCTATGGACAGTATGTCACTTCATGATGCACTAAAATTATCCTACACATGTACATGTACGTCACTTTGTGGTGAAACTGACAAATTATATACATGTACCGTTACGGCAATACATGTACGTGTACATGTATGTCATAGGATTCCTGTAACATGGTTTTCATATGATTTAGGCAGCTTCAAAGCAAAAAATGTGTTGAGGAGCGTGAAGGGGGAACTGTGTATTGTCACACAGGATACTCAATGTTTAACCTACTGAATCACACAGCAACCAAATGACAGGGTTGTCAGAAAAGCCTTCTTCATGTACAATGTACATGTACACATACCGATACAATGCAGGTAGTTCCAACAATAGAAACTGTACAGTGTATGACACTTGCTGAATCTAATGGAATCCCACAGCTCAGACAAAATACTTTCCTTTCAATTCTGACATTGAAAAAATCCATCGTCAGATTTGCATGTACATGTATGGATATTGTTTGATCTCCAGTTAAAAGCTGCAATATTTGTACCTTTGCCAAGTGGTAGGCCCAAACAAGTGCTGAAATGGCAGAATCCAAATCACAAGACTCGTTGCTCAGGACAACATGAACATTCAGAGAAGTATGGCCTCGTGCTGATTCCTAATGCAAGTACACAGGGGGAAAAGGTTGATTGGTTACAAATGTGTAGTACTGGCGAGTGTTACAGCTACATGTATGCCAGTTGGGGATCGTTCTAAAGTCTGGCACTAAGCCAGGTGAAACAGCCCACCAATTGGTACAAAAATCCTTAAAATCCCGGAAAAATATTAGTCACTATGAAAAATTCATATTTTTACCTGGAAGGATTAAACAATTTGGGCTCAAGATTGATCAATTTGAAAAGAAAAATTCACTGAGAAAGCGATCTACATTCCCTTTAAGCAGGCCCCTGGACCCCTGCCGTGACCCGCAAGACTCTAGTCCGCCATTGCTAAATTGTCCCATACTAAAATATTGCTGGCTATAACACTGGTACCAGGAATGATATTGAAATGAAATGCAAAAACAAAAGCTGCTGTAAACTGCAGTGCTTGTGAGCTGGGTCATTCCATGAGGTTGAGGCACAATTTGTGACAGTGGCAACTGTTACGTGGGTTCCATAAAAATGAACAGTCATTTCCCTGCATGTGGATTCCAAATTGACATTGTTTTACATCTTGCAAGGCTAGATGCAGAGGTGTGTGTTATTTTTAGAGTAAATGACCTACTCCAGAGGTCATGACAGGTGGTAAAAGTTTTGGATGTACATGTAACAAGGACACCGTCACAAATTGTGCCCCAACCTCATGGAATGACCCAGCTGCAAAAAAGCCTAAAATATACATACTGAAAAAGGTAGAGGGCTCAACTATTTGATCTATCTCACAAGCCTTTAGGAAACATTCTGCTGGTTTGAAATGCCTGACCCTCTAAATTTTCGATATAATTATTTTTTAAAGAGCCTTCATTCGTCCAACTCCTTTCACTTTTTGGGCCACGTCTTAAAAGATGACTAACAGGCAAGTTGGAAAAGCAGGCACTGCAGGCTAGATGAACTCTCCAGGAGAATGAGTCACACTTTCTGACAAAGTGCATGTATGCATGTTATAAAAAAATCAAGTCCAAAGCATCCGCTGATGTCTGTCATGTCTATGATAGAGGAATAATGTCATGAGACATCTGGATAAGCCCTACTGCTTGTCATAGCCCAACAGCAGAGGGCCTCGCAAGGAGAGCAAGAGGGGGAATACTTGCCCCACTGGAAAAATTGAAACATAAAAATGGGGAAAAATAAGAGAAGGAAATGGGATGAAAATCACCAATTTGCTCGAAAATATGTGTTCATGTACATGTACAGGTACCTTGGAATGGATCCCCTTCCAACATGTGCATGTACGTATGGTTTATCATTTTTTTTAAAGGCTCTAAAATTTGCCATTAGCGATAACAGTTGATTAGACGTTGAATAAAATTGAGTGTCCACCTAGTGAATATTTAGTGAAGCTCAATTGCAGAATACCCCACCATCCCACATTGCATGATCAACCTCATAGCCAGGTACAGGTCAAAATGTCCCACTCTTCTCAAGAAAGTGGTACCTACGTAACCAGTCATTCCAGGGGTCTATTTTAGAGTGGCGGGGTATTCTGCAATTACTCCTTTAGTGGATAGACGTAGGCCTACATAGTACATGTAGGCCTAGGCCCCCTAATGGTAATTTGTTCCACAGTGCTGTGTGCCAGAATTTTATTACACTCCATTAAAATCTTCACAAACGTATAGGAATGCGACAAAAACCCCTCCCCCAAAAAGCCACTAGCACTCCAGGTTCCAGCAGGCACTAGCATAAAAAATATTATGATGCATACAGGCCTAAGGCCTAGTACTAGGCCTTGGCCCAATGAACATGTACCCCACAGTTTGGGGGTAGCCTACATCATTGTGCGTACCAGTTCCATGCTGTTGACATGTTGTCATGCATAGTTGAGGAAATGACTTACCAAGCAGTCTTTTGTCTCTCTCAGAAATGTGTCCATCGCAACAAGAACATTTGGGTTTCAAGACTCTGATATGTAATGCAAATGCACAAATCCGAGTCCCATGCTTGGGGTCACAGCATCATCTAGCTACTGTAGCTACCTTCCAAATCAGAGCTCGTACTCGTAGCCGAAGTCAGGCATGATCTCGAACACAACGCGGAAAAAATTGTGCGAAGTTAACACCCACCAATTACGTGTAGTCTGGCTCCGATAAACAAATTTTTCTCGACAGCTACAATTGATGCGGCGGAGCGCTAGACTTATGAAATCGACCTCCTTCGTGACTCCAAAATGCATCAAGTACCATGACGCGTCTAGCCTGAGTCCCAACTGCCGATTGTGACCCTGCGATTCGTTTCACGAGCAGGTACGAGAGTTATTTACTTTATTTCCCCTCTCGTCTATTTAAGTGAATCTTTTTCCTTGTGTTGTTTGCTTTTGTATCATCACTTCGTAAAAGTAGAGGAAAGGGACTTTCGATTCTGCCTCCTGTGACGTAGCAAGACACGTACACGACTTGAATTCGCATAAAATACACTGTATTAAGTACAACTGGTGTAGTGATGTTTTCATACAACTGCATGTAGTGGCAGGGAATCAGACAATGCGTCCATTACGTTGTGCTGTGCTTTGAAGTCTGGTCCTTTACTAGCTAATTCTTACTACAGAGTCCACGTAAAAGGAGGACCACTGATCTGAGGGCTTGGAAGGTTGGGAACTTATTATTACCATGATGTTCCTAAATGTTTTTCCCTTCCTCTATTATGTCTATGTCTTGTATTCAGCATTAACATTATATTTTACTGTTATTATTAAGCAAAGTGCATGACATGTCTGGAGTGTATAAAAGTGTATATGTGCAGCAAGCATAAACAATGTGCAGTTGAGTGTTTTTTCCACCCCAAAACACATTGCTTCATGTGGAATCCTATCCCCAGCGGACGACGAGCTTAATAACAGTTCTGACTATAATGGAATCCAACATTAAACTGTAGGATTTTTCACTCTTTTTGTGATCTGCAGGATTTTTCACTCTTTTTGTGATCTGTTGGTGGCTTTCAAGGGAAATAAAGTCTGATTCCATCTTTTTAACCCATATTCACAGTGGTAATTTGAACATTAACCCCCTTGATGATGGGAATTTCTTCCCAAAAGCTGACTCCAAGAATTCCAGCCTTGCTTGGCCACGAAGGCCACCTACCAAACCGTAAATTCTCAGTTTGTGGCCCTGCGTGCTCTGCACGCTTTGAATTACACGGTGAAAAGGCTGACTGTTTGGTGGCATGCGGCTCTACTCAAGTTTCCACATTCCCGCTGCC